>VYXH01001764.1:555675-595794 GCA_013397275.1 Burhinus bistriatus
GCACGGGCGCGGGGCGGGGTGGGGGGGGGGGAGTGGCGTCTTTATAGTAAGCATACTGGGCACTGGGAGAAACTGAGAGCAACCTGAAATTTCCTCTTACAGAAGAGCTTCACAGGAAATATTAGAAAAAAAGTCTATTTTCTCTGATTAGCTGAGGAGGGAAGGAGGTTTCTTTACTAACCAAGGCTGAGTTCTCTAAACACGTTTCACTCCCCCAAATTAAAGGAGTGTTTAACTGCTGGGTATGGTCTTAAGATCCAAATGTTAAAACATGCTTGCAGTAGTTGTTTGTGGCTACCTGCACACAAAATAAAATGAAAACCAACAAGATTTTTCTCTTTCAGGCTCAGGTATCACACAGGGAATCAAAGCACACATTAGCCGATGTACAGAAAGCTTCAGCATTCAGCTTCCCAGTAACAGAAAGCTGGGCGAGGTAGTGCTGTGCACCTGGCTTTCTTTGCAAAGAAATTCTCTCCCATTGCAACCAATTTGAAATGACGCCATGGCAAAACCTGAACACCTGCGCCTGGGGAGCAGGAGGACTAGCCTAGCAGTGTGCTGGGGTGGCTGGAAGAGGCAGAGGCTGGTAAGCGACTAATGAGAGTTGGGTTTAGAAAGCACAAGGATGGTTCTGCAAAACACAACAGCCCTGATCCAAAACACTGCTGCCAGCCAAAAACAACAGCCTTGCTCCAAAAGAACTGCAGCCAGCAAGTCTCTTTACATTAATGCTAATCAGCTTTGAGAGGCCCATCATGCTTCTGGTCTTTGTGTGCTTCCTTCCACAGGGCTTGGGTGACGGTAGAAAAGTCTCCAGCTCTGGGAGTAGCAGCATCCAAATAATTACAAGTAGGAGTGAAGTCACAGGAAAGATCAGAACTGGCCAAAGGCTCAAAGCATCTTTTGAAGGAAAAACTGAGAAGACAGACAACAGCTAACATTGACACACCACAGATTTGCTAAAGGCTTCAGTGCTTCACTGAGCCCTTCATAAATCTAACCAGTCACACGCTGACTGCGACCATCTCTTGGCGGCACGCACAGCACATGCAGAACAGCTGTATTGGTTCAGACCACAGGCCCATGTAGGCCCGTGCCCCCTCTCTGCTAAAGTGGCCAGCAGAAGATGACCAGAGAAGTACATAAAAAAAGGGCAAGGATATATATTATAATTATATATAATTAAGTCTCCCGGTGATTTAAGGATCAAAGACGACCTGAGCTAGAGATGAGGTCTTTGCATTTAACATCGCTCCCCAATGATTTTTCTTACATTAATTTCTCCAGTCCCTTTTTTAACCTCAACAAGCGTTCAGCCCCCACAGCACCCTGCAGTAATGAGTTCCATGGGCCAGTGCTCAAAGAAGTATCTCCTTTGCCTGTTCTCAACATGCCATCAGCTTATCCTATTTCATGCTCCTACAGCTTGTATTAGAAGGCAAAACAAACAGTGCTCTGCTCACTTTTCCCTACCATTCACAATCTTCCAGGTCTCGATTTCACCCACAGTCATTTCTTTTCAGGGAGGAAGTAGAGCTGCCAGCCTTACCCCTTCACCAGGTACACACTGCACCAATTAAGTGAGGAAAATGTGATAATGAGAAAGGCAGATGGCTGCCTTCCACCACTTGGTCCTGATGCTTTAAAGACAAGTACAAAAACCTAGTCCCTATCTGAGGTACAAGGACCAATATAGACTTCTCTTTCTGTAGCTATCTACACACATACACACTCATTGCATCTCTTAGTTATGCTTTCATTCACAGCACTGCTGGAGTTCACATCTACCTTCAAAACAGTTTAGAAACAAGATTAGCCTATTTAAACCATATTTTCCTAACAATAGCAGATTGGAATCCTTCCTCCTTTATGCGGATGCGACCTTTTCCCCAGTAGATCTTTTTTCTCTTTTTCATCCATGTGAAACAAATAAAGGAAACGAAAACTGATATAATCCTTTTATTATAATATAAATGAGTGTTTTAAAAACAGAAGATCTTAATGCGTTCCTTGATGTATTGAATAAGAGAATTTTTTAATTTATTCCTTCCTATTACACAGGAAGAAGCTGATTTAAGCTTGCTTAATTCAGAAATAACACTCTTGCTTTTCTAAATGCTTAAAATCAGCACGTTGACCATTCTATAAAAAGTTTCAAAATCAACTGCATTATTTCAATGAATGAAATTATTATACGTTTTGTTCTCTGATTTCAAGAAACCGATATTACCTTTTCAATAAGCTTTATCACACATCCCCGATGTAACTGCAATTGTTGAATAATAAAAGGCAGGGCAGTGATCAGATAAAGAGAAGCCAGGACAGAGCAAAGTAAAATCACTTTGCCTAAATTGGCAAGAATCAACACAAAACCAGGCTGCATTTAATAGATCAGTTAGAACAAAGCACATAAATCGTGTTTTTGAGAGGGGTTAATTTACACCATATGCCAATTAAGTCAAGTGCAATACATAAGTTATGAATAATCTCATTGGAGTGAAGAGTGTTATATTTGGAAGGAAAATGATTTAACTGAAGCCAAAATTATAATCACCTTCAATAATTACATTTCCAGCATTGTAAATTCTTTTCCATCGCAACACTGAAAGTAGTCAATGCTGCAAGTAATTTTCTATTACCATTTACATTATTAAACTCAAACACGTTAACCAAACTCTTGTTTACATTTTTGTCAGTGGTTAATGCTACTGCAAATCAATGATCCTTTGGGTCAGTCTAAGGCAGTACAATTTCACCAGATAATTTTCAATTTAATGAACCCTTGCAACCAAGCCTGGGGTAATCACTTATTTCCCCCATTGTTTTTGTCATTTCCCTCATTGTTTTGCCATCACGTCATAAAAATTCAGCAGTGTCCTAAGGGAGTGATGCTTATGGGAACAGCATTAGCATAGGCATCAGCTTTTTGGGGTGCCATCCCCAGCTCTGCCACTACCTGGAGCACTTCTAGCTCAGACTCATTTTTTCTAGTCGCACAAAATCTTAAATCGCTAATGCTGCTTCTGCACACTTCTTTCCACCACAACGCTATAATTTCTCATGATGAGGCACCTGCTATAATCCAGCCTGTTTCCCTGGCTAATCTTTGGTACATTTTTATTTTTTCACTAGTGTGATAGCCTCTCTTTCTCCTGCCTCCCTCCTCCTGTCCTGTTTCTGGTACACTGCCTGTGTGGGTGGGGAGGCCACCAGTCCCCTCTGGCAGCCAACCACACTCAGCTGCTTCAAACCCTTTGCAAGATAGGCTGTTCCAGCTCCCTTAAAAACAGGCCCCTGTGGCTAGCAGCCAGTGTACTGCTCTGGATACCTTCCCCTTGGAAGGAGGGTCACCCCAGTTAAACATGTTTATTGTTTCCCATTGCTAAGATGTCCTGGCTTTCCAGCTCCGCAAGGGCTACAGTGCCACTGAAGGGAGGGCTACAGGAGGGCATTTGCAAAATTACACTGTTGCTGCCATTTGGGCCAGGTTATTCTTCCCCTTCGTTCTCAAGCTTATATTTGCAGACAGGAATGAAGCACAGGCCTGAGACACAGTCCACAGGCAGACCAGATCACGGCAGCTTCTGTGGCAGCTCTAGTTAATTAGACAAACTATGCCAAACCAGTGAAATACCATGCTCACCTCAGGCTCCACTGCACAACTCAAAAAGAACCTCAAAATCCTGCCTTCATAAGCCAGCAAGGCCATGCAGCAGAGTAGTACATAGCAATGCGTGTTGCCAGTGCTGAACTGGAAAAGCTGCGTTCCCATGATGCTGTATTCACCTGCCAAAACAGTTATTAACCCAAATTGAGTTCCAGCCATTATAGAAACACCACCACATTCACATTCAATGATCACAAAAAATAAAAACATTCTACAAATAAATCATAGACACCTTCTAAATGTGCCTAGAAATGTAATCGTGAGAGAAACAAGCAGTCAAAAAGAGAGAACAAAGCCTGGACGTACATTGGGCTGTTTCTTAACTTTTGTGAATCAAGAGGCCATCTTGCTTTTTCAAAAGAAAAAGAAAATGCCTGGACTACCTTTGGACGCGTGTACTCTGTCAGCTGTAAATGACCAAGGGATAAACAAAACCTCAGTAGACAGGCAAATAAAATATTTTGGGGTGACAAAAATGATAAGGTTATTATCATAACTATGAAAACCTTATGTAAAATTTTAATTGATAGAAAAGCAAATGTGACTCCATTTTGCAGATCTCCCCTGGGCCTGACAGCCTGTGCTGCAGGCAGAGTAAAGCTGTGTGAGAGGAAAAGCTTCAGACCTTAAGTGTATTCTGAACTCTGCAAGAGAGACCGCAGCCGGATAACCCTGCTGGCCAGCAGGCTGAGCTATGCTAGCTCAGCACTTCCTTCCGCCACCCATTGCCTACTGCAAGCATTTTGGGCGTAAGTCTCCCTTTTGTTCCATGCACTGTGAAGCAGGCTCCTGGCTCACCTCTTTTTCCCCAGGGCATGTTGCAAATAAATATATCCTAAAAAGTGGCTGAAACCTCAGATAAGTGATGTCTGGGACCTCTCAAATTCTGGGAGAATTAATCACTGCATTGGCTGAATCGGCTTGGACCGGGACTTGAGAACCGTCTTTGTTTTTTGCTTTTCACATGGAACAGGTCCACAAAAGGGGGCATCAATGACTCATTCCAGAGTTTGTGATTGCCGTGTGTCCCAGAGTATGTTGCAAAGTTGCTCCTGTCAATTCTCTGGACATTCTCACAAACAAAGATAGCACTAGGCTACCTACAGCTACTTGACTGCTGTGCATGTTATTTATCCCACTACAAGGAATAAATAAATTACCTCCTGGTTGTCAATGAGATACCATGCTAAGTACAAACACTGTCACCTCCTTGGTACCAGGTTCCATACTCTGCTGGTTACATTTATTCTCACACAGGCCATCACAGCAAACGCCCTTTTCACGGGGTCTGGCCCTGTACCCTCCACAGCATGATAAGCATTACTCTTTTCAAAGATCAAAAGAGTCAAAGAACAGAAACTGCAACAGAAACTGTCTGGGCTATGCCTATGAGTAGTTGCAAATCAGCTGTGATATGCCAAGGGAGAGGGACTAGCCTGTGCTGGGACAATGCTTCACAAGATGAGCAGAGCTGGCTAGATGTCCTTCACAAAAGTGTCCTGGTGACTTCCCAGTCATGATTGAGAAAAGAGATAATCATCTCTTCCGTGAGCACTCCTCTGGTAACTAGCTACATAGCAAGTCAGGAACACGGAGTACCTCCAAAACAAAAAAAAGAGATAAAAAATACGATATAATGATAACAAAAAAAAGAACATTAAGCAGCATCTCTGTGGTTCAGACTTGGCTGAAGAGTCAAACACCCTTTGCAGTTAGCTTTATGCTTCACAGTTACTGCTGCTAAGCACGTTAAAAAATAATCTCTCTTCTGTTACTCCTCTCCCTTCACAGTCCCCAACCTCCACTTCTTAATGGGAGGGGGGAGATGTGGGCATAATATTATTTCCCTGGAGTCCACACCATAGGTACCACTTATTTCTGCTGGATCATTTCTCATGACTAGGAAGGCTCCTGCCTTTGTGCTCAGATGTATTTTGAGCTTTCAAGGAGAAAAGAGAGAAGCAGGACGAAGATTAGAAAACATGATACAGTTTGTTCCTTGACTAGTTGGCATAACTAGCTTTACTGCCTGTTTCCCATTCATCAGCCTGGCAGAAAACCATGAGGTAGACATGAAGATTTTTGTCCTACCTTCACCATCAACCCTTGCATCAGTGAGAGTGCAGTACACAAATGGGAGGCCAACATGCTCCTGGCAAAGAAGGAAACAAGCAACCATTAACAATGGAAAACACGAATGTCACCTTGTTCCTCAGCCCAGCCCTCAATATGACTCTATTCCTTCCCGTCCTAGAGTGAATCTTGGGCTATTTCTCCTGGTTTGCAAGTAGATGCAGGAAAGGAAAGGGAATTAAAAATACATTGCGAAAGGGAGAACGTGTCAATTCAGAGCTTCGGCATCAATGAAGCTGAAGACTTCCTGAAGACATCAATGAAGCTTAATCAGACTCCCACATGTGAGGCTGGGGGGGAGGTGACAGGCAGCTATTATGTGTTTTTACTGCATATTCCGTACTTCCACACGGGACAGTAATATTGAGCAGGATGAGAAAAGTCCATCTGAATAAGGCAGGCAGAGCCCAGCACTCTTCAAAGCCAACAGAAAATCTGAAACATATTTTTCCCGTCAGTAAGATATTTCCCCATACCCTCACTGCATGCTCTGTTCTCTGGGAACCATCTCCTCTTTGGCTGAGAAGCAGAATTCAACCTATTGCCCCAAATCTGGGTTTTGATAGCCAGGAGCAAAGAATCCAAAGCAGAGGGAATGAAGGGCATTAGATTCAGAGGAAGGAAGTTCTGGGACTGCTTCGCAGCAGAGGGTAGAGCAGCAAAACCTACGATTACCTTTGAAATGCAGCTCAACATTTATACACATGTGTGAGCCACAGGCTCCCTCCTGCTCCCACGTTCATGTGTTCCTAGTACTCTTCTTTATCAGGAAAAGGGATGACTATAAGTGTCGCTGGACCACACAAGAAAGTCTCTCTTGGAGAAGCAGGCCTTAAAGGCAACTACTTACCCAGACATCAAAAGATAGTGCTTCTCTGTGATGGACTGCAGCAGAGAGAGACCTCTCTCCTAGAATTACCCTTTCCAAGTAATGAAGATGAGACACCTTCTGAGACTGAAGTGTCAGGAGAGCAAATGCGGAAACAAACTGCTAAAGAATAACCAATCAGCAGCACAGTGTACCATGTACATCGAAAAGATCTGTAGGGGTTTGGGATGGAAGTGGCTGAGCTGCTAAAAACATGGATTCTCTCATTAAAATCAGCTGTTCTATTGGAGTAATGAAGGGTAGCAAAAGGTGTAAGTTGTTCCAAAAAAGCCATATAGGGGGATCCGGGAAGTCACAGACCACTGAGCTTTACTTTGAATCAGGTAAATTGGTTGAATGGTGAAGTAAAATTATAATCACAGAGAAGGACTAGCACAAAAAATTAATTTAGTTTTGCTCCAGTGCCCTTGCCCTCTTTCCACTGCTCCTCAATACCTTAAAAGTCCTGTTGATTCTTCTGATACTTTTGCTTAGATCATTCCTCATTACTTTTTGCACATTTGGCTATGCTCTAGAGAAAAATCACTTCTCATCCTCCCCCATTCTACTTAATTCTGTCCTAGGAAAAAATGCATAAGCAAAATATTTGTATTTATTCATGCAATAACTATATTGCCATTGTGGGTACTACAGAGGAAAGCAGCAATAGCAGAAATCATGCCTGATGTCCTAGTGATTCAGCATTGGTCCCTCACTTGTCCCAGTCTTAACAGATGAGAACTATATATTCTAGGATGCTAATTACTTAAACTACTGCAAACTGGGCTTTACCATCTGAAGACCGTGCAACAGCCTGTAAGAACATTTAGAGTTTTCTACATGAACCCGTATATGATGCCTGATCCAGATGGAGCCTTAGGATGGAACAAAAGGCTAGATGATCTCCTCAATTTCCTTGGCAAGACACACAGAAAAGAATGCTCCAGCAGGTGTCTTGTGTCTGGAAACTCCTTCCCTGGAAATAAGCATTCCCATCCACCCACCCACCCCACCCCCCGATTCAGGATTTTCTTTTATATAGCAGCACAACTTCTTTTTCTGAACAAGTAGTGGTGACAAAGCAGCGACCTATGAAAGATGCTGACCACAGTATGGCCAGGCTATTGAGGATACAGCCAGGATGTGACAAGCCAGGAGCAGAACAGGTGATAAATACAGAGTAAGCTCCACTCAAGGAACCGGGAGCAGGGGAGCCTGAAGCAGAAGACAGACTCCAGCATGCATTTCTCCTGAGGCAGCCAGGCAATGTGTCTAGGTTTCTACCCATGGGGAAACATCAGAGTCCAGAGGCAGATGGATCCCAATCAGAAAACCCAGAAGCTCTGGTATGTGTCCTGCAAAAATCTATGCTGGAGGCTCAGAGGCACGCAGCCTGCAGCTGACATGCCCTAAAGGTGCACAGACAGACACTGTTACAGTTTCACTTCTGTTTAGATCATTATGCCATGAGCATTTGCAAATCTACCCTTTCTTGCCTAGTAATTATTGACTTAGATTAGTTTAAGATTACATAGAGCCTAATTAACACTCATTACTTTGGCAGCTTTGCTTCTGGTACTGTAACTACCACAGAAAATCACATTTACTTAAGTACAAACTTAACAAGTTACCGGTTTTAACAGTTTTTGTTGTTCAAGCAGAGCAGATAGGATTTTACCTAATACCTCTTCATCCAGTCTGGAGTCTGGAAACACAACCCTGAAGAAGGCACCAAAGAATCATGCTGATCCTGTACTACTTCATCTATTTAGCATATTCATTTTGTAAGTACTTAATGTTTCTAAGACCTAATTCTGTTAGCACCAAATGTCACTAAGTAGTAACATTAATTAACACATTAGACTATAATTCATACTAATTACCCATATCACTTTGATCAAACTAACTTTAGTGTTTACTTGGGCACTACCATAGTTAAATTGTTATTAAAATTTCACTCCGCATTTTGTTAAACATTCTGACTTAACAACTTTCATAACTATCATGACTTTGTTTTCTTTTCTAACTAAGAAACTAGGGTCCCAAAATTTTTCTGAGTAGACATTAGCTTCCATGCATGCACACAATAGCAATGCAATTCACTTTCAAACTCCTAGGGTCTAAATTTTCCTGTTTGAATTTCTGGAAAATTAGAACACCCTCTGCAAGGTCACTGCAATGCTTCCTTTTCACTTCAGTCCCAAGTCCAAGTAGATATTAGGATTTATAAAGCTTATGGCCTTTATGGCCTGGGAACTGGAGCATCTCTGTTCTTGCCTCTGAGTCACCATGCACCTGATGCCTCACTAATCCCCAAGAGGTTTGGTGTACCACAGCACTGAACAGCTATAATTACTTCTGGAAGCCAGCTGCCAGTCAAGTGACAAAGAAGTCTGCGGAGCCATTTCCCCCAGCCCACGTCACTGAGCACTTGGCCATTTGAATACAATATTAAATAGAACAAGACATGGGCAATATGTTATTTTTGCAAACCTGAGCTTGTCACATTTGCAAAATTAATATGGTGTGGCAGGAGATGAAAGGGCCACCTTCTACATGGTGCTCCCACATCTATGAAGCCAGACAGCGCGAGCCCAATAATGAAGTGCCGAGCTTTGCAAAACCCCAAAGTTTTCAGATACAAATTGGGCAACCAGCAGTACATTGCAAGTCGTCTGAGATAAGCACAAAGATCAGAAAGTAATGACAGGAATGAGTGAAAACGGGTGTTTCCTACTAAGCCTAAGCAAAACTTTTCTGGGTCTCACTGGAGCACTGCACCAACAGGCCTCTGAATTTTGCTGAAAGTGTTAAGCCCTCACAGTGCAGCAAGCCACGAACACCTGGAAGGCAAAGAGCACTGGCAGCCTCTAGGAGACATTCTTTCTGGGACCTCTGGACAATGTTATGTAAATGATTTTTATTTTTTATTTATTTATTTTTTTAACCTCCTCAGTGATCCCTGCATTCCATGGACAAAGGGGAGGACTGAGTGCTTGCTCCAAGGAACCTTTCAGCCTACATTACAGATAAGTCCCTGCTGCTGTTCAAAGAGGGCTACTTTCTGGGCAAATTTCCCTTAGCTTTGAAAGACAAGAAACATTTAGGATACAATAAAGAAGATAAAACAACCACCACCTTGGCAAAGCAAGCTGTGTTACCTTGGTAAATACCAGCAGTATCACCACAGATTTAATTTTGTTCCTTTTGCCCTGTCCTCAAACAGAAGTTAAACTCACCTATTCTCTCCCTTGCACACCCTCCTCTTCAGAGGAAGACATGGCTCAGGACACCATCTCCAAATCAGAAGTTCACTTGGACATGTCCTGCCAACAAAATCCCCAGTAGAAACTGGAAGAAAGCATGGCATCTTTTGCTTCTTTGGACAATTTGCAAGGTGGATTTTTTTATATACATATATGTGTGTGCATGTGTGTATACACACATAATATATACATATATATTGTACATATGCATAATATATGTGGCTAATACATACATATATTCAGTGCTGCATGTGTGCCAGCCAGCTCATGGATTCCATTCACTGGTGAATGTGGGGGGAGCCTACCATGAGCCTGAAATCTGACCAGGAAAGACTGTTTGAAGGAAACCTGGGAGGCTTCAGACTATGTGTCCCATTCAAGCTTGACCTTCTTGGTGGAAAGCCCATTGACTGTGTGCGACACTGCCCACACAGCCCACAACTGTCCACAGGCAACTTGAAACCAAGACACACAGCAGGCTTTTGTCTCTTCCCCTCCAAACATAAGGTGGAGTCAGTGACCTTCTCTTCATCCCACTTGAGTGTCCTCTTTGGGAAAGAGAGAGGCCATTTTAAGAAAGGGAAGGTATGTCCTATGCTGGCACTGGGAATCCCACTGAGTGACAGGGAGCGGTTCTACAGCAATTGCTTTGTTTAAAATGCAAAATGTGGATGTGTTTAGAGGACATATCAGCATCAATCACTGTATGCAAATACTGCCTGTGGAGAAGAGCTTCCCCTGTAAGTCACTTCTCACCGCCCTAATCGAGTTAATGCTAGTGACTGAGGGCATGTTGAACACTGATGGGCCTCTGATAGTGCTGTCCCAGGAGAAGATAAATAAAAGGCAACAGAAGTGCTTAGCCCCAAGCAGGGCACAAAGGCAGAGGGGGAGGCGAGGGGGTAGGACAGGGTGTCTTTCTGTCTAGCAGTCATTGCCCATTACCGCAGATACAAAAAAAGCAAAACTTTGCAGTCCACTTCCACAATCACCAGCATGCTCTGCGTAGGAAGGTCAGCACAGACGACATACACTGACTTGGACAGGTGACATTGCTGACTTGCAATCTGTAACTCCCTTTACAGGGGAACATGGATCCATAAAACAGAGGTAAAAAAAAGCAACTCTGCTGCTGTTAAGCTTAGCTGTAGCTAAAACAGGGGTCTGCATCCAGCCTAGGGACCCGCAAGCTGACAGTGGAATCACAGAATCACAGAATGGTAGGGGTTGGAAGGGACCTTCGGAGATTATCTGGTCCAACCCCCCTGCCAAAGCAGGTTCACCTAGAACAGGTTGGACAGGAATGCATCCAGTCGGATTTTGAATATCTCCAAAGAAGGAGACTCCACAACCTCTCTGGGCAGCCTGTTCCAGTGCTCTGTCACCCTCAAAGTAAAGAAGTTTTTTTCCTCACGTTGAGATGGAATTTCCTGTGTTCCAGTTTGTGCCCGTTGCCCCTTGTCCTGTTGCCAGGCATCACTGAAAAGAGTCTGGCCCCATCCTCTTGACACCTGTCCTTTAGATATTTATAAGCATTAATGAGATCCCCTCTCAGTCTTCTCCAAGCTAAACAGACCCAGGTCTCTCAGCTTTTCCTCATGAGAGGTGCTCCATTCCCTTGATCATCTTCATAGCCCTCAGCTGGACTCTCTCCAGCAGTTCCCTGTCTTTCTTGAACTGGGGAGCCCAGAACTGGACACAGTACTCCAGATGTGGCCTCACCAGGGCAGAGTAGAGGGGGAGGATAACCTCCCATGACCTGCTGGCCCCGCTGTTTTTAATACATCCCAGGATACCATTGGCCTTCTTGGCCACAAGGGCACATTGCTGGCTCATGGTCAACTTGTTGTTCACCAGGACTCCCAGGTCCCTCTCTGCAGAGCTGCTTTCCAGCAGGTCAATGCCTAACATGTACTGGTGCATGGGTTATTCCTCCCTAGGTGCAGGACCCTACACTTGCCCTTGTTGAACTCCATTAGGTTCCTCTCCACTCAACACTCTAGCCTGTCCAGGTCTCACTGAATGGCAGCACAGCCTTCTGGTGTCAGCCATTTCTCCCAGTTCTATGTCATCAGCTAACTTGCTGAGGGTACACTCTGTCCCCTCATCCAGGTTGTTGATGAATATGTTGAACAAGATTGGGCCCAGTACTGACCCCCGGGGAACACTAGTTACAGGCCTCCAACTAGACTCTGTGCTGCTGATTGCAACCCTCTGAGCTCTGCCATTCAGCTAGTTCTCAATCCACCTCACTGTCCACTCATCTAACCCGCTAATGTGGGTTAGATGGAAACTAGCAACTAGAGCCACAGAGAGAAACAATGCAAGGATTCTCTTAGCATGTCATGAAGAAGGAGAGAGACACATTACACAAAGGCCATGACAGTCACCGAGGAAAAAACACCACAATTCTCGTGCCAGCTCTGCGAGGCTGATGGTGGCAGCCCTGCAATGCCCATAGCCAGTGCCTGGTGAGGTGATAGCATGAATCCCAGCACTGGGCTACCTGTGAGTGCACGGGAATAGTTTTCAGGTGCTGGTGATCTCTATCTAAGCCATGAAGGCAAGGCCCTGGCTGGAGTGAGTAGTATCAACTACCTACAAGTGAACTTCTCTGGCAATTGCAGCCCTTGTCCTTTCCTGGCAGATGAACTGTAAGGACTCCTAATGATAGTCATTAACATCATTCCCTCTCTTTCTCAGCAACCAGAGCAGCAGGAGAAGGACAGTGGGGAGGGTGCAGATGTTCTCAATTTTCTCAGTGCTGGGAGCAGAAAAGGAATGGAGCACTGCTAGTTAGGTTGCTTTCCATCCATCCACTGATAGCAGTTTCACTGCCCACACTTCACCTTTCTCTTTCTAGTCAACTTCTAAGCCTTCTACCTTGCCACCTTCTCTTAGCTTCTCCCATCATCACCTTGGCTGTATCACCCACACCTGCTCCCTGCACCAAATTGCTGCCAATAGTTTCCCTCTTCTCACAGCCTCCTGTTGCAGAGACTTCTGCCTTGAGCTCCTCTTCCACCATGTCTGCCCTTCTCAGAGCTTGAGTTATGGTCCCATGACTCCTGTACATCTGAGTTACTGTCAGCTCCTTGCGGAGTGGGAATCTTCTTTTCATGTATCTGCAAAGCACTCAGAACATTTATATTGTTCTATAAATAAGGATAGTAAGAGTCTAATGCCAGCAGCTCCAGCAGATGCTTAGGAAAAGGATGACGGCCTGCCCATGGAGCGAAATCATTCTGCTTACTGGAAGATTTCATACCAAAACAGGCTTATGCCTGGAGTCTAATACATATCAAATTCCTTCTGAGCCTAGCAAAAGCAAAGCTAGTGCTGTGTTAGGGAGCTGATTTAATGCAACAGTTCTCAGCACTGCACTTCCACCTGGCAAGCAATACAGAGCTACAAAGAGTTTGTATGAGAAGTGATGTCCAGATATGCCAGTCAGTGTAGTGTAACTTTTGCTCTCCTAGAAAACATGTAATAGTGTAAGGCCAACCTGGTCCATGAGGAGCTTGAAATCAGAGATCATGCCACCAACCCAGCTGCAGATTTGTAACGCATACACCTCTAAACCCCTAAGAGGACACTAGACCCAGTCCTCCCAAAAAAGGAGCTCAGGTCATTAAAAGCCTAGCAAAGTCGGTTCTTCCGCAAGCAGTCTTACCATTACAGCCTGACTCTCCAAGGCAGGCTGAGGAGTCCCATACAGGGTGTACACAATATTTCTAGAAACACAGTACAATGCTTCTAGAGATGAGACTCATAATTACTGCTGAACGAAGAGTGGGACAGGGAAGGGAGGAGAAACAAATCCTTTGGCACAGTTCATGTTTACACCACAAATAGTAGCAATGTGCTGCATACCTGCAGCTCCAAACTACATTTTTGCAAGTTTCAGGTTGTTGTTATCTGAAATCATTGCCAGAGCAGGAAGGAAGGGGTGAATACTAAGTCTCCTTTCTTCATCCTGTCATCTCCAAGTCCCAACAGGTATTTCTGCTTGCTTCTGAGTTATTTCAGCTTGTCCACAGAAACTGATGGACCACTGATCTGCAGTTAGAGGGCTGCTTGTGGATTATTTTGGGACACGGATGCAAGACCGAAGATAGCAGGATGCTCTTTCAGTCATGTTCTAGCCCCACATATTCCACAGCTCTGACACAGGCATGCTCAAGCAGCTTTGAGGGACTTGCATGGAGCTGAAGGGTAAGGATTTTGCACACGGCATGCCTTTCTCCATCTCTAGCATTTGAATGCTTATGTCCTTCCACAGGCACCAGCTGTATAAGAGTTCTGTAGATTCAGGACCACCTACTATCTCTACGGGATAAAGATCAGCTGTCAAATAAGCTTACTATCAGCTCTCTACTCCATGACTGGAGTTATTCCTCCAAAGCCCAAGAGCTGAAACCCAGTCAAACCACCACCATTGGTCACAGCAGTCACTTCAGGAAGCAGAAAGGATGCTGTGTCTTTTCTAGTACACCGTGGAAAGACAGTTTGTTTCTGGCATACAAGCTGTTTCCCTACCAGGGCAGGAGTGGAGGGGAAGCAGAAAACCTGGCATAGAGGGAGGGCGGGTGAGCAGCGGGTTCTGGCTTTACAAGAGGATGATAAATGATAACAGCATTAGGAACAAAACCAAACATCTTTCATGCTGTCAGAGCAATGAAGCCAGCACATAACAAGACGTGGGCACAGGGCAGTGCGGTTGCTTTCCAGAGAAGCACACAACTATCAAGTTACTTCTGCTCTGAGTCAACAGACAAATTCGTCTTCCCTAGGTTCCTGCAGAAGAGGGCAGGGGACAAAGGGGTAGTCATTTCTCTCTAGTTAGCGAAGAGCTTCAGCTGCTCCACAGTGCATTGAATTCAATAGACAGGGCCAGGTCAGCACTGGATGCCAGTGCAGGAGAGCTGTAAGAGGATGTGGATCGGAGAGCTCTACGTGATCATGGACTTCTTCCCACACTGCCCTAGTAGTTACTAAAGGGTACTGTGGGACACTGCAGAGGAAGATGATAGCATTGCGGCCTTAACACAGAAAGGAAAGAGCAGTCCAGAAGATGAGAACCACAGTGTCTAATACCCTTCACAGTGTTTCCCCAGATTCAGACTCTACAGAAAGCTTTGCCATCCTGCAGATGAGAATAAAAATCCCTTCCTGGGGCTTACCTCATCTTCACAGGAGAGGTCACCAGGGCAATGGCAGGAGCTGGTAAAGGAAGGGCTGCAAATGCAGTCACCTCTGTCAGGCTTTGTGAGGAGCAGGTTCAATGAATTAGTGTTCTACTCAGCGCAGCTGCCCTCCTGCCTTTGTTGTAATCCAAGGCTTGGCAGTGAGGAAAAGATTAATGGCTAGCATACAATTAAGAAGGGGATGGGCTGCCATGCCCAGTTTTGCTTTTACCAGCTCCCTATTGCCTCCTTCTATGCCCAAAGTTGGCCCTGTTCCCACATTGAATCAAACACAAAACGTGGCACTAAGTGAACATATGTGCATGTAGCCAGGAAGGACTTTCAAGCACTACTGGCCTGACAGACCGTTCCTCTCAGTATTAGATGGTGCTGGAAGGTCATTCCTGCTAAACTCTAGTGAAAGTCATTCTGCTAAACTCCAGTTCTCTTTAACAGAACAGGAACAATAATTGGCGATTCTTCCCCTGACAACCACATCTCATCTTTCTCCACTAATGGCAAGTGACACAGATAGCTGTTACTGTTCTTAGCTTGCATCTGGGGAAACTGAGACACTGTTAAGGGAAATGAGCTTCCAAAATCAAACACAGCAAGGCTTTAAACATAGGCTTTCAGAGCTCCCTACTCTCCATATCATTTCCAATCTCTTTGTGTTGCAAATGCACTCTTTCAATACGATCTAAAACATCTATCAACCCACATACTTAACCACCAGACTGTCCATGAACTAGGCAGGCATCCTCCCCATCTCACTGCAGACAACAACTCTGTAAGGCCCCATCACGCAAGAAGGCTCTGCAATACCAGCTTGGGCTTATCTTGTTTTGGTTCTGAGAACCACTGGCTACTTTCCCTCCTGCTGTGAGGGATGGTCTTGGATGTAGAAACTTAAACAGAATTAATTGCTTTGCTAAAGATACCCTATGCTCAAGAACACAAGCAAAATGGGAAAAGTGTGAATATTCAGTGGAAAAGGCCTTTGGTGTCAGGCATGAACCAGATGTGTCATGTGACAAAATGCAACAGAAAATGCAAATCCAGCCTGGAAGAAGGCAATAGAAAGGAACATACAAATTCACACACCAGGTAGAACTGAATGTGTCAAAGTAATCCTGAAACCATATACTGAACCCATTAAAAGTAGCTTTGTGAGCAGCAGGATGAATGAATCCCAGCTTCGTGTGGGTTGGCATCTTGTACTGAATCTGCACTTCTGCATATAAAAACAGGTGAACTCCAATCAGAACTTTTCCCAAAACTAGGACATTCATGCACCCCTTTTGCAGCACTGTCTTTTGTCCATCTAATAAGAGGTGAAGTTAGGAAATTTTCACTCAGTGCAGACACTGAAAAATTGTGTTCTCTGTCCCAGGAAATTGCTGGGACCTAGCACATTTAAGATCTCTGCATGTCTTTCAGGTAAATTAATTTGGGGGTGAGAGGTTCCATTCAAATGTTATTGTGAGGAATGAGTGAAAAAATATAGAGAAAGACAGTCACAGACAGACAGTGTGATTGTGTAAGCCTTGTTTCATTTGGAAATGAAGCTTGAAGGAATTAACATCTTCTCTATATCTACTGGAAATAGAAAGCTTACCAGAAAATTGGTGGGTCTGTGAATTATGAGAAGATTTGCATTATAAGAGGGAGATTAAGGAAGACAATGACACTGTAAGAAAACAGCACTGTTTCTTTGGCATCAAGAATTTTGAGCAGACATCCAACTTGGAATTATTCTTTTCAGATGATAAGGATGAAGCTTGGAAACAGCAAGACTCACAGTAGGAAGAACTGGAAAAAATAATAAATTGAAAAGGAACAGTCTCCCAGGATTTTATGTCATTTGTTTGGGACCCTGAAGAACATGAAGAACAGAGCAGCCTTGCTGCTGAGACAAAACACATTATAGAAATAGAATTTGCTGCTCTGCAGAGTGAATTCCAGCCACCTACCCAGCCTCTACAGCACAGTAAAATGGCTGAGGTCACTGGAATTATTGAGGGCAAAATCAGTCCCGCCCAAGGAGAGAAGAGCTTTCTCTGGCAACCTAGCTGGTAGTATTCAGCATGCATGTGCATTTCCCCACTGTTGGATACATGCCAATTTCTCTAACCACTCCTGGCCTTGTTATTACAAATAAGGATGAAGAACAATGAAGATATCTCCTCTGCCAGAGACCTGAAGCTTTGAGTTGCTTTTTTCTTGCTGGACTTGGCCCTTTTTTTCCCTCACACACCAGCTGTCTTTTCTGTATCCTGCATGGCTTAGTCTAGCTCCTGTTCTGGGGACGTGCTTTCTTCCCAGGTCAAAGTGGATGATTCAAACCCTGTGCCTGACATGGAAATCCATGTAACTGCTATTGCACTAATGCTAACATAAGTTCCCAATAAGGCAACACACTGAAGAGCTTAGCAAGCTCCTGAAATGGAAAAGGGGGAGCAAGAGAGGAGTTGGAGAGTAAGGAATACTGGTCCTGTTGGAGTATGAGGTGACCCACTGGGACCCTTTACTGTGACTGTAAATAAAACAACATCTGTGATGGGAGTCAAAGTTTGGGGTGAAACAGTTGTTTGTGGAAGTAAGAAAAATCATCCATCTGTATCCGAGCAAAATCTAGGATTTATAAAAGCCTAAGCTGTAAACCAAATGCCTATGATATAAACCATAAAGATGTCTTATCTCACAATAATGACCTTATGGAAGCATCTTCTATCCAACCACCAGTGCTCCTCCACAGGGAATGTAGTCAGTCTTGGCCCACTGTCCTCACTGCTATTGCTGTGTCATTTCAGTCTAGATGGCTGTGCAATGCCCCATCATCTCTATGGCCAAGCACTCAGATCCTCTAGTACCTGCCTACCTCTCAGATCAATTCTGGACCTTTCTTGTCACATAAAATGTGTTTTTAAAATGCATATTGAACTTCATAGAATTTATATGCCACTGAGCAGAAATTCACACCCTCTCCCCAAATGAAAGAAGGATGAAATAAAATCCTGCCCTTGACTTAGCCTTTTACATGCACTGTCTCAGCAAGGATGGAATTCATTCGCCAACGGTTCATTATAGCTTTATTTCTAAATCACAAGTGACTGGTGCCTGACCCACGGGCCAATGATAGCCTCCAGGACTGTACAGCAGTACGGAATAGCCTAGTGAGTCTTTTATCAATCAAATAGTTCCCCATGATTCTTTCTAAAGGTCCTAATGTACAATGCTCAACTCAGACCACTTGTTTGAGTTCTGTGGAGCACCACGTGGTTATCTGTGTAGTTTTCCTAGGTTGTACCTCTTTGTCCAGACATGGAAGAGGACTTTTAATTTGTTGCACAGGACCCAATCATCAATGTGTCCACGAGGAAAGAAGGGGGTTACAGTTCCAGCTATCTGCAAGGTCCGCAATGCAAGGCAGCTAGCTCCACTGAACAAGTCTCCATTAAGTGTTGTTCCCACAGGAGGTGCTGTGTACCCCACAGGAGCACACAGGGTTAACATTCTTGAATTTCTTCCCAGAGACAAATGGTTTGTGTTGAGGAACTGCTGCTGGGAAGGAAGAAAAAAAAAGCCCCTTTTTTATTATTCCGAGGTGCATTTTAATTTGCACAAGCGACATTGTGTCTGTGATGGATTACACGAAGGGAAACATTACAGCCCAGCAAGCTCGGCAAGGAAAAAAATAAGGGAGATATGGGGAGGATTAAAAACAACCTATTGCAATGCAGAATTCTGATAAGGGGTCCATGGTGCCTTCAGAGCTCAGAGCACCAAGAGAGAGAAGGGGCATGGTATAGGGTGAGGGAAGGAGAGCGGGGTGGGAGCACAGACTGGAAGATAGTCCTTAGTCATGTAGTCCACTCTCTTCCTGCTACCAGCACCATCACAGAAGCCCTTTCATAAAACATCAGACTCCATCTGAAAATTCATTCTGTTTCTTTTCCCTTGGAAGGATGGTACAGAATCTCACTTCTCTTTCTGATGGTTAGAAACCTTCGTTTGATTTCCAGACTAATTTATTCTCAGCCAGTTTATACCCATTTGTTCTTGTGCCAACATTGTCCTTAAGCTTAAATAGCTGTTCTCTCTCTTGAGGGTTTTGTGGCTTGATGTATTTATAGACAGAAATCATATCCCCTCTTTCCTCATTTTGCCTGACTGAACTAGCAAAGCTCTTAATATCCTGTAAAACAAATTCCCCATATCATTGGTCATCCTAGTACCTTTCTGTACTCTGTTCCACTTCATACCCATCCTTCTGGGATATTGGTGACTGGAATTGTATGTGCTGTTTCAGGAATGGTCATAACAGGCTCTTGGACAATTGCACAATAGTTTCATTTCTCTACTGGAAGCATCTCTACGCTGAAAATGCCTCCTAACTTTGGACCTTTCATCAGCACCATGCTGATCATTTGGCCAAGGCCATTAATGGTCAAGACAAGATCAGTCCTGAGAAAAGCCTTCCTTTCAGCATAATACTTTGACTTTCAGCGCTACCTGTTGTTGTCCCCCCCTTCCGTCACCCTTATGATTCCTCCACTAATCACCATGCGGCACCTTATCTAACGATTTTCTGAACTCGTGATAAACAAGCTCTAGCCAGTTATCTTATCAAAGCCAGCTATCTCATTGCTTTTTTTCCCCACCTTCTATTTTGCTCTTGTGCAGGTCCTTTTCCTTTAAGAATACAAAACTACAGTACAAGCTACAGAAAAATCCCTATTGCCTGTTGGGCTTGTTGGAAGGAGCAATGGTGATATGCAGTGGTCTCTTTACTACAATCTCGTATTTTCTTACACACTCTTTGGGGTCTCAGCAGCATAACCAGACTCTTTGTATTCCTCCATTTTTTTATCCAGCCTCTTCTTGTTTTGAACTAATATAAAAAAGCATTTCTCCAGAGATATTAGTGCCTGCAATTAAAGAGGATATATTTCTAGCAACTAGGGATGAAGGCATTTAATAACAATAAAAATGCAGCTTGGTAGGTGGTCTGAGAAATGCCCTAACACAGCAGGAGAGAGTCAAGAAAGCAAGCTGAATTAGGTAGACTGTTGGTAAACCAAAGCAGCACATTTCTGTACTGTGAATCACAGGGAGTATTTGAAGTGACCGCAATAAAGATTTATCTGTTAATTTATAGGATGTGTCTTATAAAAATCCAGGCATGAACAATAAAAAGGAATGAAAAAAACCCACCCAGAACATCCTCATTAATAAGCACATAAATAAAAAGAGCCAGGCTACTCCAAAATCTAGCTAAGCTCCAATTCAGGATAGTACTGAGCACCTGGAAACACTAGCTACTTCCCTGGAAGCTACACAGGCTCAAAATCTTTCCTAATCAGAAGCTGAAAGCCTATTGCCATAAACCCTGGAGGCTTTTCCTGCAGAAGAAATAGATGAGCCCTGTGGAACACCTAAGGTCACTACAGCTGGGCTTTGATGCACCACGTGAATGGTTTCTGTTGAAAACATTTGGCCATCAGTGCACATATATGTGCATACTGCAATGTAAACATGTGTATCTGTTTGTCTCTCCTGTACTTCCATAAATGAAATGGTGGCTAAAACCATAGGGGAGGGTGTGAGTACTTGAAGCCTAATGACTCCAAACACAATGTGCTTGTTTTTATAAGGTTATCGTTACTTGGCATGAGTAAACTCACCCAGGTCTCACAAAATCATGCTATATTCCGATTCCTTTGCCTTGTCAGTAAGAAATGCTCTACTGCTTAAATACTGTCTGGCCCCAACTAATGCTACGGGCACAATGCAACTGTTCCCCTGCCTCCCTCTGTGTGTCTTCTGGGAAGTCACAGACTGGACCCATTCTGTTGGTAAGGGAGGAACAGAGTCCTGCATCCTTCCCTATGGCCCTGCTGCCTCAATGGAACTACAAAGGAAAAAATCACAAATGCTTCTTTTTGATTCCAGAGTCAGTAAGGTTAACTCTACGTAACTGCTAATAAGAAGGTAACATGTTCAAAGACAGTTTTCAGAGATGTATTTTCCATTTTCCCCATCATCTGGGGCATCCCAGTACTCTCTATTAATTATTTCTATTAGTGAAAAGTTGACTGAACACTTTTCAGAGCAGAGCTAAACGCTGCTACTCTAAGACTCTAGAAGGGTCATTGTTACACTTGTACATGTCATGTCACAAAAGTAAGAGATCCCAGAGTCAACTTCCAGAAAATGCTAAGCAAAAAAATTTAATAAGACAGAGTATTAGTTCTGAAATTTGCTTGTCTCTCTGTGCCTCACTGTCCTTCTGGCTAAACATTTTGCAAGCAGACATCTCGCTGTATGTTTGAAGAAACTATGTATCTGTCCTCAGAACACCCAGAAACTCCACCTTCTCCTCTCGGGGAGTAAAATGCGCTTCTTTACATAAATTCATTGCAGAAAATTAAGAAATATACAGTATTATTTGGAAAAGTCAATGTCAGCTAACTAGTAATTGGCAAATAAGTGTTGGGGTAGGAAGAGACTGGATGCATTAGATCGAGTCATTCAAGTGGAACGCTTTAGGTAGCTCAGGAGTTAAGTCCTGTTGCTTTACACTAATGTTACCATCACTGAAAAACACCAGAACTAAAAAGGGTACTAGTGACTCCTTCTAGGCAGGGATTCTGAAATAACAGCCGTTTCTCTCTCTCCCAGTGTATCCCTAATCCTGCCAGCTCCTTTCTCATCTAAGTGAGGTTTAGGCAAGCAGGCAGCACAGCCTAATTGGTTTCTTTGATGTGATGGACATATGAGGGGATCGGTTAAAGAGCTCCATGATAACCTTCCTCACTGAGATTTGTTTTTAAGACACAGTGGATGTGGCAGGTAGCATTAGTACAGCCTGGTGATCTCTTGATATGGGAAGGCTCCTTTCTCACAGTGATAGTATCACAAATATCCAGTCACCTAAGCAAGGCCCACCATCCTTCTGTGCAACATATAGGCAGCTCTCAGCCCCATTCCTGGTGCGCAAACACGCTGGGGTGGGAGGGACAAACCTTCTCTCCAGACTGCTGAGCAAAGTGCTCTCACAGGCAGAGTGACAGTACTGAGAACAGGCAGGAGCGAGAAGCGTTGATGGACATTGCTGCTGCCATAGTTGCCCTGCAGAGAAAGCCTCAGGCACATCCATTCACCCACATCAAATGTGGGTTTCAAAATAATTATTCTACCTCAAATTCAATGGTATTCTACCATTGAAGCACTCAGATTTGCTCTAGCTTCCAGCTAGCAGAGTCAGTATTGTTTGACGTGGGGAATGGATGGGAGAGAGTTGGGAGGTAGTAAAGAGAATGCAGGGCCCTTGCTTCTTGTACGTGGGGGCCCTGGGGAAGCTACCTAACAGATTCAAAGGAAGGTGAGGTGGGGTGGGAGGCAGTCCAGGCAAGCCTAGCAGTCTCTACTTGCAGTCTTACACAACTCTGCTAGGTTTCGGACTACTCGGCGTAATTGTCTGCTTCTGCTTGGACACAGAGCCTGCATGTTTACTCACTGCCTTGATACCGTATCGGTGTTTTTCCAGAAAAACACAAACTGCAGGAAGGACACAGTGATTTCTAGCAGCCAAATCCTAAAAACAACAACAAAAAAAAGCCCCTTTCAAAAGTTCTTTCCCTGTCAAATTTCATACTGCCATGAAAACAGTGGAGCTGTCAGAGCATCTAAAAGTGTAAGTTTAAAAAAGCTTGATTCAAGGCAAACTAAGGTCATTGCCTCTTTGTCTAGAATGAGACTACTGTGAAATAGTAGGGATTTCTAGGGAAAACTCTAAACATTAAATCACTCACACAGAGTTTTTCAACAATGAGACAGCAGAGCAAAGTAGTGGATCTGTCATGTCAGTGTTCAGTATATGCCAGGTCCTTGGGAGGAGCCAGCTGGAAGATTAATCTACTATCGAACTACCTTTTTTAAATTATGTTCAAAATATATAGGTCAAGCTTCAAGGATCTCTACCTGAAAAAGACAGTCTGTGTCACCAGCCCGCTGGTGTTTCAGATGCTAACCCAGTGCCCACATGTCTGGATACAGAATGAATCTCAGTTGCCCTACAAGTCATGAAACAAGTTATGGGCTAATTCCACGTGTAATGGATGACTTTGCTAAGGTTCAGTCAAATCCTTTACATTATTAAAAGCAACAGTGTCAGGTTACAATTACTAAAGAAGTCTCAAGTCACACAAGGGTTTAGAGATTATATCTAAAACCTTGATGGGACAAAGTTGATGTGTCCATGGACTACTGTCCTCCTGAAAAAATGAGTTAAAAGATTTGCTCTCACTAACTCTTTGGGGGCTCCCAGCACCTCCCCAGCCTCCTGGAGAGCTACACAAGCTCTCTTTTGCTGCACTTTTGCTGCACATTTCAGGAAATACAACATATTGGAAACAATTTGCAGGGCACAAGCACCATTTGTGTATCTTCCCCTTCTGATTCTTTGCCAGCAACTTTCCTTCACAGCTTTATCAAAAGAGGATCACCATTGTTATCTTCATGCCTACACAGGCAGTGGGGACTGGGATACTCCCAAGTCAAGAATAATTCAGTTCAGTTTAGTACAGTTTCCACTTAGATGTCAGCCCACTGCTGGACACCTGAAAACATGGTATCCTTTATGGCACAGGTTCTTCTCTCTTCAGTGAAGATGGATTTTTAAATAACAGTAGCAACAACCCCTTTCTCCATTATGTTTTTAATGATAATAAAGTATTATTATTAAAGTAAAGACAGGTAAATAGAACACACTTCAACCTGACAAGTCCTGACCATGAGCCAGCAGCTTTCCCTGCATGGCTCTCTTTCTAGGGTCTATTTTCATGTGCACAGGCAATAGCAGAATTAAGAATTGCCTTGTATTGCTCTTCATGGAAAAAGATTTCAAATGTAGAGTGCACCACTGCACACTTTGTGGATGCAATTAACAGTGCTCAACATAATATTGTCTTTTGGCCCACAGGAAGATGCTGTTGGATGACGCCAAATTTCCACCATCTCCAAGTAACTCTTATGCATGGATTGCCCAGCCCAGAGTACACTGAACTCAGAGTATCATTGGTCTTTAGGGTGATGTGGAGCAGTATTATTGATTACTGAGTTACATAGTGAGTGCCAGCAACCATTCTTTGCCTGACAGGTCAGAGGGAGCGTATATGAACCACGTGGGATGGGAATAACTTCAGTCATGCTCAGTTAGCTCCTCTATTTCTTTATTGAAAGATGCCTGTGACACTCCTTGGTCAGAAAATAACACTAAGGGCTTTGAAGAATGAGAATAAAGACAAAATGAGAATAAAGAGGGAAAATGAGAACACAGAGGATTTCCTCTACTCTTTCCCCAAAGAGAAAAAATATAAACTGCCAGATAAACATGAACTGATGTGTTCCCTTTGCCACCTGTGTTTTGTTGTAAAGGCCTTACGTCAAGAAGCTACACTACAATTAACTCCTGTTCTGTTTTACTGCTACTGCTCCTCAGATGGAGATGGCAATACCCACTGCAGAGCATGCCAGCTATCTCCTTGCTCATGGGTTCTGGCACCAGCCAATTCCTTTGTGTGATTTATCACCTGGTAATCCATCTCCTCCATCCATTATCCTGCACAAAAATCAGCTCTGGACAGCCACTTTCTCTGCAGCATAGCAGGCAGAGCTGTCACTTTTGCCTGTCCTCTTCTCAGCAGGGCAAGGGAATTTTGTCTTTCCAGATTCAGTAAGCCTCATGGCAATTTGGTTGAATGTCTTACCGGTGGAAATAACAGGTCTGTGCACATTAAGCTAGACTGATGACCTGTGTAAGCATTCTCTTCAGTTGGGATGGCTCTTCCAACTTAGGACTTGCCAGCATCTGTAAGATTCATGCAAGGTATCCCTCATGAACCCTTTTTATTTTCCACAGGCTATTTAAGCATCAATTAATGAAGCCTCCAAAAACTATTTTACTGAAATCAAACAGATCTGTTGCCTCTATGCTGAACTGATAAATATGACATACAGTGATTTCAAATGCTCTAACTGTAGCTTGTGCAAACATGAGCAATAATTTATGTTGTGAAACAATATATATAAGCAAAACAATGCATTATTGTATGCCAATTCTTTGATGTTTGAAATCTGTTTCTAGGATTTTTATTTATGCAATGCATGTGCATATCCATTCAGCATCTAAATAGTGCACCAGATTAAGGTACACTAGAATACCATTCATAAGCAGTATCAAAGGTTTTTATATTAGAAAGGTATAGCTATATCAATCAATTCAACACATGCTTCTAAAGTAGACATTTGCTTATTAGTACAAGCTTAAGTTTTGTTTAAGTTAATTTCATGTATGGAATCAATGAAGCCAACAAAAGTTTCTTGTGTGGACCTAGTCTAAATTATCAAGATTTGGGTCCAGATCAGCGCCTCCATAATTGTATGACAGCTAGCTAGAACTACTCCAGTGCAAATATTAGCAGTGGTGAAGCATACGCAGAAAAATAACACACTGCAATAGAAATTAAATTTCTCCTGCCTGCAGCTGTGCAGCTCCCAAAGTAGCTCTATTCTGCAAAAAGCTCTGTGTACAATAAAGAAAAATAGAAAAAAGGAAAAAACTATGTTTTCCATCAAAGACTCAGCAAAAAGCAACATGTCCTTTCAAGAACAAGACTTTCACCTTTGATACAGCTGTACCAGATCTAGAATTTGTCATGTGCTTAGGGAGAGGACTCAAAAACCCAAAGAGAGTTCAGGTTGGGGAAAATAATTAATTTCTATTCCTCTCCTTCAGCTCAGTCAACCTCATGGGGGGGAGGCGCCAGAAAACATTACTGCCCTCCCTTTCTTCAAATTAAAAAAAAAAAAAAGTAGATGAGGAAGGAAAGGGGAAACAAAGATACAGAAAGAAACTGGGGAGGGGAGGAGTAGGGACAGGGAGCTGAGAAGCAAGAAGAAAAAAGCATTTGTAAAATTAAAAGGCAGGGCCCCATCAGATTGTGTCGGGCAGAGGAAAGCGTGTCTTAGGCAGGAGTAATTGGTAATCGGAGCAGAAGTGAAGAAGGGGATGATTTATGGGAGCGTGGAGACAGGGGTGGAATAATTTTTGGAGCAGAACGGGGAACTTACTGAACGCCTGAAACTCAGCTACTTATCCACTCGTTCTCGTGATAAATTAGCTCTTGTTTAAAGTAACCGGAGCTCCATTTTTCATTCTGATTACTACACTTGATATCTCTCTCTCTCCTTCTGTTTCTCTCTGACCACTGCCCCTTAGCAGGTTCTCTGAGCTGAGGCAATGGGTTTATGGAAACTCTTCACCCCTCCATTACACTGTTCCCCCCCCACCTTCCAATTACTGTAGGGTTAACTCTTTAAGTTGCTCTGTGTTTCTCTGAGCTGCTTAAACTGTTTCTCAGGGATGACCTGGGAGCATATGGAACATGATCCTCCATTTATGTTATGGTGGGGGGAAGATGTGGGGGGGGCATGTCGGTGTGGTGTGTGGTGTATGTGCACGATGCTTGCATGCATACGGCACAAACACAGTGGTATGTCATGGCTTCCAGCATTTGTGTGTGTGCTTGCCACATTTGGAAAGCAGCAACATGTCTGGACTACAGCACATCAGGTTATTACCAGGAATGATTTATTTTGCAGTACCACCCAAAGCAACTGCACCTTCTTCAGGCTCAAGGTCTCGCCGTTCAGTTTACCACCTACATCCATATGAAAACTCAGGTGAGACACAACAGGCAAGACTGAAACAAGTGGCAGAAAGGAGGTGGCATACAGTGACAGACTTACCACAAGCAAAAGTAGACAATTTTAAGACAAACTCATTTAAAAACATGCTTTTAATAAAAAATTGTAAGAAAAATAAATACTAATAAATATCAACTTTCTTACTGACATCAGAACCAGTTATTTAACTAAAAGCAACAAAATACTGAAGTGGATCACAAGGAAAGATTTGAAGGATTAAGTGGTTTTGCCAGTCAGTTCAGGGAACACAAAAGACAAAGTATAAAGGGTACCACAGGGGACAGACCAGCTAGGTTTCTGCTACCTTCCCTTATGACTGAAAAGACATGAAGAGAAATTGCTGAGAATACTGAGGAATAAAGTACAAGAACAGACAAGTCAGGAGTTGCCTTGTTATTGCCATTAGTCTAGAACTAGAATATAAAAAGAATAAGAGGTTATTCCCTGAAATTAAAAGAGGACAAAGTAATTTTTCCACATACAAATAATTAGCTGGTGCAGTCTTCACCTCAGCTGCTATTAATGTCAGGAGCTTGGCACAACTGAAAAGGATAAGGTAGGTATAAGGACATATCTAGACCTATGTTGGTTGGTGTGGACACCAATAGCTAAGCCCCTGCACAAGAAGTCAATTTCTACATATACAATCTCAGCAGATGTGACCCCACAGGCCAGCTGTTCCTTAACTGCCCCCTGCCTGGAGTCCTTGCACCTTCTCAACTCATTTTGTGTCAGTCATAGCAAAAGACAAGGTATCAGGTAAGCAAAAGACACCAGATCTCACACATCACAGCAGCGCATGACCTCCCAGGTAGGACAGCACAGCCATAAAGCCTTGCTGAACAAATACGCCTCCTGCCCGACACAGCTTACACTTGGTGTAACTGTAGTGTAACGCTATCACATATGACAGGACACAACATCAGTTAAACTGCACATTCAGTTCTAGTTCTTGTAAAGGAGCCATATTCTGATGAGTGTTGTCTGTCTGATTCGCTGCTACTGCCTGCCCTGTGACACCTCCGGTACTGCCAGCCTGAATACGCTCTCCTAGGTACAGTTCAGTTAAATCACACTGAGCCACATTCAAAATTGAGCTAATTCTAGTAAAGCTAGCATAAACTTAACTCCAGTTTCTCTTGTATTTCTGTATCCAGCAGGTATTATAACCACACATCATCATCTTTATGCCAGAAAAGATTAATATTATGGATAGGTACTTTTCTAAATGAGAAAATACACCTCAACAAAATGTATTCATACTACTGTCTCTCAATGCAGGCCTTTTTCTTATGGGCTTTCAATGCTTATTCTACAAACATAACGATCTCCAAGTTCAAGCAGAGCAATCCCATCTCCATTGCCTCCTTGTTCGTACCTCTATAGAACTGTGTGTTACATGAACAACCTGGTAGCACTGAATTCCTGCTATTACCTATGTTAGTGTGAGAGGCATTCTTTGAATAAGAAATTACAGCTTGAGTCATGAGATGTTTTGGAGGAAAGTCTAGGTAAAGTGAAAAATTAGAAAAAAAGCTATAAGCATTGTCATGACCAAAACCAGCAGGTGGGCAGGCTGTTTGGAAACAATGATGGAGTCTGCCTTGAAGGAGTCACAGGCGGCGTAAGAGCCCAGACCTCCTAAACACTTATTTACAAGTTCGCAGCCTGATGTGGTTCTCACAAAACTCAGCAGAAAGGTGTCTTTGGAAGATAAATGGGTATTACACCATTAGTACTTCACCTATGATGTCAACACAGCTACGTTGTGCAGGCAGGGACTGCAGACCAAGGCCCAGAGCAAAAAGCAGCTGCAAGAGAGGCAACAAGCAAGGACAAGGTGTGCAATAAAAGGGTGAAGATAATGAACGTGCATTTTCTTTGAGGTGAGTATACTGCACATCCTCTAACCTTGGAGGATCCCTGGGGGGTTTGGAAAGGGGATGAGGGTGGTTCACAGTTCTAATACATTTTTATTATATATTTTATTATATTAAGTAGAGGGCAAAGTGATCACTATGACCAGACAAGGACAGGGAGATTAGCCTTACTGCAGTGATGGGCAGTTTCTCTCTTGGAGTCCAGACAGCTAATCTACCCACCATGTTTCAGACAGCGCTCACTTTATCTGTACTTGGGAGCCCAATCCCATCTCTCCTCATACCTTTGATAGCAAGCAGCTAGATTTTCGGAGATTTCAGAAAGCAAAAATGTACAAAGCAAATGAAGACTCTGAAAGTTTTGCTTCTATACACAGCAATTTCAATGCAAGAGCATCTAGCATAGTCCCAGAGAGGAAGAGTTACACTTGAGAATCCAAATCCATATGCTTAAAATGTACTTAAACTTCCCCAGTTTGAGGCAATAAAGTAGCAATCTGTATTTTCAAAGAGAGATTCCTCAAAGCTGTGGAATAGGAAATGCAGCTGATTTAAATAAATAATTAATAATATTATTTTTTAAAAAGGATCTTTCAGAATTAGCCCAGAATTGGAACTGTCAGATTTCATAGGAAAAGACAAAAATCAGTGAAACAAAATGTCTGCTCCTAAAACTACAGCACAGGGCACTAATCCAAGGGAACAGAATTGGTGGATTTCAAAGAATAGTACTCTGTTTTCCCTCCCCTGCTCAGTGCTGCTGCACAGGATCATGTATTTTACACCAAAAGAATAGAGAGCACACAGCAGTTTTCACAACTTTTGGAATATGTCAAGTTGAAAAGCCTGAAGAAAGTATGTAAAATTTTTCTCTGGGCAGACCAGTTTGTTGTAGAAACACCAGGTGGTAATGTTGTATCCCTTACCACAGCCCATAAGAAGGCAACTAGGAAAATAACCTTTTCTTTTTTATTTTAATCCCAGAGGAGACCTATTGTTTTTACTCTTGGATCCTAGCTAACAGACTTGGCATTTGAGATACGGCACTTGAAAACACAAGCAGGACAAAAGCAGAAGCTTCATTCTATGGAAAATTTCAAAGGTAACAGGTCACAATCCTGAAGTAATAATCTTATGCTTTCTTCAAGGAAGTCAATTAGATGGGACCTAAATGAGCTATGTGGTTCAAATCCAACTTGCATGAAGTTTGGCACACCTGTAGTTTTAAACTGGCATCTAGGGCAGCTTGGATTTTGAAAAATAAACACACACTTATTTTTTTCCTGAAGGACTCCCAAGTGGTGAAAACTTACTAGGCAGGTCTTGGTATAGACCATGTGGAGGGAATGATTCCTTTGTTAGACTGTGATATTTTCTCTTGTGATTTTCTAAATGACCACTGTCATGGTGGCTTACAGCAGTTGCTCCTTTCTTCTAGAACTACCTGACCAACACAGTGCTAAGATAGCTTACGGACAAACCAGAAGCAGCTTAGCATAAAATGGTGTACTAGTTACCTCTGGCATCCGACTGCCTTTTTACGCCTTGGCCCCAACCTAGTCAACAAACTGCAGGATTAGAGTCAGAGGGTTGTTCACACCTCAGCCTTCCTGATGAGACTGCCAACAGGAAAACTTCTCAGTGCAACTCTCGGCCATTTTCTCTGCAAAATGAGTAAGACACTAGTTCAGCTGGGGCACTAACTCATAGCACATGGCCATGAGGTAGTACTGACTGGCTCTGTTACTGCAGGGTGAATGCTGCAGACTGAAGGACTACTCAAACCACAGCCAATCAGGTGAGAAACTCTTATTTATTATACCTCAGTATATCTGATACCGTAACCCAAAGGTTCACATATAGCAGCTGTCTCCCTCAGTGATCAAGACTACCAGGATGCAAATATGACACAGTCCTTCATATGTTGGCAAACTCATCCTGTTTAGCCTAGGAGCTCAGATGAGCAAGCAAGCACGCATCATCTTTGCAGCCATTGCCTTCCTGCCTCTGTCCTGCAAAACCAGCTAGCCTTCAGGGGAATATCCAGCACTCAGTGGAAAGGAATAGCTGAAATATTCAGAGGATGTCGGGACATCCCTTCCTTACAAGGGAAAAAAGCATTCATTTATGGGACAGAATCAAAATTCTGTGGCTCTGCTCTCTGGCCCTCTCAAAAGGAGAAAAGTCATTGTTACTCAGTGGACAGTGAAAATTTCTCCCCACTTATTTCTGATGCCAAACCAATGGAGAAAAACTTTTGTGGAAACTTTTTTTGAACAACACCTAAAGTTCTTAGAGGTTCTTCCATTTCTGTTGCCTTCTAGACCATACTGGAATTCAAATAACCCATCTGATTTATTTGGGGGATTGTAAAATACCACAGGTAGAAGGGAGAGGAAGGTGGAGAGAAGAATCCTAAGATACAATGGATATATTTATTTTTTTAAGAACTATCGTTGCTTTCTTCTATGCCCCCTCCCCTAGCAAAGGTGAACTGCATATCTTTAGTTAATAATTAACTTGTCATGAGCTCCATCAATATCCCATCATCTAAGTGACAGAGGGAAGGGAGGCGATGGGGGAGGTGATCAGCACGACGTGCCAGCTCTGCCCGCAGCCTGCGATCTCGTCTCGGCCATAATAAATAGGATGAAATGCGCTCCTGATAAATGCCCATGTCATGGAGAGATTTTACCTTCACTCAGAAACAATGTAATATCTCAGCTATTACCCAAAATAATTTATCAATGTGTAATAGCTTTGTGCAGACCTCAGATAGGAGGGGAGCAGCGCTGCCCGAGATGGATGGATCCTACCTTCTGCTTTTAATTTTTAATGCTCGTAGGCAGCTTCACATTAAAGGCCAGGTGTCATATATAGACTTAATGTAAGAATGGAGTTCATGAATTCTAATCAGGAGAGAATCTCCCTCTCTCTTCTCTTGCTTTAGTCACTTCTCTTTTTTTTATTTATCAATTTTCCTCTCTTTCTGTACTCTCATCTTCTTTGCCTCTCTCTTTTGGTCCATTTCTTCCCCCCTATTCCTCATACACATTTTACTCCCTGTCTCTGTAATAAAACCATTTGGGTAGCTATTTGCTACTTCCAAAAACTGTACCATCACTTAAGAACAAAACAGAAGACCAGATCTACTTCTGCCTTGGTCCTGGTGTCATCATTTGTATCTGGAAAAACAAACTTAACACAGGTACCAGGCCAGAATATTAGCATCCAGGAAAAAAACCCCAGCACAGTAGTGATCAAGAGTGAAAAAATCTGGACTGTGGAATTGCAGTAGTGAAAAGATCCTGGCTGTAAAGGGCCAGTGAAGAAGGCCCATCCCATATCCCAGCCAAATCACATATCCCTGCAAAGAAACATATTCCTTTAATTGGGAAGAATACATTACTGTGCATCTAAAAAACACTGTATCCCAAGGTCTCATTTTCCTAAGATTTCTAGTCTCCTTATAGCCATGTCAGCCACATAAATGTTCTCCTCTTCACTTTCAACATTATGCATGAAAACCCAGTTGGGGCCCAGCTCATCTGGTGGCCTGCATCAGAGGAGCCTATTCAGGGACCTCTGTAGAAGCATGTAAAATCTCCAGTATGGACAACGGGACAATGCCAGGAAGTTCTATCGTTAAAAACACACCATTAGGGCTCACATTAGAAATACCATTATTGTACCAATACACTACATCAAAGCATGACGTAGTGTCTGGGTGAGACATACCTGAAAGGAACAGCAATGTATGACAGCCCTTCTTAGCTCTGCGTAAAGAATGGAGCTGTAGGAAGAAAGGGGGGAGCACCACTTACTGGCCAGAATGTGCAGCAAGGGACAAGACAGTTAATACAAAGAGCAGACACAAAAATCACGGAAGTGCCACAGGCTGCAAAAGAAAAGATCGACTGTTTAGACCACAGCTTTTGTTTGCACACTGATGTGAAGGAAAATAAAAGCACACCAAGGCAATACTGCCCACAGGAGGAGCACTGCCAAAGCTGCAAACCCTTTTGCAACCACTTTGCTGACTTGCAAGTTATGAGGACAGCAGTGCTGAGAGGAGCTTGGGCTTGATTTCCTGCCTTCTGTTCACAAAGGTAATGTTATTGTCTCCATTTGTTCGTCGACAACGCAAGGGCCAGAGACTGAATGACTCTCGGGAATTCCTTCAAAAGAAAAGACTCCTCTTGTGCCTAAAGACCAGGATGGCATATAAAGGCTCTGCTGGTGCTGCTCCGATGTCCCTTTTAGCGGATAAACAGAGGACAACCACCTTTTGGAGCTGCATTGTCAGTGAACTACTTCTCTTTTCCTCACCACTCAGACATCTTTCTTTCCAGAACATAAAGAACTTAAGACAGGCCATTTATTCCCATGTGGTACTTAGCACATTCCTCAGCCTACCAGAACAACACAGCCGAGTTTTGTTCTCAAGCACCAAATTCAGTATGGGAACAGACTGTAGGAAACTTTCCTTTCTTGATTCTTACCTTCTGCAAGGATTGATCTGAGAACATTCCTCTTTTTTCACCTTACTCCTTCCCAGCTCTGCATGTTACACAGTTCTGGAGATCAAATCTGTCCCAGCTAAAACAAGTAGCATGCCTAAAACTTCATTGGCTTCACATTGCTTCTCACTAGGTGGTTGATCAAGGGAAGAGAAAGGTTGGTGTCCCACAGTGACAAATTCACTCTGCACACTAAGAAGCCATGTCTATAAAATATGTTAAAAACAAATTTTAAGAAAAAGTTATTGCATAATTGATAAAAGACAAGACTTACCTTTGTATTCAGCTTTGTGAATGTCAGAATAAGAGACTGCAAATCTTTGGACAGCAGATCTGAAAAATAAGAGGGTGGAAAGCCAAAGTTGTATTGCTGGGCCATAGTGTGGTACTTCAGGGTACAGGGAATGTGAGGCTGTTTGTGGGCAGAAGCTCTGGAAATTTCAGGCTGTCTATGAATATTCCCAGTTTTTCTAGGAACACTTCAACGAAGACTGCCTGTGTGCTCACGCCTTACTGAGCACATTTTGCTCCTCTGTGTCTGTGTATAAACGTAGCACTGCAAAGGCAAGACACTAGCATACCCTGGTGCAGAAGCCTTAGGATACCCTCTGTGATATACAGTTATCTGAACTAATAAGGAGGAAAGATGTTGTTTGAAGAGGACAGAAAGATAGCCTTACCTCTCCTGAATACCACTTACTTAGTGGCTTTGGCCTGGCTCCAAGCCAGGAGGAGAGCAGCATGCCCTTGTCTGTGTTGAATGAAAGCCCATTGCCGGCTGCCAAATAGCCTCAGGCAGACAGTGACTCCAAGGACCAAACTAGGAGCTCTAAACTCATTCACTCATGGGCCAAGATCCTTCCCAACCCTAAGGGGGTGTGATAGAGGAAAAAGAGATACATCCCCCAGGTAACAGTCTCTTGCATCACACAGCCTGAGCCTAATAAGGGTCTATTGCTGTCTCATTCCATTGCTAACACTGTGACTCTAACTGCCGTGTACTACAAATTAATTCATTCCTTCAGGCCTTGCTGTTCAGTAACTGGCTGTCACAGCAATCTCCTGAGGAGCTAATTGAGAGTTGTGATCCGTGCAGTATTTCCATTAGTGCTGTAATGACAGGCAGCCAGACACACACACATGCATGCTCGCGCGCACACAGCACAGGTTCCTCTGTCCCCACAAAGGGAAGCAGATAACAAGCCAGAGCCATCTCAAGCAGCAGCTGGGAGAAAGGCAAAACAGGAGGAACAAGTTCTATGATTCAGCGTGAGGTCACCCAAACTTTGCCTGAATGAGAGCAACTAGCTGGGATCTCAAGACAAGCTCCTAATTCACATTAGTGAAGTAAAATCCTTCACACACACCTCTGCTGTACAGTGGCACTGTTCCTAGAGACTGCAAATCCCACCCAACAAGTCACTTCTATTGAATAGCCTTCCCCATTGCATGGTGGGACCTGTAGTCTCCATAGAGATGCTTCTTGAATAAGAATGATTACAGTTGTAGTTGTGTGTAGCACTGTAGAAGCTACAAATACCAGAGTCTTGCAGGTTCTGGTTAGCAAAATAGAAGAGGTGTTAATTTGGGAAGAATGTATTTGATCAGTTATAATGCGGTTCGTTCAGGAACCTGGATAGCTCAGGCATGAAGTCTGTTTATGAACTTAGTCTCTTTTTTATTTGTTTTTCCTTTCATGCCTAGTTTCCAGAGGATTGGCAGGAAAACATTAAATTCAGCACCTGCTGTAGCTGTGCCACCTGCTGGTAAAGACTTAGCCATCTTAAAGCACACATTTTATGTCCTGACTGGACTACATCCTCATGGTTCTCACCCAGAGAGCAGAGGACATGCAATTCTGTGCTGTCACTGATGATTATTTAGCAGAGTCAGTGTTCTTTTCCATGTCTGCCCTCTTTTTTGAACTAACTCTAGAATTAACACTACCATATCTGAGGCCTTGTCTATGTGCAGACAAACGTGTATCCATTTAACTTAATTGTCTTAGAAGATGGTCAAATTGATGCAGACTAGTTCAGTAGGCACTTCTTACCGAGTGCTTTATTAATTCCAAAGTTGTGACCACTTTCTTTAAAAATTAAAGACTGTTTCAAAGTCTGTTATCAATGGGAAATAAAAACACAACAATTATTTTGAATGACAGTGAATTAAACCTCTAAAAATGTAGTTCTGATGTTAGTCTTTTTAGCCTTAAAAAAAAAAGACTATTTAAAATTTCCCTAGTAATTAAAATTCTGTGACATTTTAAGTATCTAAGCAAACTAGAATGCATTTGCAAGTGAATTATTTCAAAGTGAACTGTGCGATTATCATAGCAGCCAGACAGATATAAGTCAGCAGCTCTAGTCACCCATAAATTGAGACTGTTGCGGAAGTAACACAGCCATGTGTAAGGAGGTAGCCCATGCTGGACAACTCTGAGAGGGTGAAGATATCCTCACTTGGGTCTGAACTGCTCTCACATAGTCCCAGGTTTCCAAAGGCAACTTTTTAGCAAGAGAATGAGCTGCAGGTTCTTCAAAGCATTCCAAAGAGCACAATACACTACTCTGACTACCAGTGCAATCTGGCTTTATAAAAATAGCTAGGGAAGATACCAATTCAAGGTACACAAACAGCCTTTAGGGCTCAGATAGAAGATTAAGTTATGAGCCTGAAGAAGTCATGGCATATAATCTTAGCTTGATAATTGAGTACATGCATGCTCCTGGCATGTGATAAATGCAAGGTCATTTGACTTAACCTAGGAGAAGACAGCATTAAGTGGAATTACCCCATGTGTGCTGCAGGCTGGTTGTGCACACAGCTGTTACCACAACTCAGCTGATACACAACAATTTGTTCAGTTGTGCTAAATGTTACTGCATGCACAAACCCCGATTCTGCCCTCTTGTGACAATATCATAGGAAAATGAGCTTCTTTTAAAAGTCAGATGAATTTGATAAAGCAAACACGTAAATTTCAAAAATTTTCACAACAGTTAAGTGCCCCTGGAAACTGGGTTCATAAAATTATAGAACTGTTTAGGTTGGAAGGGACCTTAAAGATCATCTAGTTCCAATCCCCCTGCCATGGGTAAGGACACCTCCCACTAGACCTGGTTGCTCAAAGCCCCATGCAATCTGGCCTTGAACACTTCCAGGGATGAGGCATCCACAACTTCCCTAGGCAACCTGTCCCAGTGTCTCACCACCCTCCAAGTGAAAAATTTCTTCACGATATGTAATCTAAATCTACCCTCTTCCAGTTTGAAGCCATTATCCCTCGTCCTATCACTACGTATCCTTATAAAAAGTCTCTCCCTGGCATTCTTGTAGGCCCCCTTCAGATACTGGAAGGCTGCTATAAGGTGTTCCTGGTGCCTTCTCTTCTCCAGGCTGAACAACCCCAACTCTCTCAGCTTGTCTTCATAGAAGTACTCCAGCCCTCTGATCATCTTCCTGGCCCTCCTCTGGACCTGCTCCAACAAGTCCATGTCCTTCTTATGCTGGAGGCTCCAAAGCTGGATGCAGTAGTCCAGGTGGGGTCTCACCAGAGTGGAGTAGAGGGGCAGAATCACCTCCCTCAACCTGCTGGCCACGCTTCTTTTGATGCAGCCCAGGATACAGTTGTCCTTCTGGGCTGCAAGTGTACATTGCCCGCTCATGTTGAGCTTCTCATCAATCAACACCCCCAAGCCCTGCTCCTCAGGGCTGCTCTCAATCCATTCTCCTCCCAACCTGTATTTGTGCTTGGGATCGCCCCGACCTGGGTGCAGGACCTTGCACTTGGCCTTGTTGAACTTCACGAGGTTGGCATGGGCCCACCACTCAAGCCTGTCTAGATCCCTGTGGATGGCATCCCTTCCCTCCAGCGTGTCAACCAGGCCACATAGCTTGGTGTTATCGGCAAACTTGCTGAGGGTGCACTCAATCCCACTGTCCATGTCACCAACAAAGATGTTGAACAGCACTGGTCCCAGTACTGACCCCTGAGGAGCACGACTTGTCACTGGTTTCCACTTGGACATTGAGCCATTGATCGCAACTCTTTGAGTGCAACCAGCCAGCCAGTTCCTTATCCACTGAGTGGTCCATCCATCAAATCCATGTCTCTCCAATTTAGAGACCAGAATGTCCTGCAGGACAGCGTGAAACGCTTTGCATAAGTCCAGGTAGATGATGTCAGTTGTTCTCCGCTTATCCACCAATGCTGTAACCTCGTCATAGAAGGCCACCAAATTTGTGAGGTAGGACTTGCCCTTGGTGAAGCCATGTTGGCTGTTATCAGTCACCTCTTCATTTTCCACATGCCTTAGCAGAGTTTCCAGGAGGACCTGCTCCATAATCTTGCTGGGCACAGAGGTGAGACTGACCAGCCTGTAGTTCCTCAGGTCTTCCTTTTTTCCCTTTTTGAAAATGGGGGTTACATTTCCCCTTTTCCAGTCAGTGGGAACATCACACTGCCACAACTTTTCAAATAGAATGGAAAGTGGCTTAGCAACTTCATCTGCCAGTTCCCTCAGGACCCACAGGTGGATTTCATCAGGTCCCGTGGACTTGCATACCATCAGGTTCCTTAGACAGTCTCCTACTTGATCTTCACCTACAGTGGGCAGTTCTTCATTCTCACAGTCCCTGCCTTTGCTTTCTGCAACTTGGGCGGTGTGATTAGAGCCCTTGCCGGTGAAGACTGAGGCAAAAAAAGTCATTGAGTATCTCAGCGTTCTCTGTATCCCAGGTGACTGGGTCTCCTGTTTCCTTCCGGAGAGGACCCACATTTTCCCTAGTCTTCCTTTTATCACTAACATACTTATTAAAGTTTTTCTTGTTTCCTTTGATGTACATGGCCAGATTTAACTCTATCTGGGCTATTTAATTCTGTCAGGGCTTTAGCTTTCCTAACCTGATCCCTGGCTGCTCACACAGTTTCTCTGTATTCCTCCCAGGCTACCTGTCCTCGCTTCCACTCTCTGTAGGCCTCCTTTTTGCTTTTGGGTGTGTCCAGGAGCTCCTTGTTCATCCATGCAGGCCTCCTGGCTTTTTTGCCTGACTTCTTCATTGTTGGGATGCATTGCTCCTGAGCTTGGAGGAGGTGACCCTTGAATACTAATCAGCTTTCTTGGGCCCCTCTTCCCTCCAGTGCTTTATCCCATGGAACCCTATCAAGCAGATCCCTCAACAGGCCAAAGTCTGCTCTCCTGAAGTCCAGGGTGGCAAGCTTGCAGCGCACCGCCTTTGCTGCCCTAAGGATCTTCAACTCTACCATTTCAAGATCACTGCAGCCAAGGCTACGCTCGAGTTTGACATTCCCCACTAGCCTCTTCTTGCTGGTAAGGACAAGGTCCAGCATAGCTCCTCTCTTCTTTGGCTCCTCTACCACTTGGAGAAGGAAGTTGTCATCAATGCATTCCAAGAACTTCCTGGATTGCTTGTGCCCTGCTGTGTTGTCCCTCCAACAGATATTGGGGTGGTTGAAGTTCCCCATGAAGACCAGGGCCTTTTTTTTTTTTTTTGTAATATAAAATTTTATTCTGTTGTCATCTGTAATTCCTTGGGAAGATGCAGTTTCAATGGGAACATGTGAAGGCTCTTCAGCTGTTATCAGAGGAGTTCTTTGTGGTGGTAGTGTAGGTCTTAATGTTATAGATTGAGGTGGTGTTGGAGGTGGATGCCTCACCACTGGCTTCATTATTGGCCTTGTTGTCACTGGCACATACACAGTGGTTGGCTTTGGTGTCAGTCGAGTTGTTGGCCTGGGCGTAGGATGAATCATTGGCCCAGGTGTAGGATGAAGTTGTTGGCCTGGTCACCAGCCTATCTGTAACAAGAGCGGGTACATATGGTGGTCTGAGGTGTTGCCTTGTGCCTCCATCAGGAATCCTATTGGTTATACCACTGCCTCCCTTGGGGAGCATGCTGTTGCCCTTGAATGTACGAAGAAAGTTCCAAAAGCCAAGGGGCAGAGGAGATCCTGGAACAGGCCACACAGCCCATTAGGGTATGGTGTGTCCTGGGGCTTCATTTCAAGGATTATTCAGTGCATGCCCAAGGAACATGCAAAGCGGGCATAAAGCTTATCTCTGTTATCGATGTTGGGAAAGCTGTAGTATAAATGGAAAAGGTCCTGAGTTCTGACCAATAACTTCATTGTTACAGAAATACTATATACCACAGAATAGGTTTGGCTTCTGTGCAAAGTGTAAGTCACACCTGTTCCCTTAAAATGTGATACCAGATGGTTTCCAGCTGAGGGGTGGGCGTGGAGTGCAGACATACAAATAGTGATTTATTCCAGACTATTTTGAAATGATTACTTGGAGGGAGCTTCCAAAATTAGGTTACTGATTTAGTGAGCATGGCGTGTATAGAATCATAGAATCATTTAGGTTGGGAAAGACCTTTAAGATCATCTAGTCCAATCATTGACCCTACTCTACCAGGTCTGCCTCTAAACCATGTCTCTAAGCACCACATCTACACGACTTTTAAACACCTCTAGGGATGGTGACTCAACCACCTCCTCCCTGGGCAGCCTGTTCCAATGTTTGATAACTCTTTCAGTGAAAAATTTTTTCCTAATGTCTAACCTAAACCTCCCCTGGCGCAACTTGAACCCGTTTCTTCTTGTCCTATCACTAGTTACTTGGGAGAAGAGACCAGCTCCCATCTCACTACAACCTCCTTTCAGGTAGTTGTAGAGAGCAATAAGGTCTCCCCTCAACCTTCTCTTCTCCAGACTAAACAATCCTAATTCCTTCAGCCGCTCCTCATAAGACATGTTCTCCAGACCCCTCACCAGCTTTGTTGCCCTTCTCTGGACA
>VYXH01001764.1:596312-612327 GCA_013397275.1 Burhinus bistriatus
CCGCCAGCTCCCTCAGCACTCTCGGGTGGATCCCATCTGGGCCCATAGACTTGTGGCTGTCCAGTTGGTGTAGCAGGTCACTAACTACTTCCTCTTGGATTACAGGGGGTTTATTCTGCTTTTCATCCCTGTCTTCCAGCTCAGGGGGCTGAATACCCTGAGGATGACTGGTCTTACTATCAAAGACTGAGGCAAAGAAGGCATTAAGTACCTCAGCCTTCTCCTCATCCTTGTTGACAATCTTCCCCCCTCCGTATCCAATAAGGGGTGGAGATTCTCCCTGGCTCTCTTTTTGTTGTTAATGTATTTGTAAAAACCTTTTTTGTTATCTCTTACGACAGTAGCCAGATTAAGTTCTAGCTGTTCTTTCGCCTTTCTCATGTTTTTTCTGCATGACCTAACTAGATCCCTATAGTCTTCTTGCATTGCCTGCCCCTTCTTCCAAAGGTGGTAAACTCTCCTTTTTTTCCTGAGTCCTAGCAACAGCTCCCTGTTCAGCCAGGCCGGTCATCTTCCCCACCAGCTCATCTTACGACACATGGGGACAGCCTGCTCTTGCGCCTCTAAGACCTCCGTCTTGAAGAATATCCAGCCTTCCTGGACACCTTTGCCCTTCACAACTGTCTCCCAACAGTATTTTATTTCAGTACAATACAACAGTATTGTATTTCAGCACAAACCAATCTCTTCATAACTCTGCCATGCCAGCACACATATAGTTACACAGCATGACAGAATCACCCTAAACAACCTGAATCAAGTCCTGCAGCTGTAATAAGTGAAAGAAGCTCCTGTTCATGTCAGCATTTGACATCCTCGTGGCCTCCATGCACAGCATAATTTTGGTGTCTGATTGTTTTGCTGCCAGCAAGCCTCAGCCTCAGTGTCTCTGTTTCCTACAACATAATCCTGTCAATATTTGCACAAGTTTTTTTCCCATGGCTCACCAATGCTTGAATTTATTATTTTTTTTTATGGAGGAAGACCTCAAGCCTGTCAAACTTTCAGTGCTCACTGCACTGTTCAGTTCAATCATTCAATCATGTTTCCATAGCCTTTACTTGAATGTTCTTACAATAAGCAATGTAGTCACAAGCAGAACAGCTCCTGCGCACGTGCTGTTCCACAGCTCGATCATGGGCTGGGGTGGGCAGAAGGGGAAGCACAGTTGGACTCACTTGGTACAATGGCAAACAAAGCACTTGTGCACATAGGCTCAGGGAAGTCTGGTGAGTTCTTGCAAGATTCAGTGAAAACCAATAGCTACCAAGATTTTTTTCAAGTTAGTGCAACACAGAGAACTCTGGGCTGTACCTCCAGAGATCCTAGCGTGAAACCTGGTAAGTACTTGGTCAGCACATGGACAGCTACTGTATGTGCGTAATGGGGTGTGTGGCTCTGCAGAACTGCCATGCTCCTTCCTGGAAAGGTTTGGCATATCCTATACTGACAGAATACCTGAGGGGTAGCTGTATAATGCAACAACATGGAAACGTCCAAAAGCAAAACAATGAAACAGGTCTGTGATACTCTCTAGTCTCTCTGTGACTTCTCTAGCAATGCCCAAGTCCGTTGCTGGCTCCATACATCTGATACACAAAACTGAGAAACTGGATGCAAGCTAATGTGGAGATGCACCAAGTCAGCAGCTTCACAGCAGAAAGCAGATATGGCAACTAAAGACCTCTCACACCACACCTTCTCCAGCAAACCCAGGCCAGCCCCAAGGTACAGTACACTGCACCTGTCTCAGCTCAAGAGGTCCTTGCAGCTTGTGTTTAATGGAAGACATCTGTCTACCTTGTGAATAGATCTGCTGTTGCTGTGAGAACAGGGATCTTGAGAGAGGAGGAGTTGTCCTGATGCAGCAAGCTCATCACATCATTTGGGACGAACCTTTGGGGAACATCTAGTCCAGTCATGAAGTGGGACTACTACTACCACCAGAACATGTCAGCTGCACCTTTGTCTAGCTGAGTCTTGGAAACTTCCAAGGATGGAAGTTCCACCATATCTATGAGTAGCATGTTTCGCTGCAGCACAGGCCCCCTAGGGAAGTTTTACCTATGCCTAATTTGAATATCCCAAAACATAGCATATACTACTTGCCATAGCTGACAGAAGACCAAGTCCTATCTAGACTATTCTAAAAATGGTAAGCATAAAATGAGCAAAAATAAGTGAACATTTGAAACAGGCTCACAGAAACAGTGTACAAATTTGTCATGCTACCTGAGAGCGCTACCCACAGGAACTCCTTCAGGATCTCTGTTTTCAAAAGCTCTCTCAGCAGAACTGAAGAAAGATTATGGTACTCTGATACTCTCTCTGACAGAATAAAGCTGCATGAAAACAATCAAGAGAACACTAAACAATATCTGACTGCAAGCCCAGCTTCCACAGCACTCTCTGTTCAGTAGGCCATTTTACAGAGCAGGGACTTCAGGCTCTGATTTTGGCCCCCCACTTGTGTTGCTTAGTTCTCCAAGGTAGTTATCAAGTGCAAATAAACTCACACGGGGACACTTGCCTCCTCTAGTTCTAATTAATACCACTGAAACTCATAATTAGCTCATACACATGTAACCATCTGTCAGGAAACACCTATTGTACAATACCAAACAAAGGGTCTGTTGAGTGAAGGGAGCCTTTTCTTCAGCAGGTGCTTCTGATTCAGTTCAAGAGAACGCTAAAGCACCAAAACTCATGTACCTCATTTGGCTCTTTGCTCACTTGACTTGCTAAAGCAAGGAACTAGTTTTATTCTGATCTGCCAAGTTAACTCACTGCATAATTTAGTGTAGCTGTCTTACAAATCACACTTAGAATCAAAGAATTAGGACTGGAAAGGACCCCTGGAGGTTATTTGGTCCAAACCCCTGCTCAAAGCAGGCCCAGCTTTGAACTTAGGTCAGGCTGCTCAGAGGAAATTGTGACTGTCTCTGAAGAAGACAGTTGCTCTGCAGCCACTCCCATTATGAAGAACCTTTTCCTTATAGCTATTGCAACTCCCCTGTTGCAGGTTGTATTTGTTGCCTCTCATCCTTTTGCTGTGCTCCTCCAAGTAGAAACTGCCTCTGTCTTCTCTTTAACTACCCATTAGGCAGTTGAAGGCTACAATTAGACCTCCCTTAGTTTTTCCTTCCCCAGCTGAATAAACGTGGGTCTTTCAGTCTCTCCTTTAATCTCATGTGCCCCAGTTCTCTCACCGTCTTTGTCACCATTGGCTGGACTTGCTCCAGTTTGTCAACATCTTTCCTATATTAGGCAGCCCCAAAATGGACACAGTACTCCAGGTACAGTCTTGCAATTGCTGAATAGAGGGGAATAATCACTCCTCGACTTGCTGGATACAATCCTATTAATGCAACCTAGTATGTACTCGGCCTTCACTACCTCAAAGTCATACTGCTGATTGATCTTCAACTTGTCTTCCAGGATCCCCCAGGTCCTTTTCTGCAGAGCCACTCTCTAGCCATGTGGATTCTAGCCCATGCTTCTTTCAAAAACAACATTCACTTTGTGAAACACCTTAGCAACATCACAAAATCAGCACACAATTTGTAATTCAAGGGCAGTAAATACACCTCATGAGCAGAACAGAAAATAGATGGTTTGTGGGGGTGCTTGAATTTGCTTGTAACTGACAATTTAGGAGGTATTTAGGCATAATTTACAAACTGTATGGCCCCACCTCCTACTTTATTTCTTTTCCCAGTACAGTATCTGCGCCTTACGCGTTTGTGTGAGATGCCACAACTTTGCCTTCTCTGAGGCCTCAGGCACCAGATGTAGCAGGACATCCTGATCATCTGGGGTCTACTAGGGAGACCAAACAAGGAGCAAATATCTGCTACCAGAGACAAAGGAAGCAGAAAGGACACATCCTTGCACCACAATCTCTAACCTGGGGGCGAAAGAAAGTTCTCTGTTTCAGAGTATCTGGCTCAGAGCAGAGGCCAGGGAGTGAGGGGTAGAGAAAAGGCCAGGAGTTGAGCACTCCCCACCATCTTCTCATTCTGAGTTTGAACGAACAGAAGGAGGAGGAGAAGAAAGAGGACCTGTCTGGTCAAGAGAGTAGCAGAAAACAGTGCAGCTCTCCGGAGAGGAGACCACAGCAGGGAGCAGTGAGGAGAAAGGTGGCTCAGGAGCCCATTACGTTTTCACCAAACTGTATTCTTCCACCAGAATGTCCTAAACGTATTAGCACTGCCCCAGGAACAGACCTACAACATTCCTCCTGAATCTAGCTCCATACCTGGTTAAACGTACCTCCTCAATGTACACATAATCAGATTTTATATTCTGACTCATTTGATTTCTGGCACTATTTACATTTTAACTCACAGTATGTTTCTCTTTCCTGTGGGTGGTTTAGAGCAGATTTCACAGCTGTTAGACTTTAAATAAAAGTATCTGTTCTACTTAGTTGTATTTTAAACAATTCGCATTCTCCAGGTATGCCACTTTCTCCCCTCTATCTGCCCTATTTTCCACTTTGCCCAAGCACTAGAACCTCCTAAGACAAGATCTATTTTGTCCAGCACTATAGCTATGTCAGTCAAGGGTGCAATCAATGTTAGAACATTACCTATGGCAATGGCCTAGAGCAGATACTTAAAGAAAGTTGATTAGAGACAGGGCAGGAACAGAATGACTGTGTTCTTGGGGCACTGGGATGACACTTTGGAGATGTAACCACAGTGACCCAAAACCCCTTTCCAGGTGGTAATATAAAACACAGCATAGTTTGGGTCATTTTCTCTCACCCCCTGCCTTTGCCTGGGGCGCGACTTTGCATTTTTCAATACTGTGAAATCCTCTATCATGGTGATTCTTACACTTTTGTTTATCCACATATCAACACACTTAATTGTCCATTATGGCTTCTATTGATCTGCTTGGCCTAGAAAACTTCATTTCCATGTTTTTGGAGTTAAGCAGTATCTTTGCCACCTTCCTTCCCTGTAATTTAAATGAGATGTGATTTTGTGATGAATGCAGACACATTTACAAAACTTGCTAATGCAAACTTCGTATTGTCTTTGGAACTGTGGTGAGTGGGAAAAGATGAGGCTGGTACAAGCCCTGTCAACAAAGCTCCAAAGCTGCTGCCATCCTAGTTGCATTCATGCTAAGCACTGGCTGCAGCCTATGGTAAAGCTTTCCAGGTATAATCTTAACCAAAGAAACAAAGTAACTGCCACCAAATACAGAAATTCACTTGGTAGCCTACTTATTTAAATATATTAATCTTATCTATCAGAAACTATCTTGTATGGGGACCATCATTCTGTAAGGATACGTCTTTGCCCATATGAATCCATAGTCTAAACAACAGAAGCATACAATAATTGTAGAAGCACATGCTGCCAACAGGTTACTATAACATGGCAGAGTTTTAATGGACAGTTGATCATTTTAACAATTTCTCTTTTTATGTTACTCTGCCTTGTACAGATTATCTCTGTGTAATAACAAAAGAAATTTATGGTATCTATTTTGTTTGTTCTGACCTTATATATAACTAACATCCACTCATGCAAACTGAAAGAACTCCATGGTAGATCTAGTATTAAAATATTCAGTCTGAATAAGCTATTTGGTAGGATTTGGCCAATCAGGGCAGTATTAAAACAAAACCAACAATTAATAATATCCTATTGCTTAGTACTTCTATCACACTTTGCATTTAGAAGTACTGCAAAAACCATTACTTGATTAATCAATTAATCAAGAAGCTATAAAATTAGCTACATTAAATAATTAATTAATCAGGAAGCTATTAAAAGCCTGACTGAAAGGATATTGATTGCTGCTAGAAATAACAATGCAATTGCAATGTTGTGGTGCAAAGATAAGAATTTCAGAGTTGGGAAACAACAGCTTGCGGATCTATGAGGATTCACGTGCATGGATTTGAGATGCACCCTAAAGGTGCGTGGCACGGGAAACCAGAAGAGAGCTAGAATATATATTGCCAAACATAAGTGTAAGGGGGTTGTTTGAAATGGCACCACTTTCAAACACAAAAGAACAAGTTATGGCTGAGATCCTGCCTTGCAAGTAATTCCCATCCTGAAGAAAAGGTAGGAAAAATTAAAATAAAACATACTTCTACTTTATTTGTGAGCCTCGGTATCAGCTGCTGCCTTTACTATGGGTTCTCAGAGACCTACTGAGACAAGAACTAAAATGGGTATTTACCAATTAATTAATCTCTGATGGGAAGATGCTAATGGATTGCTCAATACATGCTGCTCACTCTATGATCATGACTCAATTCAGTCTAAGAAGTCTTTGTGAGAGATTTGCTGTTAGCCTGTAATATAACCTTCAGAGGCAGGGGAGACCGAGACCTGCACCCAGATATGCATAAAATAGAAGCAGCACAGACACCCTTCCCACCTCCACTAAGAGACATGGTGTGGAAGGGCCAAGCCCTCAGTGCAGGAATGCAATTTCCCCTGAGGGCAGGTGAGTTACTCTTACTCACATCCACTTACTCTGTACCTCTTGTTTATAACCAGGCCACCTATTTTACAACCCGCACACCTTACAAAGCTATACACCTTACAGAGCAGGACTGCAGCTAATTTCATTAGCTTGTCTGATCTGATCTTTCTAATTGCTGATTTTTTGCCCCACTTTGACATGGCATATGGCTGAGTGACATCTGCTATTAGCACACACGTGATTCTAAAGCTATGGGAAAGTGTGAGTGAAAGCAGCCACATTGCTGACTGCCAGAAGGTCTAGTGCACAGGGTTTACCAGAACTACAAGCTGATTGTTCAGGATCCTCTGTCTCCCAGTCCTACAGTCATACTTCTGATGGGATATTGAATTGCAACAGCAGCACCTCTAGCATAGAAGGAGTGTCTGAGACACTGTGGATCTGCTCCACCTACTGATTCCAGAACATGTCAGGCTACTCCTCTGTACTGGAGATGAAGATAGCTGCAGGTGACGATATAGGGCATTATAGACTGTATATAATCTGAAGGCTACTGCTTGGTGATCATGGCAGTAGAAGAGCTGAGAGGAGTTTCCCATTCTTCCTAAGCTGACCTGTGGTAGGACAGGTTTTATGTAATGGCATCATTGATCGCCTCCCTCCACTTTCTTATTCCAGTTTTCACCCCCCTCCCTTATATTTTATTAAATTTCAATCTCTCTTTGGTAATAGTGAACAAACATAAAATGAGAGCAGAATATTATATCCCATAGCATGACAGCAGCTTGAGAGACAGACACATCAGCACAACTGAAGGGGGGAGGAGGGGAAGCTCATACCAGGTATTGCTTTCCCTCATAAGGCAAGTATATAGACAGAAGGAGCTCTTGTACAAGTGAAGAAAGCCCTCAGTTGGCTTGGCTCTCGAAGCAGAATACTGGAGCAGCCTACACTTCAACTTAATTGGCATAAAATGGAGCACATTATGGCAGTCAGTGTCTCCAAGGCACAGTCTGGTCCAAATCCTTGCATCCTATGAAGACTGTGGGTTTGTGCATATTGCACTGCAAGAGCCTTATATGCTACAGATGATGACCAAGGGTAGGTGACAGGATTACATGCCTGGGCTACAACACAGTGCAAAAAATGAACAGCATCTCTGTGACTCAATGTAGAACAAAGGCTAACATTTTCTATACAAAAATATTTTCATTTCCATTTCCCAAATGGGAAAAGAAAAGTCAATTCTCAAAAGCATAGGTGCAATGTCTTTTTAGTCTAGCTGTAGTGAATGCCTATATGGCGTACTGCTGGTGAGGAATTTTTCCTTTCCCTGCTAACGTGAGATCAGTAATTCTCTCTTTCACATTGTATGGCTCTGGCATCAACTCTACTGTTCAGGAAAAGCCCAGTCTCCCTGACTGAGATCACTATTTATACTGGATTCCCATTAATTGCATTGCTTGGAATGATTTGCTGTGGGTTTTCTTTTTTTTATTCTAGCTGCATTATGTCGTGATGTGATGATTGATTGGGTCCTGTGAGCAATCATGAGCCCAAGCCTATTGCTGCTAGCTTGATAGAGTGTATATCTCTATTTCATATTCAATAATGATGAATGGTCATGGCTTACATTTATATAGTGCCTTTCATCCAGAAAGATCCCAAAGCGCTTTACAAATTGATTTACTGTGCAAACTATGGGGTTTATTCTCCGCTTCATAAGCTCGTATAAATCCCATTGAGTTACTTGCACTTCATCACAGTACTTGGTATTGCCCAAATAAAGCACAAGCAGTCTTTATAATACACCTAGGAGAGAGTCAGGGAACACTTATAAAAACATGCAAGTGTTCAGAACCTCAGCTTTATGTCTTATCCAAAAGGCAGAATCTTTAGCAGCAAAGCATCCACCTAACCCTGGGAAAGTGCTACTTTCTGTGCTACTAACAGGGCTTTCTGCAGCAAAGCATTCCTTGGAGAGGACACCACCAAGAGCTGAGCCTGCCTGCTCACATGACTGCACCCTGAGGCAGTAGCTGCTAAAGACAATCAGTTCCTTCTGTTTTAAAAAAATACTATTAAACAGACAGATACTACCTATTGAACATCAGGAGCCATCAATATAGGTTGCATGGGTTTCTTCTGGGTTGCAGAAGAATGAAACAGGAGAAAGACTCAGGCAACCTTCCTGGCAATAATTTTGAGCAAATATTTAGCCACAGCATGATGCTCGGCACCAATGTTTTGAAAAAAAATTATCTAGTTGCCTTCTCCTCTGTTTAACTTGGGGTGGGGAAGGAAATGCACCAGGTATGTGCCTGGCTTCAGCAACTGCTGTTGTTCCCCACCTTATTGACTAGCAAAAGGGAGTTCCAAATCTGGAATCTAGTCTTCACATCTTCCAAGCCTAAGGGATACAGAGTGAAGTGGGGAACTCATGACAGAGGTGAAAGGTAATCACCTTGAGTATTTTTTCCACATTCTCCACTCAGTCTGAAAGCTTTAAAGGAGCAAGAGCATCTCTACCTCCATGACTTTGGCAGAGAATTAAGTGAGATGCATAAAAACAAATGCAGAAATTCTCAAATAAACATGGTGCCTATGAAAATGAGATGCCAACAGTGGCTCTTAGCAGTATGCCATGGGTATAAGCTGAACAAGCTCCCGAGTACCTTTTTTTTCCCCTGCTGTATCACTTCCGAAATGGCTGCAGTACCAATGCTGGTTCTAATCTGATCAAAGACAAAGTCGTGTCAAGTTATCCAATGCTTGTGTGAAAGACCCACCTCCTAAGGGATTTTAATTGAAATCTGTTCTCTGGGAACCCAAAAAGAAATAGCATACAGATATTTGAAAGTAAAAGGTATTAATCTAGTGCTAGAATTACATGTGACTTTCGGGTTTTTACCATTGTCTTTTCTTTCTTGGCCTATCAGAATTACCATGCTGACATACTGCAGCAATAAGTATAGTTAAAAAATAAAAAGGGATAGAGAACAAAACCTTCCCTCCTTTATTATGTTATGGACTGTTTGCCAAATTCTTTATTACTATCAGGGCAAAAAAGGAAGATGACAAATGTTAAGACAGGAAAAAAAATCCCTTCTTGAAGACATGAGTATTTTGAAAAATAAAACTAGCAGCAGGATTGACAGTGTCAGCTTGAAAGGCTCCATGTAACATGCATTCCTGCGGCAGGTGGAGGCGGAATCACACAGGAAACATAGGAGGATTTACCCAGCAGTTCCATAATACGTTCAGGGCAGTATAGCTGCAGTCAGTCCCTCAGTCATACATGCCCCACCTCTGTTTTGGTCAGCTCTAGCAGCTTGCCCAATACCAGTAAAGTCTTTTGGACAACAAGTGAGTGAGTTTTTAAGGAGGCTGTAGGTTGAGATGTCCTCCTATCTCCCCCTGTTGTGAATATCCTGCCGATTTGATCTCAGCGAAAGGTGGTTACAGTGAATGTCATGGCAAATGGAATGCTGAAGCACATGGAAGCCTTAGAAATTTCCTGTGGTATAGGCAGAGAGTATGTGACAAAAGCATTGCCCAATGGTAGATGTTAAGGCCAGCCAGATGCAGGGCACCTGTCCCTGCTGCTCACCTAGGGCATGAGACCCCACTAACCACTCTGAAGACTGCTCTTCCACTTCAGTGAACAAGGTAGCATTTCTGTATTTCCATTTGTCATCTATATTTTAAGTGTGGCTCTCAGTCATATTTAATGCACAGCTGCATTTAGCATAGGGTTTAAGTGGAGTGTCATTTTTTTCTTGGACGTCTCCACTCTAATACCTAGATATGTCACAAACACTAAGAAATTTCTCTTCAAAATATCTGCATCGGAGCTCAAGGTGTTAAAGAACAAGATGAGAGATACAGCCTAAAGCCTGTATCACATATTCTTTCATTTTAGGAGACCACCATGGTGTGATGAAGGCCTGTTTTATCAGCCTAGCTTCCACAACTTTTGTGTGGCTAAATTTCAGCTCATTTTTACTTCAATTCAAATTCTTCAATTTCATCTTCAACTTTACATTAGCTGCTTTGTATTTGTAACCGCAAAGCGAGAAAATGAAAAACATTTTGATACAAATGGCCTGCTTAGCAAAAGGGGAACCCTAAACAACCTTCCAACACCTAAAAGGAGGTTATTAAGCTACAACCAGGATCTTCATGGAGGCACAGGGCAGGAGAACAAGACTGTGCAAGAAGGGAGACTCTGACAATATAAGGAAAAACATTTTCACCATAAATAAGCAGAGGAACATGTTACACAGAGAGACTGTGGAATCTCCATTCTTGGAGGTTTACAAGGTCCAGCCTGATCTTTCCTGCACACACTCCTCTGGCCCATCTAGCACTTTTCGCAAACCCCTCCCTCATTTGTTTAACTCCTCATGTCGTATGTTCTGCATGCCACTGTGGCTCCTTTTTCTCCTTCTGGCTTTGATGTCAGTAGGAGGGGAGTGACAATAAGAGCAAGACACTCAGTTCTGGTCTGTAAGATGACAGTGGCCTTCAGATATTTGGAGAAAAAGTGACACAGAAGACCAGATCAAGGCCCACAGACCTAAGATAAAGCATGTAACTGCATCAACAGGGGAACAAATGGGTAGTTCCATAATGAGGGCAAGTACTTGCTTGTTGCAGATAGCATTACCAGAATTTAGCTGCCAAACACTGGCAAGCAGCTATTGAGCTCATATGAGCTACTGAAAAAAAAATCTCAATAACTTACCTATTTTTTATAATGCAGGGATACTGGAAAAATTATAATAATGACCCTTTGCCTTATTTTAAATCCTTACCTCACTCTCTTCATGCTGTGGAGATATCAGAGTTCCTTAGCCAGTAATGTAAATGCTGTTATACAAACAAAACACACATTGCTGGCAGTCCAGTGGCAGGATATTTTTTTTAAGTTCACACTGGAAGACATTACAGGTTCACTTTTGTTACCAAACAAACGTTTAGAAGGTATGCACTTCCATAACTGTCCTATTGGGTGGATTCTATAACCAACAAAGAATGACTAATTCATGAGATGAAAGCCAATGTGAATATTTATAAGGAGGAGCAGGCAAGCTGGTAGAATAGCAAGAAATTCTTACAATCTGCTATTTGGAAGCTTTAGAGAAGCCACAGAATCATCCCATAGTTACTGTCTGAGGTTGGGATGCAGTTTCTCCTAGTCGTGTGTTCCACAACCTGACCAAGTTCTTCTAGCTGGATGGCCCCGGGCTGACACCACCAGAGCAGGGCACCAAATGGGAACATGACACCAACCCAGGTGGCTCCCTACTACAGCTGCAACAGGAGTGCTAGGAAACTGAAAGCCACACCAAAAAAAAAAAAAAAAAAAAAAAAAAGATTTACAATAACTTACCTTGGAACCAATTAAGGAAACTGCATCAAATTAAAGCAACAGGGTCAGTGTCCGTTTCCTGGCAAAATAGCTTTCCACCTCACAAGAAGTGCCAGCATAAATGACATAGATTGGAATTCTACTGGCTGGAGACTGAGATTCTCCTGATCTAGGAGAATCCCGTCCCTCCATAGCAGGAGACGCATTCACACGGACGGGGATGCCAGGGAAGCCTGCATCACTTTCCAAAGCTTTATTTATCCCAAGAATAAAAAGAAGATTCTGACAGCCCACCACATGCATCAGTCTACTCTTGTTCACCAGCACTGAGCTCACATCATATCAGCACTGTAAAAAAGGAAGAAGACATAGGCAGCAGTTTTGGAAATTAAAGACTTTTAAAAGCTTTACAAGAAATGAATATGACTGGTAGTGCTCAAAGACCTTAATTTTTATACACACAAATAAGAATAAAGCAATGTGGCACAAAATTTTCAAGTTTCTTGGCCTTTGCAGACAGATCAGTTTGGACCAAATGCACAGCACAGTGTGTAGCAAGGATCTCAATGTCCAGCTTCAGGAGCCTAAAACATTATTGTATCTGCCTGTAGACAATGCCTCCCATTTAGCCAACAAACTTTCCATCCTGCAGCTCCCCAGACATGGTGTGACAGGAGCCCACAGCATCCAGAGCTACATGTCTGGTAGAGCCCTCCTAGCTGACTGGGACACAACAGCACGCAGGATCATCACTCAAGCAGGAAGAGAGTCCCAAAATATGTGAATCAGGGCCTGGAAAAACAGCATTTTACAGGAGCTTGTTACAAAAGGAAGTGGGAAACTGCTACACTCCTGGGGCTTTTTCCTTCCTAAAGCAAGCAAATGCCAGAAAGCATGAATCCTATTCATATAGGAAAACACACGATCGCCTTCAGATTCTCAGTGTGGAGGAGCATGTTTGAACCACACCATCCCCTTGCAGCCTACCCTCCCTCCCATCCGCTGTAGATATACAAGGCTAAGTTGATGAGCTGTTCAGCTTAGTGTGAAATGTGTTACATTTTCCCCCCAGCTGCTTCCTGATTGCAGTATTTACTTTTAATCTCCTCTGCCTCAATGCCCGATAAAAACTTTGTCACATTAGATGGTGACAGATGGGAAAGAGAAGGGGGGGATCACTGCAAGGGAACGTCCTGGCTTCCCAATAATTTTTCACAACGCCAATTATGTCCTTCAGTGCTTCCCGGCATGTGCACCCATGTCAGCAGAGAAGGAAATAGAAAGGCATAAATAAAGACAAAACCAGGCACTGCGTGGCTTTAATCTGCAGAATAACATTTCTCATTTGGGTGAAATATTGTTGGATTCTCTCCTGTGCTGGAAATGGAGGCACACACACACACACGGAGACACAGAGACACAGACGTAGAGAGTTCACAACTGCTTTCCTTATGCATGCGTACTGCCATCCTCACAAGCAGCTCTTTGGCATTGTGAACAGAAAAGTTCAGGTTTCTCCTACTTTCTGAAAAGTATCCGTGTCCAGCAAGCCAAATCTTGAGCCATTTAATCCAACCACCAACTAAGTAGGGGTAATGAGAAGTTTCTCATCTTTAGAGTATCAAAACAGTGCTTAGAAGTTTAAGATCGCAACATACTACGTGGTGCTTGAGGCTGCTGGCAAACATCAGTTTCCAAGACTAATCCTGGATGACACTGCATTTGCCACCTTTAGATGTTCCATCCAAGATGATGGGCTACAAAGGAAAATCTTTTGAATCTCAGTTACATCTTGCTTAAGTCTCTCAGAGAAATGAAATGGAGTAGTAACAACCTGTATTGGTAGAGATGTATATAGCAGCTGCTGAAGGTAATCATGGAAGCAAAAGCAGAGGGCCTCAGGAGGAAAATGAGAGACAGCTTTGACTTGGGCTGGGATTTAGCCAGTCCTATCAGGAAAAAATCCTACCTTTTGTTTGCCCTTGTTAAATTCAAGAAATAAGGCTTTACATACCTTCTTTGTAAATGAAAAAAAAAAAAAAAATCAAAATATAGCACTCCCCCCAGCCTTTTTTAAACTAAGAGAAACGCACATGCTTTGGACCACAGCACTCCTCTTGACAATCCTGGCTCAGTCCCAAACAGGGCCAAGAGTTTGGTGACTTCCATTCCAAGCAGAATGGACGGGCAACAGAGGAGTGCATAATGAAACAAGGGCAGCTGCTCTAGGGCACGATGGAAGTGTAGCAACAGAGATGAAGGGAGAAGAGCCTCAACTGGAACAGAGGGAAAGGGTAACCTTCCAAACAAGTGAAGCATATTATGATGGTGTACATGAATGTTCACAGGTAGGGCACATTCAGGCATCTTCTTGGCCTGCAGGAGTCTTGGTAAAAGACAAGACAATGCCCCTGTCCACATTAGCTATGAAATAAGATCTGTAAATATGTAATAAAGCAGGTACTCTCAAACCAGGAGGCTTCTGGGTAGCTACAAATTTGGGCATCTGCCAAGGAGTTAACTCATTCAGTCTCGGGGGGGGGGGGGGGGGGTGTGGGAAGTAAATGAGAAGTCTCTGGGCTCAGGGCTAGAAGATTTAGCAGGTACCAGGTAAAGGGCTGTGGGCCACAGATGCGATGAAGAAGCCACTGATAAAATGAACTATGCTTTATAAGAAGCCAGGGAACAAATGGCTGGAGCTGGAACAGAAAAGATAATGCGAGGGCTGTTAGTATTAAGTTCTTTAACTGTAGATTTACTCGACTGAAAATAGCTAACTAGTAACAGAAACATTATGGTCTCAGACAGTGTCCTTGTGATTGTGCATGACCAGATTTCAGCAGTCATGTCTGTATTTACATGTCTGTCAGTATGGACATATTATAGGCAGGTTTACAGAACTGATTATGCCAATGAAACTCCCCCAGAGGCTCAACTACAATGGGCTCAGCATGATACTATACTGGCAGAGAAAAATGCTCTTTTCCCTACAGACAGGCACAGCAAGGAAACACAGGTCTCTCAAGAACTTGTTGACTGAAAAAGGCACAAATTAGCAGCCCCAGGTCAGCTAGACCTCAATGGACATAGGAGCAAGAACAGCCACTTACAAGAGAAAATTAATATGATGAGAAATGTCAAGGCAAATAGATTTCAGGAGAAGGGCAAAAGGGAAAAACTCAGATCCAAATAATTTTTAAAACTCTGTTGCCTTTCCAAACGATGAGCAGTGAAGGCTAGGAACTGTACATGGGTCCTACCTGTAGGATCCTCTGAGAAGTATCTTTGATAGACCTGCTAAAAAAATAGCATCATATTTACAAACAGGTATAGCTGACAATTGCTTTGGTGTGATACCATGTCCTAGGGAGAAGTTCTTTGTTCTTTCCCATTTTTATAAATATGTCAACCCCAATCACTTGTGGTTGACTAGTTGATAAAGATTCTGAAAAATAAAATGTAGATGCATCCAGATTATTTGCTTTCATCTAGCCTCCAAATTAGTTACTCAGCAAAGTAATATTCTCAGCTCTTCACAACAGTATTTTTGCAAACTAAATGAAGGTGTTTGTACAAAGAAAGAAAAAAAAAAATGCAGACATCTACTGTCCTAATGTCATTTAATCTATAAGTGTCTTTTTTCTTAAGCAGAAGAGCTGAATCACATTTCATTTCTCTGATTCTCCCTAGAGATAGTCAATTAGTTTTACTTGAATTTGTTCTCATTTGCAAATTATGTTAAAGAAGTGGGACTGTCCTAGGAATCAGAGGCAGAAGAAACATTTTCCTACTTAAATTTCGGGTGCCTTCTAAATGATAAGGGTAAGAAGCCCATATGCAAAGGACTCTTTCTCTTCATTCATCCCAAGTTTATCAAGCCATATACATGCCACAGTTTCTCCTCTAAGTTTAGCTGCCTTATCTTCCACACTTTAGCACAACATGATCAAAGGCTTTTTTGCCTACCTATCTTAGAGCTTACACTTAGACCAAGACTACTTAAGCACAGTGACCAAGACTTAGAGAATCCTTTTGTTTTTCCTGTTAAGAAGTATGTACATTTTCATGTTCCTCCCCACGCAAAAAAAATCAGACTTTCCTTCATTCAGGCACAATAAACTTCCTAATGATGGGAGAAAAACAACTGCCAGATATTCAGTGACCGTATAGCTGTGCACCAGGAGG
>VYXH01001764.1:612648-655499 GCA_013397275.1 Burhinus bistriatus
GGGTAGGGGAAAGGGGGAAATAGTCTGCAAGCAAATTTTGCAATCTCAAAATCACAGGATGTTTACCATGGTCCTATGTGAGATCCCATGTTTTTCAGTACTCACCCAGCTGCTCACTGTGTTGCAGTGTTGCAGTGCCAGCCACAGCAGTGACATGCAGTGTGTAGCCAGCTGGGCAGAGCAGTAGGCAGCCCATTGACTCTTGTTGAGTGGGCCTCATTAGATTTTCCAGACCTTCCATGAAAACTGAGCGGTAGTGGCTCAGAGTACACAAGTATTAACATCAGCACTTCAGTCAGCCATTCATTTCCACAGTCATCCCCACTTGATAGTCATCTGCTTCCAAAGGAAGCATATGCAGGTTTAAAGGATTAGCGATACTTTCTCAGCTGGTACTTTTGAGATATTTAATACACTATAGAATAATTCCTGACAAGAAACAAAAACTCTAGGACAAGAGAAAACGGTCTCAAGTTGCACCAGGAGAGGTTTAGATTGGATGTTAGGAAAAATTCCTTCACTGAAAGGGTTACCAAGTCACCATCCCTAGAGGTATTTAAAAGACATGTAGATGCAGGGCTGAGGGACATGGTTTAGTGATAACTTGGCAGTGCTAAGCAAGTTAACAGTTGGACTTGATGATCTTAAAGGTCTCTTCCAACCAAAGTGATTCTATGATAAAAAGGTACATTCTCCCTGCCCTACACAACATTAAAGTCAAATACTGCATGCCTGCATCATCCACAATAACAGTTTTCAGCTTACAGTCTGTAGACCACTGGGATTCCTCAAAATACTTTCAAGAGAACCACATCTACAAAAAGCAATCCCATTGTCAGGAGGCTTAGTGTCACTATACAGGAGCCCACACATCTATGGAAAAATGTTTTAGAGGTCCACAAACATAAAAAAAGGCTGAAAGACATCGTAAGTGTGGCAAATACTACATAAACAGAAACATTGTAGCTGGACTAACGAACAGACATCAGTATGTGGACACCATTACTAGGTTTGCTGTGATTTGCTGTGGACACCATTACTAGATTCGTGTTTTGCTGAAAGTCTTTAATGACAATAAGTGAAACTCCTTCTCAGTAAATTCTATTGATTTAAAGGACAATAATAGGTGTTTACAAAGCATCTGTATTATTTTGTTTCAAGGCATTTCTTATTTTCTTAAAAGATTGCTAAACTAATTTAGGAAGAAATCACAGTGAGATTTCATGTGTTTCTCATTCAAAGTCTTTGTAACAATAGCATATTTTCAATGCAAGAGCATATTCTTCCCTGCTGTTCTGCAGAAACTTAGTATGGATTGCAGCATATTTGTCTGTAGGGGAAAATAATGCAAAGTGGCAACAGAAACCAAGAGATCTGGTTAGAGAGCAGTGATTCACAGAATCACAGGGGTTNGCAGACATCTACTGTCCTAATGTCATTTAATCTATAAGTGTCTTTTTTCTTAAGCAGAAGAGCTGAATCACATTTCATTTCTCTGATTCTCCCTAGAGATAGTCAATTAGTTTTACTTGAATTTGTTCTCATTTGCAAATTATGTTAAAGAAGTGGGACTGTCCTAGGAATCAGAGGCAGAAGAAACATTTTCCTACTTAAATTTCGGGTGCCTTCTAAATGATAAGGGTAAGAAGCCCATATGCAAAGGACTCTTTCTCTTCATTCATCCCAAGTTTATCAAGCCATATACATGCCACAGTTTCTCCTCTAAGTTTAGCTGCCTTATCTTCCACACTTTAGCACAACATGATCAAAGGCTTTTTTGCCTACCTATCTTAGAGCTTACACTTAGACCAAGACTACTTAAGCACAGTGACCAAGACTTAGAGAATCCTTTTGTTTTTCCTGTTAAGAAGTATGTACATTTTCATGTTCCTCCCCACGCAAAAAAAATCAGACTTTCCTTCATTCAGGCACAATAAACTTCCTAATGATGGGAGAAAAACAACTGCCAGATATTCAGTGACCGTATAGCTGTGCACCAGGAGGATTCCACATGCCACCCCATTAACTTCAGTCTCTAGAGGAAAGACAAGAGCTCAGCTTCAATATGTGCTCAACTTTGCTCTGCCCTGACTTTTCTTAGTGAACATCACCAGTTCCTCAGGGGAAAACTTCAGCTCTTGAAATTAACAGAAAATTCCCTAGGTTTCCTCTAACCACACAGCCCAGCATAGTAATGCAAGGAAGCATAGTAAGCTAAACTTCCAAGCCAAAGATCTGTCTCTCAGTTCAACACAAAGCACTGCAGATTATATGAACAAAATGGTCACTATATGACAGAATATAAACACGTAGGAAGGTCTTGCTTGTTTTGCCAGCAAACTCCAAACTGTTCTTGAAGGAAAAGAATAAGAATACATAGGGCACAACCTGTCAGCTAGCAACCCATCCAGTTGTCCAAGAAGTACCTATGTCGTATTTAAGGTGTATTCAGGAATCAACAAGCATGCTCTTCCTTTGCCTGCTGTATGAATGTGTGCAGCACTTAAAACTGCAGCTTCTCACAGAACTTGTGCTTGTATCTGGCAATGTGCTTGTCAAGGTACTTGTCAACAACGGTACATAAATATAGCCTGCATTTTTTTAAGCAGTTCAGCAACTCCCATCAGCTTTCCACAAACATTACACAGAGAATTGCGGAGGCCTATGGAAGTTAGATAACAATTCCCAAACCAAATTCTCTCCAGTCATTTTGAACAGCTTATCCCCAGTTTGAGTTCAAAGTAATGTGGGGGGTGGGGGGTAGGGGAAAGGGGGAAATAGTCTGCAAGCAAATTTTGCAATCTCAAAATCACAGGATGTTTACCATGGTCCTATGTGAGATCCCATGTTTTTCAGTACTCACCCAGCTGCTCACTGTGTTGCAGTGTTGCAGTGCCAGCCACAGCAGTGACATGCAGTGTGTAGCCAGCTGGGCAGAGCAGTAGGCAGCCCATTGACTCTTGTTGAGTGGGCCTCATTAGATTTTCCAGACCTTCCATGAAAACTGAGCGGTAGTGGCTCAGAGTACACAAGTATTAACATCAGCACTTCAGTCAGCCATTCATTTCCACAGTCATCCCCACTTGATAGTCATCTGCTTCCAAAGGAAGCATATGCAGGTTTAAAGGATTAGCGATACTTTCTCAGCTGGTACTTTTGAGATATTTAATACACTATAGAATAATTCCTGACAAGAAACAAAAACTCTAGGACAAGAGAAAACGGTCTCAAGTTGCACCAGGAGAGGTTTAGATTGGATGTTAGGAAAAATTCCTTCACTGAAAGGGTTACCAAGTCACCATCCCTAGAGGTATTTAAAAGACATGTAGATGCAGGGCTGAGGGACATGGTTTAGTGATAACTTGGCAGTGCTAAGCAAGTTAACAGTTGGACTTGATGATCTTAAAGGTCTCTTCCAACCAAAGTGATTCTATGATAAAAAGGTACATTCTCCCTGCCCTACACAACATTAAAGTCAAATACTGCATGCCTGCATCATCCACAATAACAGTTTTCAGCTTACAGTCTGTAGACCACTGGGATTCCTCAAAATACTTTCAAGAGAACCACATCTACAAAAAGCAATCCCATTGTCAGGAGGCTTAGTGTCACTATACAGGAGCCCACACATCTATGGAAAAATGTTTTAGAGGTCCACAAACATAAAAAAAGGCTGAAAGACATCGTAAGTGTGGCAAATACTACATAAACAGAAACATTGTAGCTGGACTAACGAACAGACATCAGTATGTGGACACCATTACTAGGTTTGCTGTGATTTGCTGTGGACACCATTACTAGATTCGTGTTTTGCTGAAAGTCTTTAATGACAATAAGTGAAACTCCTTCTCAGTAAATTCTATTGATTTAAAGGACAATAATAGGTGTTTACAAAGCATCTGTATTATTTTGTTTCAAGGCATTTCTTATTTTCTTAAAAGATTGCTAAACTAATTTAGGAAGAAATCACAGTGAGATTTCATGTGTTTCTCATTCAAAGTCTTTGTAACAATNTAAGAAAGATGTTCCAGCCCCCTAATCATCTTTGTAGCCCTCTGCTGTACCCTCTCCAGCAGTTCCCTGGCCTTCTTAAACTGGGGAGCCCAGAACTGGACACAGTACTCCAGGTGCAGCCTCACCAGGGCAGAGTAGAGGGGGAGGATAACCTCCCATGACCTGCTTGCCACACACCTCTTGATGCACCCCAGGATGCCATTGGCCTTCTTGGCCGCAAGGGCACATTGCTGGCTCATGGTCATCCTGTTTTCCATCAGGACTCCCAGGTCCCTTTCCACAGTGCTGCTTTCCAGCAGGTCAGCCCCTAACCTGTGCTGGTGCATAGAGTTATTCCTCCCCAAGTGCAGTATCTTACACGTGCCCTTGTTGAACTTCATGAGGTTCACTGGAAAAGCCTTTGGTCAGAGCAGATACTATTGTATTGTTCAGAATTGAATTGAATTGTTCAGAAGCAAGAAGGGTGATTTTATTACAAATTCTGTTTTAATATTTATCTACAGACACAACTTTTGTGAGACAGATGGGTGACAATAACTCCTCTTTATTCAACTTCAGTGAGAAGGTTTAGGACTGTATTCAGTGCTGCTCCCTTGCATGGCATTATACAGGAAAAAACAGAGAGAGTCCAAACAAGGTCTCTGAATCTGCTGAAGGGATTAGCTAGCATATTCCAAGCCATCCAGCATGGAATAGAGGCATTGCGCAGCAGCTGGAAACAGATCATAACCATGACCAGGGTGACAAGGGAAAAAAAGAAGAAGAAAAAAAACCTACAAATTTGTTGTTAATAATTCTGGTGGAATGGCCCAAACTGATTCCAAGCAACGACTCCCAACTGCAAGGTCACTGTATCCAGTGGTCCTCAAATCACACCAGGACTGGACCTATCTGCAACTCCTCACCTCCTACTCAACAGGAGGAAACAGCACAGGAAACTACTGGATATGGTCTGTGGATCTTAGGTGACCAGTGAACCACAGCTGCAGAGTGGGCCGCTGTGATACAGAGGCTTAGCTGAAAGACTGCACCCTGCTCCCACAGAACCAATGAGCAGCAAACCAGCAGGCTCGAGCAGGATACAGCAGTAAGCTAACTCAGACAAGCAGGTCTGAAACATTAACATTAGGATCTAGGACCTCCACCTCTCACTTTCAGGTGAGAAAAAAACCCGGCTTCTTTAAAGAAATTTCAAAAGTAAGTTTTGATCACACATTTTTGTCCACAGCTTGTTAAGATGTGAATTTGAGCCCTGTGGAAGCAGAGTAGGGGCCCTTTGAGCTTCTGAGGGTTTGTGAAGGCGAGGTTAGTGGGTTTCAGAAAGATTATCTCACAGTTCAAACTCGTTAATGAAAGAAATAAATTAACCAAGCTCATTTTTCAGGGAATTCTTGTGTAAACTGGAAATTTTCCAGTCTGTGAGCCCCGCACTGCGCTAACCCATAAATCACAGCAAGCAGGTTGTCTGTATAGTGAGAGCAGCCACGTTCGGAGATGGAGGCGGGGGGAGAAACTAGCATATGTTCAGAGAGAAAAAACCCATAAAAGCAAAACAGGAAAAAAGAATACCTCCCTTGCCCACCACTGGAACAAAATAAAAGGCTTGGCCTCAGGCACTGGAACATACGCTGTCTGCAAAGAGCCCCCCCAAACCAGGGGAAGGCACCTGAAACAGGTCAGCTTTTAATTGAATACAATATTAATTACCACGTGCACCATTAACGGTTTGTGGGATTTGACTAATTAATGTAATAGTTTCTGAGTCACGCTCATTAAATATGAAAATTACACCGGTGAAAGGTATCGGTTTCATTATCAATCTTGTATGGACAGGAGCGGGGGTGGGGAGAGGGTGCAGTGGAAAGATTCCCACCCCAAGTTATTGTGTTATTAGCTCCCTCCTCTTGGAATTGGTTCAGGTGGGCAGAAGGAAGAGCTAAAGTGAAAAGGAAAGAGGCAAGGAGAACAGGAAGCATTGCCTAGTGTCATGAGCTAGTGCTGCAAGTCTGGACCCAAAAGCTATCCAGCTCAGAGTGAATGTACACTTTTCCTCAGTGGACAGAGCTGCCTGGTCTGCATGCAACTCCAACTAGTTGTTGTCTATTCCCATCATAATGCTTAGTTTCCTTCATCCCCCTGGAGCAAGCATAATGAGAGACACCAATGTCACATGGAGTACTTAATTCATTAACCCATGTAAAGCACATGGCAGTTCCTCAGTGGAAAACTACAGGGAAGGTAATTATCACTGTTAAAAGTCAGCTCCAGAGTATAATTATACACTAAGGATATGTTGAGATATACTGCCATGGGACACACCCCTCACAGGGGACAAAACTGTTACAGGAGGACCAGAGATGTTATACCTCTCATTCCTATCCAGCAGTCCAGGGTAGGGGCAACACCTATGTACTCTAGATGAAACTTCCATCAGTCCTGTATGGGAAGAAGATTCGCCTGCATGCAGGATCTCTGGAAAAAGAAAGGAAAGAGAACATCAGTGTGCTCCACAGTCCCCTTGTGTCCTACCCACCACAACAGAGCAAAATGCAGAGGTCACCTTCTGGACTAAAATTTGATAGTAAGTACACAGCTGAGACAGCGGGAGAGGGAAAAAAAACCACCTCAAGAGTGAAATAAAAGTCTAACGTCACTTAGGGGGACCATTTTTCCAAGCACCATAGAGAGAGGTAGGATCACCATCCTGTTAACAACAATGCATAAATGCTGCACCAAGAGCCCTAGGGGAATAGGAGGAGCAGAGATAATACCAGTGCTATTATTTTTGTAGCAGTCATCTTGATTGATTCTTAATGTATTTGGCACGTGGTATGGGGGTAAAAAGGGGAAAGGGGATGGCCTTGTGCCAGAGCTGCACACTTTTACATTCATGCTGCAGGTATACATCAGCCTGGAAGGCCCAGATATAGAGAACAGAAACTAGCAGGTGGGAGAAAAGCAAGAAGAGGACAATACCACACATGCAAAACCCAACAAACAACAAATCCCTGATTCTCCTTAAAAGGTAGGGGAAAGAGAACAAGCAGTAAACCTATCAGAAAGAGGAAATCCCATAGGCTAACCTAGGGCTTTTATCACTTCGTCTAACAAGTAATGGCTTTCTGATTTATTTTTTCTTCAAAATAGATGCCAGTGTTCTTTCTAAATAGCATCAGCTTGCCAGGAATCTGTGGCTGAGCCTGTTGAGAGCTGGTTAGATTGTGAACAGCCTGTTCCTCTTTTGGCTTATAACATACAAAACCTAGAACAATCTGCAGAATCCTGTACTGCATCTAAGGCATTATCACTTCTCCACTGTACATATTCAGCCCAGTTGCTCATACATAAATGTTCCTTCATACTCCAAGCCTCATTGCCCTGTACTGACCAAGGATGGCAGGTAGCTACAATCAGTTCTGTTTCATATAGGAACTACAAGTGCCATGGGCTCCAAGAAAGCTGTAAAATTTGGAGGGTCCCTGGTATAATTAAATCCAAACTTTTGATTAAGTTGGTGGCAGGGCTCTTTGCAACCATATTAACAAGGCTACATTTGCTCTCCATAACAACACAAGTAATCACTCATTTATGGAGTGAGAACAAGTTCCTCCTGTGATTCAAATCCTATACCAAACAAACAAGAGCTCTTCTGTTCTGAAACAATGCCCCATACAGATGGTATTTTCTGATCCTCCCTTCTTCCAGGTCACAGGGTTTCACTGAACTCCTTCCCACCTATTTTAAAGATGAACTTTGCATTTTTAATCTGAGTTCATCGAAACAGCTAGGGCACTGCTGCCCTACAACCTACTCTGAAGGTATTTTGATTACACTCTTGTGTACTTTTCAGGGATCAAGAGAAGATCTAATGCATATTACTCCCCCTCTTGCTTTGCTAAATGTAGTTCAGCCTAGGCTTACAAAGGTCTTTGTAAGGACCTTTTATCACAGTAGTTAACATGAAACATTTGGCTCAGGAAGCCCCTAAACTGCTGGATTACCAAACACTGCTGTTCTTCCCAGAAGTATGCAATAGTGCCATTATCAAACAGGACACCAAGCTACATAAATTCGTGTTCAAACTTTTACAGCTGCTTCATACTGCCATAGTTCCCATGGATTTTTGTCAGTGAGGAACAGAGAGGACAAAGATGGAAAGTTTCACCACCAAAAGCAGTTACGCTACTCTCCCTCTAGGAAGCATGTTGAAGAACCATGCTCAGCCCCTTGCTTCTCACTAGCACTGCAACAGCTTTTATTAGCTCATGCTTACTTCTAGCTTCACTGACTGTATCCTCTACACAGTAATTTGATCCTTTTCAGTTACTCTTATTCTCCACAGCTTTTTTCATGCATCTGTGCTGATGAAATAGGGAAGACTTTCCAGACTGGAGTAAAGGCTGGGATTCTATATACAGAAGTCCTGGTGGGAAAAAGAAAACTCACACCCAACACAGAGCAGTTTGTGCTAGGGGAAAGCCTTTGCAGCTATGAAGATACCCAGGTTGCAGCTACATAATCAATATATATATCGTGGTCTTCTGTATCTCCCATAACTATACTACTATGAGTTCAGAGTGTTTAATGAATTTAGCATTATATACTGTTGAGATATGCTGTCACTGCTTGTTAACTCTATTTCATTTTAAATGTTTCCATAGCTCAAATGTATCTCTGAATGAAAGTCAGTGTTCCCAAATGAACATGGCATTAGACGCTTTCAACTTCAGTTACAAGAAGAGCACAAATAAGAACATGCAAGATAATACTCAGTTAAACTTCAGAGCAAGTAAGCACGGCTATACTGAAGCTGCAGCAAATTAAGTTATTACTTAAATACCAGTCAGATGAATGCAACAGCACTGCCCTTCAGATCAATAATGTGCCATCAGACATCAGAAAGTGAACCACCAAAGAACATGAGGGGTTGATTGTTTTGTTACGTGTTTTTGTCGTTTTAGGGGTTTTTTTAAAGACATCTCTTCCACCCCGTCACACATCACAATTATAGGTATGTGTCAGCACCTGCCAACAAATATATTTAGGAGATAACACCTAATTGCTGCCAGTACCTAATTTAATTGTTACAACTGCACAGACTTTATTTATGACACTGTGACAAAGTGGCATTTATCTAAGCAAAGTTGTAAGTACTTTATTCATCACCTCCTCTTCTCAGTACCAGACTTGAGTGGATAAATTCAGACTGGCTTAGATTCCCTCTCAAAACATCATCCTGTGCTTCTCTGGATTAAAAGAGGACAAGAATTAGTCAATGTAACACACAAAGAAAGTGTGGTAAAGCTAAGCCAATAAACAGGGTTTTTTTCTTACTGTAAGGACTTTCAGGTTTAAAACAAGTGTCAAAGTTCTGCTTTTGTAAACTTTAAAAGAAGGACAGTCTAATTTTTTTCCGAACAAAAAGGTATTAAGAAACCAGCAAAGGGATTTTTGAGTTTCTCCTTTATCACTCAGCCTAGCATTTTTACTCACAAAGCATTGCTTAGATGGTTCTCCTTGCCTGAAGACTTTGGAGTGGTTTCAAAAGAAAGTATTGCTGTCCCATCAAAAAGTACAGCACAGAGACCAGTCGCAAGTTCTCCAGGGCACAGGAGCCAGTGACAGAACTAGGAATACAAGCCCACAGCTGTGGCATTAAAGCTAAAGCAAGCACATAATTCTGAGCACAGGGATAAAGATAATGTCCTGCTGTTGAATGATGCTTCACAAGCAGAAACACATCAAAATTACTGCTCTAGAGAATTTACAGTGCCAGCATCTGTGACAAAACCCCTAAAAGGGACATGTTGATAGATATAACAGGATTTGAAGTGTATATGTACCAGGTTTGGTCTCCTACTTGCTCAGGCAAGCTGATTATTGGAATTTCCATATGGAAGGGATGTATTGATCACATCATGCATTATGTGATTTATGAACTCATGCAAGGAACTGTCTGTCCTAGCAAGATCAGGCAGCAGCAAGTAGAGTAGTACGCTCTATCTAAGCCAGATCTCTGGAGAGAAGCCTTCACACTGCACAAACATGAGGTGTGAAATGAAATTTAAGACAGGGAAGCAAGCCAAAGCCAGTGGGTCTGCAGTCAGAATAGCTTGCTGTCCCACGCAAGCCAAACAAAGCACCATTTGCCTTTTAGTTGTTAGCAGCATAAGAAAAATAAGAGTTCATTTGTATCCAATAGCTTCCTCTGCTGGTGGGGAAACCTAAAGTCACAGACATCAGTAGAGCTAACACATTAGGAAGAAACTGATATTTCTTTCAAACGTTTTGTAATGTTTTGAGTTACCCAACTCATGTATAACCCTTTCCCTAGTAGTTTTGAGTATCTGGGCAGAAAATTGAGAGAGCATTCCTTTCCAAGTTGAACGCCCTTGCACAGGGTTGACTGGCAGCACTCCCTGAACTTATCATCCAGCAGGAGTAATGAGTTCTCAGAGTTTTGGGACATATGTTTTCTACCAAACTGAAAAGACAGATTTAGAGCAAGACTCCAAGAATTAAGAGGGCAGCCTCCCTTACCAGGCACAAGGCAGTCCTTTAGTAAACAGAAAGAAGAGCACAAAGGCAGCTTATAACCAAATCTATTCCCACTCCTGGCAGTAGCTATGTGATGGGCCTCTCGTGGAGCTTTCACTCAAGTCAGCTTTGTATCCCATAGACTCACAGATAGACACTCGGTGGCTGGTCCAATATTGAACATTTTCAGAGGGGAACAGGTGGGTGAGAGGACATTCAACTCTATGCTAGAGCTTGTTGCATGTTCCATAATTTTTTCTTTTACAAAATATCTATAGATGATGATGCTATCTTTACTCCTTCATACCAAAATGGGAGGCAAGCCTAATGGATGTGCTTGGTCAGCACAAACTGACCTGCACTGCAGCACTCTCACTTGCACTTTGCTTCCTTAGCCACCCCTACCTCATTTCTTTCAACAACCCCACCTCCAAATAGCTTCAGACAGCAAATAAGAACATGGCAGATCAGTACAGATATCTGCAGGAATCAGTCTTCACATGTAGAATCCAAAAAGCTCTCCTGACAAATAGTTCACAGAAGGCACATAGTTCACTGCTTCTACCAGCTGCATGTTTTCTAGAGATTTGTCCAGTCTAGTTTTAAATTTATGCCAAGCAGCAGAGATAGTATCACTTGTCTTGAGAAACTGTTTTTCTATCTTTGGTCCAAGATTTTTCTTTAATTCCAGTATCCCTCCCAAGACTTGCCAACAAAAATGCTAGTGGGATCTTAAGACATTCAGCTTGTTTGCAGATTGAATGCACTTGGCTCGCTCTCTCCAGCCCCCTCAGCAGTTCTTAAGCTTCTCACTTGGCCATACTCAGCTTCCTGATCCAGAAGCGGAAGTGCTGTGTCTACACACAGACAAGAGGGGGAAATAGTAGCAGCCATTCAGGAAAGCAGTTCTATAAGGCAGACTCTTGATCTGAAAGAGGTCCAAGGAATACCTCTTTCCTCTGTTCACACAACAGTATTACCATTACAGTAACATATAATAGCACTTTTGCATCCAGCCAGGTGTGCTCTGCTTAGGTTCAGCAATCCTGGTCTTGTACAGCACTTAAACTGTGAAGGGCAACACTACATGTCAGTACTATTCTGCTGGAGAGATGCCCAAGAATACTCCTCTGCTTTGGCTCTCATTTACTTAATTACACACTCCACCCCCCAAAATGGCAGCCTCAACCCATCAGGATCCTTTCTGAGAAGCAACAAGAGGCTTTACTGACTGTGTGCTGCTATACAGATACGTGGATCATTAACACAAGCAAGCCTCCAGCTTCACCATTAATCACTGGCTGGCTTGACACCTGCATTCTGCAGACAGCCTTCACTGAAGGAAGTTTGCAGCTGGCCCAGCTCTGGCTGAGCTTCCTCATACTCACCAACTATTTCCACTCTCCATTTGTCAATTGTAAGTGATAATTTCTATTCAATCTGATACATATTATAAGAATATAAACAAATGCCTCTGGCTGTATCATGGCTGTGATCACTTCCCTTTATAGCCATCATTTATTACAGGCGGACAGGTGGCCATTTGGTGGAATGCCGAAGAGGCTATCACCTGGACAATCACCAGGAAACACACTCACATTTACATTCTTCCCAAGCAGACAGGCAAAAGAGGTGTGTGATTTCTGGAAAAACTTCACTATGCTCCAAAATTTCTTCCTGTCCCAGCCACGTAACTCACAGGAGCAAGTCTGAATATTACCAGCCTAGCCCATCAATGAACACCAGATTTCAATTTAAAAATTAAATTAAAAGTTTAAACTTATTTAGGATTTTTGAAAATAGAGAGAGGGTCTGGGAAGCTTTGGCCCCAGTTGCTTCATTTTTTGTCTTACAGTTTTGGTACAGGATACATATTTTTTCTAAATACTGACTGGTTTAATTCACAAATGTATACAAAACACTGAGATGGCAGCAGCTTTATTGCTCAAATAGAGTTTGAAAGAAGGCTTATTATCTACTACTGCTAGGCACATGTAGTGTTTCATTCCAAAAAGACCTTGGAATTCATATATAGGCATCATTTCACCTCCCTTTAAAACACTGTCACCTCTAAAACAGATATATGTCAGGTTACTTCACAACTCAGGCAGCAACAGTCAGGACAGAAAGTGAACAGTATTGCAGCAACAGCACTTACAGAACAGGGAATATAATTAACACATTTGTCAAATTCTAGAACAACGATGTTAACATCAGCTCTTGCATCAACACAAAAGGACCTCAGCCTTAAAATCACTGAAACACTACAATCTCACAAGCACAGCATAGTCAGAGATTAGCGCAGGATATTAGTTCAGAGCAGACTTGCATAATCACAGGTTGAGCAAGTCCCTACCAGCAATTCTGAGAGCAAGACCTGGGCTCCCCATGTAGGCCCTGGTACTTATCAGAATGTAGGAAACTGGACTTTTGCACAGAGTGCTGCCAGGATAGAGCAAGGAAGACTGGAGTGGACGAGTTGCTGTAGAATCTTGTCACAGCTTTTAACATTACTAACTATCCATCATTCTCAAGATTAGAGTCTACACTGATTGTCATAGCAAAATGTGCATTATCAAGTTCATAAGAACAGACAGACCCAAGGTCCATCACACCAAATATCCTGTCTTACCAACAGCTAGCACCAGGTGTTTGGGAAAGAGTCTACCTTCTCCAGGTACACTCTTTTAGCACCAGTCCTTTAAGGAGTTCATAAGGCCAAAGGCTGTATTCAAACCATTCCATTTATTAGTCATCAATGGATTTGAATACCTAATTCCATTTATATTCTTGGTCACCCACAACATCCAGTGAGAATAAATTCTATTGCTAAATTCAACTTGATACTTGAGAGTATCTCCTTCTTCTGGTCTTCACGTAGCACCCAATGAAACCTAGGGACTTATTCACTAGTTCGTACAACTTTGCAGGTCTCAGTCACAATTGACCACCCATTTCCCATCATGCACAGACCTCTCTCCAGTGCTGTCTTCCCAACTGGTACAGAAGAGAGTTCCTTTCTTACAGCCCGGCATAGCAAAGTTATTATTCAGTGATACCCGAGTCTATCAGCAACATAGTCACATTTTAGGGCACAAAGGCAGGCAGCAGACTTGAGATGTCAATACCCAGTGACTCTATCTGCAGACCTGGGCAAATCCCTTTGCCTCCTTTTGCTTTTACTTCCCTACCTTCACCCTAGATACGACACTTTCTTACTTTAGGAACGTGATCCAGAGTTACACTATAAATGCCTGCAAAGCATTTTATGAACATGAATAAAGGTAATCATAAATATGTTAAAAACATCTCCCCAAATTTCCACAGTGTCCTATCAAAGGTCATTCTGATAAGAGATGAGTACAACTGAAAGACATTAGCTTGGAAAGAGAGAAGAAATACAAAGACATCTACCACTTCAGCACATGACCTGGAGATGGAATCAAGTCGGCTTAGAGAACAGCTTCACAAAAGCAGATGGCATGTGACTTTCAGCATCATAGACGCCTATGAAGGCACTGTAATAACATTCCTGTATGTAACAACATAGCTGTTCTCAGCATCTTGGGATGATCCTGTGAAACAAGCTTCCAGGATAAGCACGAAGCATGAGTAGGTGCCATCTCTGATCATGTCACTCAGTGGGAAATCATTGCTGCCAGCATGCTCAGCAGAGCCTATTGCACATCAATGCTCATTGCTAAATGGACTTTTTGAAAAGTCGGAGAGGCAGAAAGTATACAGTCTGCCCCCAGCTTTCTGAGCCACAGAACAAGCTCTAGGCTTGGTGCACATGCAGCATTGCTGAAGATACTTTTCCACAGAGGTATGCTATTGGTGTCTGTCCAGTTTCATCCACCAGACAGCCTGGGATATGCTAAGGAGAATTTCAGCACATAAATAATAATCAGTCAGTCATTACCACCCTGGGGAAACAACTCACTGGGTGCTACACCCCTCTTATGGCCAGCAGAGGTATTTGCTTTCACTTAAAACCTGTGCAGGCCACAGGGATCACAAGCCCTTCTGGTAATTCTGTCCTTGGGTTACCCCACATTTAGTCCTGCTGCTACCAGTTTTCTGTCATACAGAACACTCCAAAACAAAGCAAGCTAAACAGGGTCATGTACCATCTCTCCTAAATCCTTCTCTGGCAGCACCTCTCTTCCTTCAGAGCTGTGATGTGCAGCGGTACCTCCTCACGTTCTCTTTAGCACCCATTTAATGAGCCTGTTGTCCACAAATCTGCTTCGTCCCTCTTTGAACATGCTAGTGCTCTCAGGTCCCACAGTCTCCAGCAACCAGGCCCAGAAGCTCTTTCCTTTATGTGCTTTAAGCCAACATCCTGTCAGCTCTGTGGAGCACTTCCTTGTTCTAGTATCATAGAATTCAGCAAGTAACAGTCCTCCATTTTCCTTATCTATTATCTTCTTCCAACTTTTGAAAGCACTTCCACAGAGCTTTTTACAGAGCCTACTACCTTCACTGTGAGAGATCCCTTCCCACAAATAGTACTTTTTACCACAGAGGCCCTAAATAGAATCAGGTGCAGCCAGGAGGGAGAAAAGAGCCTCCTCCATTTCCCCTCACTCTGCTGCTCTATCAGCTGCAAGCATCAGCCCTTGCCGTGCAAGAGTGGTGAATTCCTTTCCCTGGAAGAAGAAGCTGGGACAGTGAAGTTAAGTGACTTGACTGCACTAAAAGGGCTATCTGAAGACACAGGTCCTGGGCTTTCAGTTTAATACTTAGCCCAATAGATGAGGCTGTTTCCTGTGTACATGGCTGTCTTCATGACCAAAGGACACACTAGCTCCTTCCCAGAGGAATCAGCTTAGAAAGATGCAGTGATTGGAACTGAGGATGTAGACAGTTGCGTGCCAGAGACAAAGCCCCTGCTGATGCTACTTTTATAGTGGTAGCTTGCTGAAGCTGTCCCACTACGAAGAACTGGAATCCAAAGGCCAGTTTGCAGCAAACTTGGGAGAAATTACAGTGGGTTTGGCCCCAGCAGTCAGTTAATAGATGAGCGGATACTGCATCAACAATTTCACTATTAAATTAAAGGGTAGGACTCTTCCTGCAGAGGCCTTCCAAATAAGGAGGCTCCAGCTTTTAAGGCAGCCAGACAGGAGTGGCACTGTAGGCAAGAGTGGCATGTGGCACCCAGAAGTGAGTGAATAGCTAAGTCTATACTGCCTGTTGTGCAAAGTGCACAGGAGTGTCTCTGAGCAGGGACACACCAAATCTAGATTGCTTTAAAAGTGCTGGGGAAGCCTTAGGCAACGAAGGCACGTGCAACATGGTTGCTGCTCCATTGGCTTTTTAATAAAGCACTGGTCCAGACTGCCTTAGTCCCAGTTCGAATTTGGATTTTGCAGGCAGGAAACAGGGCCAGGATCCGAGCCTTCTTTTGGGGGCAGTGACAACAAGGAATACCCAACTGTAATTAACCTAGCTACTGAAAGGAACCTAACTGTCATTAACCCAAACTTAACACTGAATAGGAATTAGTCCTGGTAATTGATAAACACTGAGTGGAGTTACCGGGCAGTGATGTGTGGACTCCACCGATGTCTCTGTGTCTCTCCGGGATCCCCGGCACAAGCAGCAATGAAACATTTTCTCACCTCCTCCCTCGCTCCCACAAGACAATTTTCAAAGCAGCTGGACCGCGTGCATGGCTGTATGCTGTCTGCCTGCACAGCTCTCCCCAGCCCACAAAAAGGGGAAGAGAGGGATCCAGAAAAGGCAGGACCATATGCCAGAAAAGCAAGACCCTACCAAAACTATCTAGCCCAAATGCTCACAGATCAGGCAGGCTCACAAAAGCATCTCAGAGAGGTCATTGGTTTGGTTGACTGGTTCATTGTCAAGTTCACTCTTTATGCACTCAAGCTGTTTTTCCCGTGCACTACCTGTGAAACTTGTATTTCTAACATACTATTGTAGGGCAGGACAAAGCAGTCTAGCTCTGGCTGAGAGCCTCTTTGCTAAAAGACAGCAAATGGTAGAAGCCATCCATTACAGCTGAGAACCTCATTTTGTATAGCTGTTTGATTTCCTTTCCAAGGGTTTTGTATCTGCCCCTTTCCAAATTTATTTTTTCCTCACTCTGATATTTCAAAACATGATAAGAATTCATGTACTATGACAATTATTATTTTACATACCGACAACTGAAAGTTCTTGCAAGCCTTCCCCCGAATTAATTACCTTTGACATAATTACAATTTTGGGGAATGTTCCTGCTTCCTGGGGAAACGTCATATTTTTCATTTTAAAAAAAGATCTGCCATGGTGCTCTGTAGTGGTGGTCTAAGTCCTCATCAAAGCTTCCCAGTGGTGCAGTCAAGGTGCATCAAAGGAGACATAATCCACCAAAAAAGCCCAGCATAGTGAGAAGAACAGAAAGAGAAGCACATGAGCTGTAATTCCCAGGAAGAAGCATTTAACAATTCAAATCTACATAGCCAGTTATTTTTTATTTCATTTTGCCTGGAAAATTAAACCTTCCCCTCACACTTCCATGCCCTTCTCCAAAGATTTTCCCTCAGATCAAACTGCCTGGTTTTCCAAACAACTCAGTCTGCTACCTAGCTCTGAAATTATTCTATTTCTGCAGTAATCTGTGACAGAGATGACCAGAGCTGAACACAATACTCTTAGACTATCATTCTACCATTTTTGTGTTATCTATAGTCTATAAATTTTTTATGCTGTCCTTAAGTATTGGCTGATGAAAAGTTAGGCTCTCTGCATTTTTAGTTGAAAAATGGATACTTAAAGGTAAACATTTTAAAGCATGAACTAAAAAGACATGCAGAATTCCAAGATTGTTGGTTTTGTTTGAGCTTTTTTTTCGGTCTGAGGTGATGTTTACAGCACAGAAAAATTGGAGGTGCAATGCCTACATCTGTAAAGCTTAGGGTCTGTAAAACTGCAGAGGAAAACTGGGAAAAGGTTCAACTCTCCCCATAACAAATAAGCCTCACTAAGGATAGTCCTAGAACTGAAGGTCGAAAAAGGCAAGCTCCATCAGCAATTTGGTACACAGTTTGACATCACATTGCAGGTTCATCCACAAATCCACAAACTCTCTCTTATTTCCAGGCATTTTCCCCACTAAGGAGAATATGTTGGATGAGAATAAACATATACATTGAGACCTTCATCTAATTTTCACATATCTAAATGCAATGTGTTTCACATTGAACAGGCCACCTGGATTAAATAGAAGTTAATTAAAACAATCCCTCGTTTTTCACTGTTTAAAACTTAAGACTTGGTAAAGGAGGGGTAAGACAGCACTTTTTATTACTCTTAGATGGTGCTAAGAGGACCCATAAATACATCTCTTCTTCCTGTGATCCCATTCATCTTGCTGCCTTTGCTACTCCTCTTTGCCAACAATCAGATCCCAGTAAACAACCTCAAGTGAAATTTGCAACTGTCAGATAAACATTAAAAATGCTTCTCTTGTCCTTTCCCATTGATAGTCCCATTAATATTGTAATAGAACAAAAAGTTATGAAAATGAATGCATGCTGGTTTTGGAAGTGAATGGTGCAGACAGCAGCTGTGAAATATATACGCTTGAATATGCATAGACAAAGAGATACAGTGCGCCCACAAAGAAGTGTGTATACACTTACATGTAGTATTTTAAGATACAGGACTCAGTTCTAACCTTATGCTACTGTACACTGTGAAGCAACTCCATTGACTTTTGTCTGGTGTCAATTCAACACAAGTAAAATCAGAAATAAACTACTGTAGCTTTTTTTGAGAAAAATATCATTTCTATACCATTCTTCTGTGCTGCTATTTTTTTTAATCTTTACTTTTAGTCAGAGTCTAGATTACAGTCTGCTTTTGGGTATTTAGTACTTCCTCGCAGCATGCAAATCTCTTGTTGTATGTCTGCTCTTAATAAAAAAAATCTGTACCTCAAACTTAATGGAAGGAGTATGAAAAAAAATCATAAACATTAAAGTCAAGCTCTTTTATTCAAACATGCCCTTTAGACACATATTAATTCAAACTGTATTCACTAAAAGTCTCCAAAAAGGAGCAGTCCAGTTCTCCCAAACCCACAATGAAAATATTCTATCTAGTGTCCTCTGTCCAGCTGAACCCTCACTGAAATTGACAGTTTTGCAAAATGAAAGATTTCAAATTTGAGTCGGGTTCCAAAATAATCCTAAAACTGTCTTAGAACATCATAAGGTACTGTTGTCTTTTATATATACATTTATATATATATATATAAATGCCCCTGTACTGAGCACTGGTGAGGCCGCAGCTTGAGTACTGTGTTCAGTTTTGGGCACCACAGTCTAGGAGGGACATTGAGGTGCTGGAGCGTGTCCAGAGAAGGGCAACAAAGCTGGTGAGGGGTCTGGAGAACATGTCTTATGAGGAGCAGCTGAAGGAATTAGGATTGTTTAGTCTGGAGAAGAGAAGGTTGAGGGGAGACCTTATTGCTCTCTACAGCTACCTGAAAGGAGGTTGTAGTGAGATGGGAGCTGGTCTCTTCTCCCAAGTAACTAGCGATAGGACAAGAGGAAACGGGTTCAAGTTGCACCAGGGGAGGTTTAGGCTGGACATTAGGAAAAAAATTTTTCACTGAAAGAGTTATCAAACATTGGAACAGGCTGCCCAGGGAGGTGATTGAGTCACCATCCCTAGATGTGCTTAATAGTCATGTAGACGTGGTGCTTAGAGACATGGTTTAGTGGCAGACCTGGTAGAGTAGGGTCAATGGTTGGACTAGATGATCTTAAAGGTCTTTTCCAACCTAAATGATTCTGTGATTCTATGATATATATATGCATATACGTGTACTGGATTTTCCTATCAGGCTTTTACATTTTCTGAGCTTTTAACATTCTACTGTTTCAAGCTTTTCTGTAGAGATAAAAGCTTTGCATGCTTTTAATAAAATGAGAATTCTTCAAGGGAAAGCAGGACTTCAGAGGCTGGAGTTTTAGGAGTACTCCCAGGTAGAAAGGCAGCTGTCATGGGTCAGTAATCGTGCAGGGAGGCTCCACAGAGACAAAGTCTGCCTCAGAGGCTTTCCCTGCTTGAACAAGACCTTAACTCTCTGAACAAAAACAAGCTGCCAATCGTATTGTTCTAATTCCCACTTTACTGAAATTTTGTTGGGTCATTTCATAATGTCAGGCTGCATTTAGACGCTTCCAGTCATCTATTTCTGAAGTCCCTTACTGTTACACACCTAGAATTCTCTCTCTTCTTAGCCTTGTACTTTTCAAATGCAAGTCCTACATGCTTATATTTCTATATGCAAGCCAAAAGATACCAGACTGGGAACACCAACTGGATCTTTCGAACCCATGGCTCTCCACTGTTCAGGTCAACTGTCATTTTGCACAGACATCATTCCCTAGTTGACTTATGCTTATATTAAGCAAAGATAAAACAAAACAACAACAAAAAAGGATGTTAATTTTGTAGTGTTTTCTAACGTCATAGAAACAGCCTGCCAATGTTCTCAAGTTGCCAACAATTTTGAAATGTGGTATATTTTTACCTGTTATGAAAAAATTGCAAAATTTTTTTTTTATGTTCTCATCAAAGTCACAAAAAGGTCAGTCAGTCTTATCAGATTTCAACTGCTCTAGTGCCTTTTGAACTGAAATTTATTTCATTCATCCACTCTGAAATACTGATTATGGAAAAATTCCACTTTAGACTTCTGCTATTTTAATCACAGATCACCGAAAAGTAATCAACTTCTGGAATTTATATTAAATTTTCTTCTGAGTGGCAGTCAAGTTAGGTATAAGGACTCCAGTTGGATGAAATTAAAAACTCACATGAGACTGTCTGTGTTGCAAACTTTAGCTTAAAGTAGCTGAGAGCAAGAGACTGTACTGCAGTCACAAAATCTGGATAGTCAAAAGGTACTGTGTGTCCTTCCACAGACAACCTATTCTACTGAGTTAACATAAACACAATGACTACAGTTGCTCACACTTAAAGAATATTTCCCCAAATACCTCACAGGAAATGTTCACCATTTTCTTGGTGCTTTTCTTTGTAATTTATTGCCAAATAATCTTTGGGCTGATGGTGCACTACACTTCAAACTAGAACATGGTCTTACAAACCTTACTGGCTACCTTTCACAAGTCAGTACTATGTTTTAACAGCAACATTTACTGGAAGAGTATATATAAAATGTCATGTTCCCTCACAATTTATTTTTTTTTTGTAACAGTTTGTTCACAAAACAACTTTATTGTTCTAATTCATTTTGATTTAGATTCGTGATAATTTATACAAACTCTTCGCTCATATTTGTTAAATTAGGGTTTGAATAATAGTTTTTCTTCCTGTATGATTACCTCCCTTTATTTTGTATATCATGTTACCATTGTCACAATAATCTTCTTTTCTAGTAAGGAGAAAGGTTAACTGCTTACTCTGGGGTCTTGCAGTTACCCGACAATTCACTACCAACCAGCTTCAGCTCCAAAATGGCTTTCTGTTCAAATGTTCATTGAAGCAGGCCAGTTGAAGTGCCATGGAGCACAGGATGAAAGCGCTTTCCACTGACTTGCCCTTGTGCTGTCATTTGCACAAGGGCAGTAGGGCTGTATAGAGTTTCCCTCCTCAAATGGGATATTATGCCTATATAGCATTGGTACAAATAAGAAAAAAGAAAGAGACAAATTAGTAGCAGTCTGCTGCTGGACATAGCAGTCAGCTGCTGGACATGCCTAGGAGTAATAACCATGAGACCCTGTCATGGGGGGACTTCGATAAGCAAAGGATTCACCATGCCTTTTTTGAGATGGAAATGCAGCCCACAGCACCAACACAAAGTTCAGTCTGAATCTGACATTCTGTTTGCAGTTCGTTTTTCCTTGAGCCTCAGGGAAACATGCATGATAGAGACGAGACAGAGCATAGAGCAGAGCTGGAATCCTTCTTCCACTTACCAAAGCATCATCAGAGAGCACGCATCAAGGGAAGTAAGCACTATGATGATCCATGTATTAACTTCCTGCCCTCCAAGGTCAGCATTTCTTAAACCACCCAGGACATTACATTCTCTGCACGGTCTCCAGCCATTTAGCAATGGATGGCAAAGGAAGCTAAAGCTCTAATGGGTTGAAGTGTCAAAGAGAGCTTTTTATTTAAAGAACTAGAGAAAAGAAAAGAAAATGGATATTTTAACTTTTATCTCAGAGTTAGTTAATATTCACACTTAACTGCTGAACTGGCTAAATTCTTTTCTTTTCTTAAGGACCTTTATAAATTTCATCATTAATAAAATCAGACATTCAATTAGCAGGGAATTTCTGATTGCTAACTGAGATTTCCCCCCCAACAGTTTCTCTTTTTCACTCTTTCTAGTCTCTCTTTTTATTTTCCCCTCCTACCCCTGTGTCCCCCCTTCCCTGAAAAACCAGGGGAAAGTGAAAACTGACTCCATTAACCTCTGTCATTACCTAAATCCATCTCTTAATTAATATGAGTTAATATGATTAATCAAAATAATGAGACAAACCTATTAAATTAGGGTGTTTAAATTACAAATGGAAGTGGTAAAGGCAAAGGGCCTGATAACGAATAGCTGCAGTCAGAGATGGGGCTAGCTCTTGAAATGATATGTGGCAATCAGCAGAGAGAATCGAGAATGAGGGAAAATAAGCAAGATCCATGTGAGAAAAATATTCTACATGCACAAAGAATGATGTTGTTCAAATGCCTGGTAGCATTTCAGAGAATCAGGTGTGTTAAGATAATATTTCAATCCCTTTCATGGTGGAATATAATCTAGATAACAATATGATCATCCAATCTTTCAGCTTGCAGTTAGCTTCCATACAGTTGGATGGTACAGATTTTGCCCAGTTAGAGGTCCCCACTAGGAGTTTGCTGGGAACTCTGAAGCATTTGCTAGTCATATTAACACTGCCCCATGGAGACAAGATTGAACAGGTTATACTTTTCTATACTGGAGGCGCACAGCCTGAGCAAAAGCCTGCAGTCACAGTATTCCATCTCCAATACTGTCTTTCTTTGTGACCTGAGGCAAGCGCCATGAACGCCTCTGTCTTACTTGGCTCATTTAGATACACTATTCCTAAACGTAGTTCCATATTTTCTCTGAACTGGAATCTTGAAATCTGGCAAGCTCTGTCACTGTGGTCCTCTGAGTGCTGAAGGGAAGTTATGCCAAAAGTGACCTTTCCCCAAGAACTCAACGACAGTCAGAATTTCTCATTGGATTTCCATCACTCAAATACGTGTTTGAACTACAGTCCTGAAATCTGTTTAACTCCCTCGTTATAGACCACCAATTAAAATAAAAATAATGTCTCTATCATAGGTCACTGTAACAACAAAAGTGATAGTCATTTTGGGAGGTGATTATGTGGAGTGTGAAGTCTTCCCTTTGGAGAAATCCATTAGCAGTTTCTACTTCAGTCAAAACTATCAGCAAAGGAAATAAATGTAACACAGGACTGATGCAGACAGAAAACTGCACTACAAACTGCTGCCAAACCAGGTGATGGTGTTAATAAATATTTTTCAGGCATAAGGAATGCCTAAAACTAAAAAGAAGTGGGGAGAAAACAACAACCATGTAGATAGAACATTTCAAGATCAACCCCATCCTTTGTATCTTGAGTATATAATTTGTGATCTCTGTATAAAGTTGAGAGCACGCTAGAGGCTGTAGGGTTAATAAAACATATAATTGATGAAGACAACTTGCAATATATGATTTATAGGCCACTTTAACTGCCTTAAAAAGGCTGCAGCTGGCCAGAAAGTACTCCAAATAACAAAAGAAACCTCTCTCTCTGTGGCACTGCACTGAAGTGGCAGCACGAGGACAGTGGGATAAAAACAGGAGAAAAAGAAAGATCCAGCAGGAAATCATCAAGGGAGGAATAAGTTCAGAGATAGCTGCTTAAAGCTGGTTAGCCAGGGGACATGAGAGTAGCAGGAGAAGAAGGCACAAGAACCTTGTATTTGTAGCCCAAACCCACCCTTTTTTACCTAGCTTTAGACCGAGTTTTAAAGGGATTGGCTGGCAGCAGCATTTTGTAAGCACTGGTGCCTGACCTTTGGCATCTCAGGAGATGCTGTGGAAACCCAAGAAAAAGGCTGCTGAAGCAGCTAAGCAGGAACTTCATTATTAATTATAACCTCATATTGGGCATTTTGCTTTATTTACATTGCCCAGCTTTCTAGCTTTGTCACTGAAACAAGAAAAGGTGCAATCTTTCTTCAGAAGGAAGCACAACTTCTCAAGTCAGCAATACCCAATTAATAAGGTCACAGACACATATAAAATGATGGGAAGGAAAAAAAGGGAACAGAGAGACAATTCGGAGAGTAGTAATAAACTGCAGTTGAGTCATTATTGCCATTTCATTGTAGAACTTCAACATCCTACATTAATGACTTCATAAGAAGGCATGAGTGTTGAGAGTGATCACAAACATTCAAAGGAGCTTGGTAAAGAAGTTTTGGAAACAGCATTTCCAGCACACCATGTGGAAAGGCACAAGTATTTGGAGGCTGAGGGGCTGAAAGGCAATAGGATGAAATAAAAGATTATCACAGATACTCCATGCTTATGAATTATTGGGAACTACCAGACTGTATAGTACAACTGGTGTCAGCCAAACACGAAGTGTTTTTCAATTGAAGTGAACAAATAAGTAATGTTTCGAAATGCCCACTTACACAGAATTGATCTGATGCTCGTGTATCACCAGATAATTACCACCTTCTTCTCAACCCTCTTGAAAGGCAGCACAACCATAGTGACAAGGTGCTATTCCATTTCTATAGCCAATGCCTAGCTTAATAGATGCATAGCTGAGGATTGCTACACTAGTTCATATTAGAAAAAAAAAGTTTTTCATTGCCACATCCTTCTTTTCTGAACAACAGTGTCCTAGAGACATACTTGGGCCAGTACCATTTCTCACACTTCTAAGTAAATTTCTTTTCCACCAAACACAAGCAGGTTACAATATAGTCTCCTAGCAAGGACAACCTTCTAGGCAGAAGGATCTAAACAATGTAGATGGCATCTGTTGGCCAGACCATGGGCTGGGACAAAGTTGATGCCTACTTCTGGGTGACAGAGGTAGCATGAGGAAAAGAATGAAAGTTCTCTTTAAAACAAAAGCAGAAAATTAATTTTATTGTCTCTGGACAGAAAATGTACTAGTGTGTTATTGTCCCTCTTTGGTGGAGGGTTGAATCAAGTTCTTAAAGTACAGTTTGGATGCAAGAGAGATTTAATTCCATCTCTGCATACACATGCCAGAAGGATTTGAATCCCATAGCCTGTCCCCCCTCCTCACCCAAAGGAAGCACTTGGAACAAGACACCTGTCCTCAGGCAGCCTGCGTACTATTAAGATGAGGAACAGCCATGTTCCTTCCAGTCCCCTGTCCTCTCCTGCACTGCTAGCGCCTGCTGCTTGAACAAGAAACTCCTCAGAGGCACTCTAGCAAATGCCTGTTGCCCACCCTGATGCAGGAAGACACTTGTTCTTAACACTTATCATTTATTTATCAATTCATAATTCACACAAGTGTCCTGACCTTTGATTCCCAATAAATTTTGAGACTGTTAGTCAGGTCTCCCTCTGGATTAGGATTTCTGCATGTTATGAAAACAGTAATAAACTGCTTAGTTTGTTCAAACTGATTCTGGACTGTTAAATGATGCTAAGAGAGCACAGGTAGAAGCACTCTGATTTTGAAGAGGAAAGCTTAAAACACTCCACCCCGAAGCCTCATTCAGGGCCATTCAGATGAAGGCTGTTGCTGAATAGCGACTGTATTTTTCATCACAACTTATCAGATGAGCATCAAGCTAAGCTCACAAATGCTTCTGGTTTAGGAAGGTCTTCACTAAGAGAAAATATTTAAAGAAAATCCAGCTTCGCTTTACAGTGTTAGTTTCAAAATGCTGTACATGTATAGGCACAGCTATGAATCTTGTTCACTTCCACGGGAAAGCAACAGAGAAGAGGGGAAATGGAAAAGGTTGCTGTTGCTCGCTGAAAAAACTGGCAAAACTGAAAAGGTTGAATACAGATGCTGTGATCAATTCCCACCCCCCTTGTTTCCTTAGAAGAAGAACATCTTTAATGTCAGATTTTCAGACTTCTAAAACCCTCCACTCTTTTGTGCTCAATCTGGAGAACAGAGAGAAGAGATCTTAAATTTCATCTTAAACTTTAGAGTTATACGATCTAAAGCTGAAGTCAGGAGGTAGGATTACACTTCCCTTCCTGATATGCTCAAAAATTTTCCAAAAATTCTGCAGTTTCTTTGCAAAAACTGCACCATGCAGCTGGCACTGACTGACCTGTTATCCAAAAGCCATGAAGAGCGATCTGGAGAAAGAGAAGCTTCATCTAGCTTCCATGTCCTGTCATCCTGTCTAGACTCTGAGAGTCCAGCTACATTCTCTCTGTTTCCTCAACTAGCAATAGAAGACTGTGCAGTGGAAACATTTAACCATTATATGGATGGTCAACAAGCCACAGAAAGATCCATGCCTGTCTCCTATAGGCCTCCTGGATTTGCAAGCCCCACCAGGAGTGCAAAGCAATTGGTCAGGAAACTCAGCAAAATCTTGCAATACACCCAGGGGTGTCTCTCAGAGAAAAGGAAACATTTTCAGAGCCAGTTTTACTCCTTTGGAGTTATTACATCTAGGAGTGCAAGAGGACCCTCTGCATTCATTTTTTTAGGCTCTTTGATTGCAAGTCACTGCAGTAGCTTCTAATTATCTAATGGTCTGTTCAAGCCCTGGCTTCTTTGCCAAGACTACTGTCAAGGGTGCCAGTCAATGCCAGCCATGGTTCTGATCCAGATGTCCACTGGCAATAGACTGGGACAAACTCACTCCAAAGGCCAAACAGCTATTCGAGAATGCTTTCCAAGCAGTAGTGGAGCTGGATGAAAACCAGTGCTGTAGAAGTGATCTTGCACTTACATGAAGCAATACCAAGTGTCTGGAAGGAACAAATCTTTCCAGTTACAAGTTAGCACAATAATAATTCTAGGAAGTGGAAGGTGGTGAATCAAAGATCTACTCAGAACTCTTTTGATAGATTGATTAGCAGCCCTGGTCCAAGCGAGCAGAGAGGGGAAGTGGTCATGCATCTGAAACAAATGGCCCTAGGAGCTGCTCCAAAACAATGGCACTGAAAACAGGAAAAGTAGAGCAAATGTAATGGTAGGGCTTGCTTCCATACAGGCCAAAATCCCAAAGTTCACGTCTGCACATGAAAGCACCACACATCAATCAACAGCTCCATTCCTCCTCCACACAGAAAGGAAACAGGCAAAGGAAAGGGTGTGTGGCATTTTGCAGGAACACACTACGTTCGGGAGAGAATGATGCAAACCTGCCAATCCTCCCTATGATTCCAAGTAAAATTCCTTCATTTGCCAGACGCTGCAGCCCAAGTACAGAAGACACTTGCAAGAACTCAAAAGAGAGACGTGGCTTAAGCAGCTGCCACAAGTCTGCCCATGCTTGGGCAACTATCTAATTATCTCCCTAACATCTCCCTCTCTACATACTTGTCAGCACCTAATTCATAGAACTGCTCATGAGGTTTTTTTCCTTCTATCTTTGGCATAACCAGCTTTGTTGGGAAATAACTCAATTTGTTGAAATCTACATGTTTGCAGGAACTCACTGTCCTGAGGAAACCTTTGCTAGAGAAGGCTCCCTAATTTGCATTGGGCCACACAGAAGCTTGGATGTAGAAGGAGACCTACATGAGATATGACAGATTTGGGCTCAAGTTCTGATCTACTTTTCTGGACCTGAGACTTGAACTTGGCTCTTCCCCAGCATAGCTAAATGTCTTGATTGGTGTAATTTCTTCTTCTGGGAACAGTCTCTCCTGTTGGAACTTCTTCACTTTGTGTGAATTAATAAGTGCTTCTTTGGCAAGGGCTCAGTCCTACAGCTGCTACAGCACTAGCCTGTGGAAAAGTCCCACTCAGCTTCGCTCCAGTAAATATTTGCAGTATCCCACATAAGAATCCTGACCACCTGGATACTGTCTATCATACAAGGCAGAGATTTTTCTTTTCTCCTGATAAAACTTCACAGACTACTGATTTAATCACACGTGGAACAGAAAAAAATATGAATCACAAAATAATTCTTTGGATTTGAGAAAATGAAACATATCCAAGAAAAAGTCTTGGTTCACAGAGACTCTGGTAGGCTTTGCTTTCTACCACAGGCACATCACTTTCCTTGCCAACTGTAAAGTTGCTCTAGGCAGGTTCATTAGCAACAGCAAGAAAGAGCTGCCATTTCTTCCAGCCAAATTAAGATGAAAGAGGAGGGCCAATGGACATAGAATGATCTGAGAAAGGCTTAAACATTAATACTATTAAATCAGTGGTAGTGCCATTACAGAGAAAGATGGCAAGGGTAAAGGGCACAAAGTGGTTGCAAGGGTCACTGACCCTGGCCACAACCACTATGGAAATGCAGGGGTACTTCCAGGAAGGCAGTCCTAGTATTTACAATAGGATCAGCCGTTGCCTCAGCTCAGCGAATCCAGCTCCATTGGAAGCACAAAAAAGGAGGAGAGGACATAAACCCATGTCCATGATGAGAAAGAAAGATGATGGTGCTGCAGTTCTTTCTTGAGGGGGACCCATAAGCCTCTGGGTTTTCAAAACAGCAGCTTTGGCTGCAAACGGTTTTGCTTAGTCTCCTGAAATCTTCTAATAGGAAATCTTACTATAAAGACCTCCCCTCAGCCTCCTCATACTGTTCTTTCTGCTCCCTGTATCTCATATCTTCTTGTGCCTGTTTGGCTGTTCCCCATCTTTGCCTATTAATTTTCATCCAAAGCCTCTGAGTATTTCCAATATTTCCCCTCCTTTGGATCTGCAAACCCATAGGTGCAAAGAAAGGGAACACAGCAGAGCTTTTTCCTGCTTGGACCTGCTGAGACTTCCTTAGCTCCTTTTTCATTTCCCACAGTTTCCCACACTGACTCCTACCAGTAGACAAGGCCAGAGATAGCCTATCTGCATTCTAGGTTGAAGAAGAGGGACCAAGAAAAGTCTTCAGAAAAGTCAAGAGCTCTAGTTGTTGGTTGAGGGGCCAGAAAATGAGATTGAGATACAGCAGGCTGGCCTGACTCAGCAAGCTGACTGAAGGTGGCAGGTTGGAAATATAGCCTAAGCTGTTAACAGAAGGCTCCTTCTCATGGTCAGAAACATATGCATGGCTTGGGAGCACAAGACAGAAGAACAATGGGTTCTTGCAAGTTGTATACATAGAGAGAGAGAGATTGTACACATATACACAACACATCATCTGCTCATCCATTTTGTTCTTTTTGAATACTGGCACAGGCAGACACAGCAGAGTTGCGTACAACCTCAGTATGACAGAAGGACAAAGACGATTCTTAGTCAACAGGAAACTCTTCAGCATGTTGTTCTCTTAGAGTCATACTTAAGGGCAGAAAGACCGTGTGGATACCCTCCTTTATATTTCAGGCCACAGAATTACACTTTGAGCACAATGGTAATGAGTTAAAATGACTCTTTCATTAAGGCACTGGATAGATGCTGGGGACATGCAAAACAAAAAACATCTTTGATAGTCTTTCCAATATTCCATCATTCTTCTATTGAAAGAAATGTATCCTATTTTTAATATAAACTACACTAGCAGTTTTAATACAAACTGCTCTAGCTTCCAGATGTTGGTTCTTGTTGTTGTGAAAGGGTCCTCTGACTATGGTGGGGAAAAAGTGCACCTGGCATTTTTTTCTCCATGAAGGTACTTCTGCACTAAGTCACTTCTCAATGTTTTTGAAACTAAACAAACTGAGCTCTATTTGCTCATTCCAAGTCACCTTCATTCCTCTGCTGTGCTCTCTTCAGTTTTTTTGCCTTCCTTTAAAAACTCTGTACTAGACCTATATGCTATATTCTACTAGCAGTCTGTCAATGCCATACATGTAGGTTAAAAATCACTCCCACTTCCTGCACCTGTGGTCAACTCTAAGGAATGCAATAGCCTTTTCCCAATATATAGCTACGGAATGGAGGACTGCAAGGTACAGGACTTGCTCCCAAGTGTATTACTGTGTATATGAATGCTAATCCATGTTTTGTTAGAATTAGCTTTCCTCGTGATGCTAATCACATTATATAAAGATTTTCTCATTATTTGTTACCCTATCTTGTGACATTGCAAAACTTAAAACTCAGCTATAGTTTATAGTTACTTCCAAGTCATGGACAAATCTGTTGAATAGCATTGAATTTGATATCAGTTCTTGCCAAATCCCCTAGACATTCTCTCATTCAGCTATACTTCCCACAAATGATGCCTTTGAGCTCTCTTAGCTAACCAGTTCTTAATCCATTTAACAGGCACTTTACTGATATCGTGTAATAGTAAAATTTTAGCCAGACTACCATGCAGTACCAAGTCAAATGCTTTATGAAAGTATAAATACATCACATCTATACAATTGCCTTTAACAATCCATTCTTTGAGGTTACATTCTTGAGATCAAGTTTGTTTGACAAGACCTAGTTTCCATAAATCTATGTCTACTAGCATTAATTATATCCCTGTTCTTTAGCAACTGACCTCCATATCAGATTTGCCACTACTCCCTTGCTCTTTTTTGACTTCTGGCATACAAAGGCAGGCCAGGATGCAGCCATAGTATGGTTGGGAATGGGAGAAGCACAGGAGAGGAGATGTGCAGTGATGTAGTCACTCCCAAAGGCACTAGCAAACAGTACTAATAGGGAATTACAGCCCTCCTAGCTGGCTTCCGTTCCATATCCAGGGTGAATCTTCTCCAGGTGATCTCACAGTCCTTGAAATAGCAAAGAAATCCCCAAATGGAACAAAAGCTAATGTTAGTAATTCAGAGATTCCCTAAGACCCTTGACTTGCTCATTTAAAAGGGTTTTCTCATTTTGGATGTTGTTTAACACTCCCTTGTGGTAACTAATGGACTGGAAAGGCCAATGGATCCTCATGTCCACAAGCACATTGTCCTTTTCACATATAGGGCAAAAATATTTTTGCACGTGTCAGGTTCTGCAGAGGTTGGATACACTACACAAGACTCAGCATGATTTTTGTCTAGCATGTATAGCTTTGGAAGTCGCTTCCCACCATGGGTTAGATTATGTGATCTTCTACAAACAGAGAAGCCTGCCCATAAGAGATTTAATTGGTTTCATAAAAAAAGTAAAGGAGAAAATCACAGAGCCAGAGAGCTGAAAAGGGATTTAAGCTCTGAAGCTTTGTAAAACCTTTAAAGTTTTAAGCCAGTAAACAGGAGCTGATAAACTAGTATGACCTTGTAATAATCACATAACCCAGTTCTACGACTTGGGGACCCCATCAGTCAATTCAGGACTTAAGACTCTGGACCAGCTTACAGGACAGCGGGACATTTAAAAACATAGCTAAATACTTTGGGGTGCTCTGAGAAAGATACTACAGGACTGCAGAGTATCAGGGTTCATGCGCCAGACAGCCAAAGAGTTTGCTGCCAGAATCACAACCTGAACAGAGACATATACTCTGGACTCTAACCTCTCACCATGTTTTTCAATTTCTTGGTTTCAAGGGCCTCAGAACTATTAAAATTGGTTTCATCAGGTGGCACCTGTAGGAAGCCTGAAGCCACAGCCTGCCCTTCCCACCTCTCAGCTGTGTTGTCGCTGCAGCTTTTGGCAGTTTCCTCAAGAGATGAAGGAATTCAGGATCTCTGTCAAAAAAGGACTACTCTGCTGCAGCCAAATACTCAGCATTTTCATGTCCATCTGTTACTATATGGCTATACAGAAAGGGTTCAGGAACAAAACTTTCCATTGAGGCAGAAAGCAAGACAAATAGTGGGGAGGGCTACTTTGGCAAGTTATAGGAAGTCATTCACAACCCTGCTTGAGTTAGCAACTTCTCTTTAAGCACTTACGAGTACTTGTACAAAATAACCACAACTGCCAAGCCTCTTTCTCACTAACATGCCAGCTATTTTTTACACTCTCCACTACTGTCCAGGGATGTGCTTTTTCCCAGGTGCCTCCAGCCTCCCTCATGAACCACAGAGTAGCTTGGATCTGAGAAGCCAAAGAGTATACAGGGCTAAGGCCAGCCGTGAGCTTAGCCCTCTCCCCAGCACAAGCGGGAAGGCCAGTGTTCTGAGCTGCACTGTTATCTGGTCTGAAGACAGAGCACCAGTTATGAAGCCTAAGCACCCAACATTTTTTTTGTGCAATGAAAAGTCCTTTAATCAATACATCTTATGACAGCTTGTCTTCTGCGTACCCTCCCTCTAGTGTGAAGTGAAGGCCTAATCAGTTCCCTACATCAGTTACACAGTCAAAGGATCAAACTGTATTCAAGGATTCCCTTGCAACCTTGCCTAACATGACCATCCACCAGTTACTCATCCTGCCTTGCCATGGAGCTAGCTGCTGTAGGCTAGGCTGATGGCAGCAGGCAGACTCGGGCTTCCCTGCATCTCTATTCAGTCAAAAGGTGGCCTTTAATGGAGGCAAATGACAAGACAGCGATTTTCAAAGGTGCACTGCACCTTTCAGTGTCTGCTGGTCCCCAGAGTCACCAACATTCATTTGTTCTGTTAAATTTGTTCTGTTAAATTCAGACAGAGTGCAGAATCAGGCTCTCCCAACCATCTTCCTGTAGCGCTACAGGAGTGACACGGGCCAGACTCCTGTCAGCAACTGGCATATATATTTCTGTGAGTCTGTGCAACGATCGACATGGAATAGTTGTGTAGCTGTTTCATGCCCTTGAGAGCCTGGACTGCTCTTCACTGAGTGCCATTCTCAGATGAAAAGGAAGATCGTTTAAAGATGTGACTTTGAAAGGCTCTTCTAGATTTCTGAGGAATTTTTAAATGCGGCATTAAAATAAGTATGCACAAAAGAAATTGGCAGGAGGCTGCGTACCCTGAGGGACGATGGTGACAGAGGGCAGCACCCAAGTACTGTGTGGGGTGACATGAGAGACTTCCCAAGGAAGACATGCTATCTCATTCAATTTCTCTCCTCCCTGCCGCCAGGTAAGTAACCACATACAGATGTAAGGCTGCAGCACTCCTGTACCTCGGGCTCGACGGCTGCGACATGACGCTGCAGGCAGCAGGGCAGCATGAGCAGGCGTTTAATCACCCTCCTAGGGGTGACAAACCCCCAGCGCCTCGGCCGTCGGTACCTCCCGACGTCGCCTTCCGCCAGCCCTGCCTCTAACCCGCCTCTCAGCAGGGTAACTGAAGCTGCACCTAGGGACAGTCACTGGGGGAAGCTCTGTGCGTGTCTCCCCCCCGGCTTCTCGCAGCTCTCCCGCGGAGGAGCAGCAGCCGGCCCGCCGGGGGTGCGGGCCGAGCGGCGCAGCCAGCCCCTCCCGCCACGCCGAGCCCCGCCAACAGTGAGGTTTTGGTGCCCCTCTGTGGCTACGGCCTTGAACAGCAGGATCCAGCCTGCCCGCCCGGCCGGGGCGAGCCCTTCTGGCCCCAGGAGTTGCCCGTTAGAACAGCCGGTTTGGATCCTCTCCGAAGAGCTTTAGAGAAAGGGGAACCTCCCGTTTCTCCTCATGAGCAGAAGTACAGAGCTGCAAGTTTGCTCTGTTTCTAAGCACAGGCGAGAGTAAAAATGGCAATAAAGAATATTTGTTATTTAGGACAAAAGGCTTCAGCAACTCTGTCTTAATTTATGAAGGGTGATGAAAGCACCCTGTCCTTGCTTGGCTCCTCCAAAGAGGAGTCCTCCCACAGTGACTGTAGCAAAGGAAGCACGCTTTTCCCCTGGGAGCAGGGAGGGAGGGGAGAACATATTTTTGTGAATGGGAGGCATTTATTCACCAGAAAAAGAGCAAAAGCCACCAGCCTGATTTCCTTCAAACCCCTCTTTAAACAAACGCAGGGGAAAAACTTAAGGGAAAGCAGTATGTGCTCATAAATTTTGCTGACTGGATATCTGACTGAAAAGAGCTCCAGGAATTAAGTCAGGCAATTCAAAGGGAGTTGGGAAAAAATAAGACACCAGTCATGCACGTTCACTGGAGGTACACAGCCTGGCAGCAGTAAGACACTGTCGGGACAAAAGTGGAGCACAGAAGGAAGGAAGGAATAGGGGAGCCACAGTACAATGCAGGCACCCCATGTATAAGCGTACAGACCTTCTAGTGTGAAGCAGAGGGACAACCATCCATCTGGTGGGATTACTCCATGCATATTTACTGCTGGGACATGCTATCAACTGTTTGGCAGAACAGATTTATGAAGAGAGAAAATAAAGCTAAATTCAGCTAGTTGAATTATGACAATGCAAGAGGATAACCTGGCAGGTGACACAAAGCAAAGGAGAATGCAGGCTGCATATTAAGAAAACCTAAGCAGGCTCTCTCCCTTGGTATGAATCAGTTTAATCCTCTTCATGAATAGCTGAAGATAAAGAGACACTGGAGAAAATAGTCCTGGGCTGGTTTTATAAGCCAGGGTTTTGCAGGTTTTGTACCATTTATTACCTGAATCCCTGCACCCTAATTCTAATCTAATTTTTGGCCAAACCAAGACGTTTAATGTGCAATGGGCTCCCATGCTCTGCAGGGGAGAAAAAAAAGAGCAGAATTAGCTTAGAAGAAAACACACTCAGCTCCAGGAAGAAAGAATATAATGAAATTATGAACACCTACCTTCCAGCAACAGTAGGGTGGAGATTACATTTTTACTGTTTTCAGAGTAATATGTATACATCTAACTTACTCAGTACCTGCTTCTTTCATCAGCCAACAGCCGCTGCTGCTCTCATAGGACATGTACAATAAGCTTAAGCAGCAGTTTAAACTTGTGTCGCACTGTAAACTAGATCAGCTGAAGTGCAGAAGCATATTCCCTTTTGGTTTTTTAAAAATAATTTGTTTAAAATTCAACTTGAAAAGAGCAAGCAGTACAGGTTCTCAGTTGGCACTTTAAGTCGAACCACTAAATCCATACAACTCACTGTCCAAACTTCTAGATTAGTGGCTTTTTAAAACAAGAATATTATTTTGACAACAGGAGCCTTTTCTCTTAGTACGGGGAGATGTTTTAATTTATTTAACTGGTTCAACTCAAAGACTTGTTCACTGAAAGTTGAGAAACCAACTGGGAGTTGAAAAAACAGGAAAGCTCATTTTTCTTCTATAAAACATTAAGAAAAATAAGATGTAAGAGTATAAATTAAGCTAATTTAAAATACTGAAAGACATGAACAAACATTCGATTCCCTAAGTATAGATGGATTTTGTAGAGTCAGATTGCAGTAAAAACTATCTTCAACAGTCTGGATAGATAAATTAAAGCTATTTGTGCATTGTAATTGAATTCCAATTTTAATCCAATTAGATCTTGATAAAAATGAAGCCATGATTTTCTAGTATAATAAAATGTAAAAATTAGGATCCTAAATGTGTGCACATTAAACTGTGCTGTTGCTTGATTCAAACTGGTACAGGTATATTATATCCTCTTGGTTAGGAGTAGTATCATACTTAGCATAACAGCCTGTATGTATTTGCCAAAAAAAAGGGGCAATGGTGAACACCAAAAAAAATATTAGTATTTCCTTAGCAATTTAAAATGTGAAATTGCATGACAAGAATAAAATAGACTAAAAATCACATTTCCTGTTTCTCAGTTTAAGTCTTCGATCCGAATCCATATACACTTGCAAACTCTTTGAGTGGAAATAAAATTGGACAAAGAAATTGGATTTTAGCTTAATTTGTTTATCCAAAGAACAAGAGAAGGAATCTGATGGATTACATTAATCTTCCTGGAGTTACACGGTGCTCAACAGTGAGAAAATTCTTGATTTGCAATGGATTTTCAAACTCCTGCTCAGGAAAACAGAAGTTTAGTTAGAAAAGCAAATACAGAGGCCATTTCCTTTCCTTACTCTGGACAACTGAGAAATCTTACTAAGTACCAACATTCCCGGCACATAGGAAAGACAAGGAAATACTTTTTGGCCTTAGCACTATGCACATAAACACATTGGAAATTAAGCTTCTGCTACCTGATGGGCTGATCTCCCAGACTACTACAGCTAAAAAGGATTCCTTGAAATCAGCTAAATACTCTTTTCAGATAGCTGGCATTTAAAAAGAAATCATGTTATTGCTAAACATTAAAAATACCATCAGACAACTCAAAAAGACATGATTTTGATTAAACAAGGAAAAAAACCCATGAGGCACAGCATTTTTCAAATCATACTGAAAATTTATAAATTATACACTTCTAAGACTAGAACAGGATAGAGAGGAGAACTTCCAGCTTCCAAAAATTTCTTGATTCTGAACCCTAAACTGTCAAACCTTTACTAGTCAACAGGCTAAGTGCTACTATTTTTCCTCAGTTCAGGATTTAGTATTTTAGATCAAAATGAAAGGTTCAATACCTCATTTACAACCAGATGGAAATATTACTTTCAAGGAATTGTTATTTTTGTGTCCAAACTGTTATCTGTTAGCAGAAATCAGTTTCATTTCTCTATAGACTCCAACAACAGTAAAGACACCTCTTAGCAAACATCCGCCCTAACGAAGGCAAGGGACTTTGAGAATCAATTCAAGTAGTGGGCACGTAAGCACTGAAAGTTTGATTTTGTCTGAAGGCATCAATCTTTCTAGTTTACTCATCCCGTTCCCTTGTGTGCTGTATCTGCTGTAGAGAAAAAGCTGTGTTTTGAATCTCTTGAAATCAGCAAGCAGAAGTCCCATTACCTTCTTCAGGGCCTGCAGCCTATGCGCTTTAAGACAGAGCACACAGCACTGCCCTGTGCGATGCCAAGCTGCCTGTCAGCACAAGGCCATAATCACAGAAATAACAGAAATCTCTCCTTGAGGTGGTTCTAAGATAAGAGCATCAATCTGCTAGAGAAACAGTATCATACAGTGGCTACTCTTCAGGCATATTGGCTTTTATGTCATTATTTGTCTGAGATCATGACAATGAAGTGTTTAGTTGCATTGGTTCGTGCCAGGCTTTACGGTATCTCCAGCAGAGAGTGGCCCACCCTGGATTTCATCCCAGCTGAAACATCAGGTGCATGTCTGCTCAGAAAATCAGGCAACTTATTCAGAGCCTAGCAGATTCAAGAACTGACTCCAAGGGCCCAGGCTTGGGGGAGCATACTCAAAAATTTTTTGCTGATAGGGATGCCCGATCAAAACAGTTTGGAGATGAGTGCTCTCTAAAAACAGACACCCAGTATCCCTCATTGGAGCCATTTACCTTTACTGCAGACTGAGATTCTTCACCTAGGGACCCCTTTGTCCATATTATCTATGTGCAAACACAAGCCAATGCTTAACAAAAGCCTAAATATATTTGTTTCTGCTACTTCATTCACAATTGCATTGAGAGTGCGATTGCTGGGAGCTCTTCCCTGTCTTTTCTGAAGACTGATCTCATGTTGTTAGTCTTTAAGACATTTTACTCTCTTTGATGTTTTGTTCAAGTGAGTTGAAAAACTGACCAGATGTAGTGATACCCTTGGCTACTATCATCCTTCTAATCTACTGAATAATCTACTGTTTCTTTCCCTTATAACCTTCTTAGAGTATAAGAGGGTTTATTTTCCTCCTGCTCTTTACCTCAATTCTGTATGTTTACAAGCCTCATCTTTTCACCACGTTTTGGCAGCTCTTTCTTAATTTTAGGCTTAAAGTCTGTGAGCAAATTGCTGTTGGACATTTTATGCTTCTTTGCACTCTCTTCTCTCAGGGGGTGACTGATCCATCCAGTCTTAATTTGACAGCTCTGTAGGATTCTCTTGACTCATTCACAGGTAACTTAGTACTTCCTCCCACTGTGTCGTCACTAAATTTTTTTCAGTCCACATATTTTGATTTCTGTCAGTCTGTTCCATTGGACTGATGACAGGAACATTGATGTGTCAAGGAAATGACCCATAAACAGCTTAAGAACAGTAGGGTTTGTCCTGTTGTACAAGCTGGAAGAGGTGCACCTACCCAAGATTAATTTGTTGGTTATGATGAATTGGAAGTTCAAGAATTTACTTTGTATGATATAGTTAGATTTCTTGAAAGGCCATAAAGCTTCAGCTATGGTCAGGTCTACTAACATTTTATGGGCTGCCTTTTGTGTGTGCTCTTCTGATTGATGTGCATTTGCTGTTACCCAGAAAGAACAAACACTCTCTTGGGGTCGTGGTTCTGGCTATAATCCATTTTGGACACCTGCCAGCTGCTATATTGGAGGAATTTTGTCTCTGAGGGTTCAAGCAAGTGAACAGAACATGTATGACAACAAAAAATCATTTTTGTCCCTTATTACAATGTGGGAATCATCAAAGATAGGGCAGTCATTGCAAAAACCCCTTCCTGGGACTGATTCAGGCAATGATCTTGGGCTAGCATGGCCTTTCCTTAGGTCCTGGGAGGAAAATAGAAAGTATAGCCAACCTGTCATTTCACTGACCATACTTTCTCCTCTGAAAACAAATCGATAATTACAGATTGATTAAATGCATTTGCAAACTCCGTATTTCAGAATTCAACTTGGGACATGACAGTATCCTCAGATGGCAACATCCCATGGAGAAAACCAAAAATCAATGGATATGACCTTTTTGGCCTCTATTAAGGACACTGCCTGGTTGCATTCTGCATTTTAAATTTAATTTTGAAATCAAGTTAATTTTTTAATGGCTTTCCTTCTGAGACTATGGGGAATTATGAGACTGCTTTGCTTATTCTCCCTTGGGAATCTCAGACTGAGCTGCCATGTTCTAAATCATTTCTCACAGTCAGGCCCTATTAATCACCCAGGGCTTTGCACAGCTGGGCATCATATCCTCCATTGATAATTCCATATATTTTTACAGAGCTGGAAGGATCTTCAAGTGCTTTGAAAACTATGTGACAAATCATCCTTTTCTTATAGCTCAGTTACATATAAACTACACTAGCTTTTAGGGTAAGGGTCGGTATCTTCTGTGGTTCTGCAGTGACTGGACCCATGTGGTTATGGCTCATCCCTGTCATTTCACCTCCTATGCATGAGAAAGTGAATCGAAAGAATAACTAACACACACATATTTCCACCTCACTGGATGTGTATAACCCAACCGGAGGGAGGATGAGGAATTAGCTTCCTCTTCTAAAAACAAGCAGGAAACACAGCTTTAAAAATGGTTTAAAACAGAGGTTAATAGGAATGACAGCAAAGCAAAGGCTCCACAGATCCATTTCAGGACTCCAAGACAAGTCAGCATCCTTCACATCCTGCCATAAAAAACCCACCACTAAGCTCCCTGTCTGCCTTCTGCCTGCCCAATGCTAACTCTTCTTGGAAGGCATAGTGCCATAACATGCAAAGGGGCCTTCCATATGTTCTCAGCTTCTGGCCTTATAAGGCACAGATACTACTGAGCATCAGGAACCAGCTCACCCCGTGACAGCAGCTGGTGACATGTGGTGTGTACTTGATATAGTTACCAGCTGTACAACAGTTGTATACAGCCATGTTAAGAAAAAGCTGTAGCTATAGCAGCACTGCCAGGGAAGTAGAATGACTTCACATGACCTCATATCTGCCCTTAGGTCCCTCCTCATTGAGGAGAAAATTTCCTGAAACACCCATCACATACTTGAGAGGTAGAAACACTTCCTAATGATCATTTCTGCATTTCCTTGCCCAGATTTTTATTTTTCTTTTTGATGAGGAAAAAGAGAAGTATGAAAAAATACATCTCTTCATGTTTTGTTCTCTTACAGATGAAGTAGCATGGACTGATAGATAAATGGCAGTATTTCCTACTGGTTAGAAAGGTATAGGCTACCTTCCTTACTGAGGGAATATCAGCTGGTGCCTGCTTTACAAGGTTGCTAGTTTACAAGGATCTGCGAGGATGCATCCTGCACATCAGAAAGCAGGTACCAATCTCTCTGGCCTCTTTGACTTAGGAAGGGGGATGTCTAGTTCATTTCCTGTGAAAGAGCTTCAGTGCCTCTCTGTGCTGTCAGTAGGCTGAGGATGCAACACTAGAGGAACCACACAGCCTTACATGCCACACATGGAACAAAGGAAACCCCCAGTCTTAGGCAGACTAACAACTCTGGGGAACAGCAGAGCAGATCATTTAATATAGGCTTATCACAGTGAATGCACACTTGGAAAGAAGACAAACACTCAAGAGAGATCATAAAAAGCAATCCAAATTCGGTAGACACCTTCTGACTATCTGAAAATCAGAAGGGCCAAGCAACAGGAGAATGAGTCTTCCATTTCTATCGGACAAGTTCTTTCCAAGCAGGCTTGGAAGATAAGACAGTCCAGAGATTATGAATGAGACAGAGCTTTATTTTCAGGTAACCAGCATCAGCCTTATCAAAGGCATGAGCTTAGATGCCAGTGACTACTCAACAACTACTGGGAGTCACCTCTACATGAAATGAATAGGCAGGTTTTAGCACAGAATCAGGAAGGAAGACAGAGGAAGTCCAAACATCCAATGCAGTTAGCAGACTGCCAAGAGCCTGATGGATCATGCCAACTCCATCCCTGCATCGCTACAGATGGTATTTCTCCTGCTCAGGGCAGAAATAAAATGGCTGTGTAGTGTGGGTATGCAGGGGTTATCATTCTCTGTTCCTGTAGCAAATGCATTAATAATACATTAGGTGGGTTTCAAGGCTCCATACTCTAGTGTCCTCCACCTGTGTTTAATTTATTTTAAGAGGAAAAATGCCACATCCTGAGCAGTGTTGCAATATGGAAAATTTGTTAAATAATAGTATTCAACTCTAAAATAGTGTAAGAGTTCCCTCTCTGTTTGGGATTCAATATAATTTCCATTGCCCTGTCTATGGAGGTCACCTCCTTGTTATCAGTTCCTGCTAATTAAAAGATTAGGAGATCAGGAAAGTCACCCTGAGGAATCAGTTATTACTAGCACTAACAACAGCTGGTGAAGTGGCAGACATGTGACTAAATGTCCTAACCCTCTTCTCTTTACACAGCTTTCAAGTTTATCAGAAACTGCAAGGGACTGGACCCAATACTTAGCATGATCCTTTTTAGTTCTATGGCCTATGAAATTCATTTCCACTCTTCTGGTAAATTTGCTGCTAATGATGTTTCATAAAGAACTGTTTTCCAAATGACTGGTGTATGCAAGCCCATGTTTCCAGTAAGAACTTTCATGCCCACTAAAAAATTTATAATCTCGGTTCAATCTTCAGAGGCACATACACATGCACAATAAAGGCCGCTTCTATCTAAGCGCTGGGTCACTGCTTAGCAGTAACATGTCACCACATGACATGTTTTTTCTTTGCTTTTTCAAGGCAGCCCTAGCTGCTATATGTTTAGACTTGTTGGCTTCAGTGTCATGATGGCAATGTTGTCTGTTCCTAGTGCCACAAAAAAGACTTCATGGACCTCTCACTGTTTTAACGGTGTTGGAGGGATCCTGGTCTGCTGATGCTATTGCTCCCTCATATCGAACAGTGCCTCCCCTATCTAGCCTTGCAATTGTGTTGCTGATGGTATCACAGTAGGGAGCAACAGCCAGGGTTTAGACATATATTAAGAGCTAAGGACTCCCAAGGCAAAACTCAGACGCTTGGAGCAATGAATACCTCTTGCATTTATAGGCTGTTTAATCATCAGAGGATCTGAGCCTCATCCTTTTCCTAACCAACTTTCCTTTCTGGGTTTCCCAGTCACCTTGCCCAATTCAACATCCTACTCTGTGATTTTGTGAGCTTATTCCATGCAAAACAATAGCCCCCATGTTAAAGACTTCTCACAACATTAACCTTTCTTGAAAGTGCTTTGAGAGCCATGGATAATAAGTGCTATGAATTGCAAAATACATTAAGTGTTTTGGAGTCATTTCCACATGACTTAGTTCACAGTGGACCTTCTCTCAGACACCTACTGTAAAACACTCTGAGTCACAACCTGTCTCAAAACAATTTCCAACATGAAACAACCTGTAACATTTCATGTTTCCACCACCCTCAGCCACAATTACAGAAAATTCTAGCAGTGACACATACAGTAAAAGAAAGCAGTTTTCCCTACTAGACCATGAATAATAACTCCTAAAGCTCTCAGTAGCTATGAAGAGATTTCTGAAAACCACTTTACACATTCCAGGCAATGACTACCTTACATCAAGAGTCCTGCTTGGTGCCGAAGTTTGCCACCCTGACATGAGAGGAGTTCAGGCACTCCAAATGGAACCACTTAAAAAGCAGAGCTGAGCCTGCCCCAACCATCTTCTGGGAGACCTGAAACAGGGCATGATCTTAAAACCTCCTGGCAGCCTCCTGAAATCTTCATCCTTCTGGGAGATATGAAATACAGTCTGAAAACCTACACAAAGAAACTTTGACATCTTGCATATAGCCCACACTCTAAACACTAAATTGTTTTTCTTAATCTTAAAGAAGATTAAGGAAATGCCTCAAGAATCCTATTTTATAATCCAGTGATGTCCAAGATCAGATATAACATTGCATCATTATTTAATTTAAAGTTTGGACATTATAGGGGGTGGAATTTTACTGGTTAGCCAAGAAGATCTGCTGTAGGCTAAGCTCTTCTTATAGCTAAGCTCACAGCATTGGGAAGAAAAATAAAAAGGATGCAAAAAGAATAATGGAAATATGCAGGCACTGCAGAAATAGATGGTGCCTTAGTGCAGGGAGCCTACCTTGAAAAAATAGCAATAACAGCAGAGCAACAAAATTGTGAGAGGCCCCAAAATGTTTTCTTCTGAGGAGTTTACCAAAGACACAAGAGATGCTGTCACGGCAATGGAAAAATAATGAACAGTCTAGAGCAGGTAAGTGGGGAGGCAAAAGGAAAACTAGAGAAAATGTGGGCCCACTGTTGAATGAGACAGGGGCCGTGATGACAGATGATGCAGAGAAGGCGGAGTTACTGAATGCCTTCTTTGCTTCAGTCTTTACTGCTCAGGCCAGCCCTCAGGAGTCCCAGACTTTACAGGTAATAGAGAAAGTCTAGAGGAAGGAGAACTTTCCCTTGGTTGAGGAGGATCGAGTTAGAGATCAGTTAAGTAAACTGGATATCCACAAGTCCATGGGTCCTGATGGGATGCATCCGCAAGTGCTGAGGGAGCTGGCAGAAGAGAGATCTGGTTCTGCAGAGAGATCTGGACAGANAGATCTGGTTCTGCAGAGAGATCTGGACA
>VYXH01001766.1:3709-27742 GCA_013397275.1 Burhinus bistriatus
CTCCTCTCCTCAACAGAAAGCAGTCACCAAAAGAGGGAGATTTTTCTGAAGGACACAATATATTAAATTAATTCGGTGGGGTTTACTTTTTCTTTCTTTCTCACCATCCAAATCTATTTTGATTGGCAATAAATTAATTTTCCCCAAGTTAAGTCCGTTTTGCCTGTGACAGTAATTAATAAGTTATTTCCCTGTCTTTATCTCAGCCTATGAGCTATTTCATCTTATTTTCTCCCCCTGTTCTGTTGAGGAGGGGGAGTAAGAGAGAGACTGGATGGGCATCTGGCAGCCGGCCAAGGTTAAGCCACCACAGAGCACTTCTACTAGGAGCCCTGCTTTTCTTTTTAGATAAAAGAATATTGGCCAATTGAGCATCACACCAGGTTAAGCATGGACATATCAGTTGTCATCTTCATGCAAGCAGATTGTTTGCTACCAGTGAGAATCAATTGTGTCACGCTGTGCTCTGGGTTTGTAATGTTTTATGGCTTCGGAGTTTCAGCAGAAGCTTCATTGACTTTCTAAAACTGACATATAGCTGAAAAACATCCTCCTTTGGGAGAAATACTTTATTGTACAGAGTTAAACATCTATCTTATTATTTGTGCTCTGATTGCAAGCTGAGTTCAGGACTGTGCTCTGCTTTGCCACTCATATCAAGAGACAGCCTGCAGGTCAAGGAGTGCGCAAGGCTGCCGAGGGCACAGCTGACGAGTTATATGAATATAGCACCAGAGCCTGAAGTCATGCTGTGCACTGCCTCCTGCCCTCCAGTTTCTGAGTTTGGAAAGGCTACTTTTGGCAAGGGCAGGTGGTGGAGAGTGGACTTCGATTCCTGCGGGAGTTTACCGCCTGTATGTATCTGAGGACCAGGAATTGACCTGCAACGTGGGTTAAATCTCTTACTTGAAAAAACATTTTCCAACATCAGAGTTACATCTTTTACTCTGAAAACACCTCTGCTGCAGTTCTGGAAAATGTTTTCTCCTCAGCTTGGGAAACCTTTGGAATTTGATGTCACCAGTGAAACCTACAGGTTGTGCAGCCTGGCTTTTAAAGCCTGAGTAAAAATAAACACCATGGTGCTCTCAAGGTATTTAAAGCTGGTGCTTTCCTTCGCTGCTTGAGTGTCCATACAGTAAAATGTGTGCTTGTGTTATTTACATCAGCTGGATTTCTTCATCTTCTGGTTTTGTGAATGCTTTTTACAGAAAATTTTAGTATGTTGCGTAACAAAAGTTAAGGAAAATCTAAACAAAATAGTCATTCTTTTAAAAGTTTTCTCAGCTTGGTTCCAGTCAGCTACAGAGATACACTGTCAGGTTCTCTTTTATCTAGGATTTAGGCCTTGGAGTGAATATTTTTAATGTAATATTAGCACTCATTTGATACATCCCCAAGTTCTGGCAAAAAACCCTAATGTAATGTAAGACAGCACATGAGCACAAAACCAAACAGTATATTATTTTAGTAAATGGAAGGTTGTCCATTTACTCAGGTAGTTTTTGATTCCAAGCTCTTAATGTGCCTGTAGGAAAATTAAATATTACCCAGTACGCAAAATGCCCAAAGAATATCAATAATTATAAATGCTTTCTCTCTTGCTAGATGTGTAAACGGCAAAACTCACTCAGCTGTGAGTTCAGTTTTGCCTGTCTATATGCAGTTCTTTGGATTTACATAGAGCTTCCCTCCCTATTCAGACCGTGTTACAGATGGATGCAGACAATGTTAAATATGTTCTGAGGTTAAGACAACAAAAAGAAATTGCTCTTCATTTATGCAAAAATTATATTCTTTCTTTTCAAGTGACCAGAAGGTGTCTGTCTGCAGCTATGGACAGAAAACAAGTAAATATGCTCAGAACAGATACTGTAAAGATAATAATGCCTGAATTTGCTTGAAGTCTTCTATAGGGCATGGTAACTTCTCCTATGTCAAGAGATGGAAAAGATAGAGATAGATTTTGCATTCAAAAATGGAGCAAGAAGATGAAAAATGTCCTGCAGAACTTCCAGTGAATTCAAGCTTTTGCTAAAAGTGGTAAATAGTTTAATTAAGGAGGCCCATCTGTGATTTCTTTCTTAAGGGAAGAATCCATTTTCTCTCAGGTGATCCAGAAAGCCTGAAGTACCATAAATTTTTATTGTGCATGATCATGGCAAATTCACAGTGTACATAATTGTAGAAGCATAATGAATTTGTGATTGTTGCTCGTTTTTACATAGCGATTCTCCAGTCAGCTGCTCCTGCAGCCAGAGTCAGTGTCACTCCATGCAAATTTGCAATACACTCTAGTGGCAATCTCTGGAGAAATTTCTGCTGGACAAAACGGGAAGAGAACTAGAGGAACAGAAGCAATTAACAGATACAAATTCTGATCCATTGCTTAACAATCTCCTCCCCAGGAACCATCACTCTTGAATCCCTTTTGGAGAGAAAATCATGCCTTTTGGCAGTATTCCTGGGGGTTCAGTGGCACAGGATAGTTTTAATTGGGTTGGGTGTCTTTAGCAAACTAGGATGTCAACATGCTAAATGACAAAAAAAGAGTTTCTTCTGAACAAACTTTTCCCCTTTCTTAGATGAATGCCCATAGTATAGAAGACAGCCCAATGTAAATGATTTTGTAAACAATATTAATTTCTGATTTTTTATTTGTTTGTAGGAAGAACAATTAAAATAAGCGTAAAATTCTGGCAGAAAGTAAGAGACCTAACTGATGCAGTTGACAAAATAAGACCATTGCCATATCAATCACCAAAAGAATTCAGGAAGTCTGGATGCTAGAAAAATGAAACAGAAATCAAAGATGTGTTTTATTGCCCTTAGAAACTTGCAGGCTTTGAAAGATTCAGCGTCTGAAAGTCTACATATACGCAGGTATTGATGCATGAGACACATGGACACGGGTTAGTGGCTTCTCTGTCCTCAGAGAACAGAGTACGAAACAGTTTTTTGTGTGAATATAAACCCTTTAACAGAAAAATCTAGAAATCCAGGCAACAGAAAAGAGAAAGATGGATAGTAAAAGCACAAAGGGATGAAAAGCTTCCCACATCTGACAAAAAGCGGTATCTAATTGCAGAGACAAAAAATCAGTCATTGAAGGACTACCTCTGGAGTCCACAGGTGGCAACAAATTTTGAAGAGATACAAGGATGTTATGACAGTGCCACAGAGACCATCGAGGCTTTGGTGGTATAAAGCCAAGGCATTGACAGGTTTGACTGACATGAGAGTAGAGGATAGACTCCATGTGGTGACTCTGCCAAAACACCCAAACGGGATGCTCCATTACTGCACTCAGACAATGCTCTCATCAGAGGATGATAAGATTACAGGGGAGGTCCAGAAGGGATAGTGTCTGAGACCCAGTCCTTCCTGCTGTACCAGTGCCTCGGCCAAAGTCTTCCCAGAGACTGCCCGTGAGCGATGGTTATTAGAGCTGACTTGCTGTTGCTCGTGGCCAACCCTAAGCATGCCACTTCCTAGCTTTTGAGGGCCTCATCATTCAGCTTCTGTAGCGATCTCAGTTCAGCTTTGCTGCATGCAAAACACTCGCACATTGATACCAAAATCATGTGCTAATGCACTTCCAAAACCACTGACGTCAACCCTACAGGTACCCAGTCTGTAGGGACTGGAAGAGTGAAGAGCTGGAAACTCTTTACCAAGTGTCACCCCAGTGACCCCCCTACCCTGACAGGGGAAGGAAGAAGGGCAGACTTTGCTTTTTAGTTCTCTCTGCTTTCTTGAGAGCACTGTACATGGCTATTGTAGCATGCTTGAGCTTTGGTAATTATGGTGGTAGTCTGAAAATTGAAAACAGAAAAGCACTGCACTCCCCTAACCGTGTGCTAATTCCTGTTATTAGCAAAGAACATAATCTTTTGAGTCCCTCAGATACAGATTTAAAAAAACTTGCAGCTTGCTAGAGAGCTTATCAGAGGTAATTAAAGCCTGGCTGAGCATACTTGCTGTTAAGATACGCGGAAGAACCTGCTCCATTTTTATGAAATAGAGATGCTGCCTCAGCACAAATCCCACCTGATCAATGGCTTCTGCAAGAAATCTATTAAACAGCCCTTCTCAAAATGGTGGAGGCAGTATCTCTCGAAATGTCTGACTACAGCAATTTCCTATTAAATTTAAAAAAGGTACTTTGTGAATGAGCAGGGAAGAGATAAAACACAGGCTATATTGCTGTTCCTAACTAAAAGGAAAATTGACCCACAGGAATTGCCAAGTGGGAACTGATCAGCATCCTTGGCTTTTTAAAGATAGTTTTGCAAGGTTTTGGTCACAGAGATAATTTTGGACTGTGAAAAAAGGAGGATATTAATGAGTCTGATAACGCATTCATGTTTGCAGTATTGTTTTCCTTTCTAATGTCTGTGGGTGTCACCTTTCTCTGAAAACAAAGCAAACTGCAGCTTATGTCTGAGGTTTTGATGCCTTCTGCTGTCTATCATGCATTTACAATGCCTTCTCTAGCTCTTTACAGATAACACTGCCCAAAGCACCTGAAAAACTTGGCAGCTTCAGCCCTGGTTTTTATTCCTACCAGAATCTCCTTGCACAACGGTGTTGTGCATCCACCACAGTCAAGTCTCTTTTCTTTTAGTGGTGCCCCACTCGTGTAGTTCCTGCAGTATTTCTAGTGATGTCAGTGAGTAACATAGTGTCACTGTTTAACCCCAGCTGGAGAGTTAGGGCCAGAAGTCATCACGGCACTGGAGTTGTCTCAGATTGCTTTATAATACTGATGCTATGAAAGTAGTTATAGCACTGAGTAAAAGGAAGACAGACAGAATTTTTCCCCACTGTTAGCCTGAAATGTGCAATCCAGGTAGACAGAGGAGATCTTAGATAGCGATGGTTAGCAGAGAGTATCACAACAGTCTCATCCATCCAAGATTTTCAGAGGCTTCATTTGTGTGCCAGTAAGATTTTTTTTTAGTGTGACTGCACTAAGGTAACAAAGTTATAAACCATCTGTATTTAATTAATTTAGCAATAAATAAACATAGAGAACTCAGAAGATCTAAGTGGTATAATTGCTCAGCTCTGGAGAAGGGCAAGTAATTAATTTTGCTATAATTAGTATCAAACCACAGTGAGCAGGGAGATTGTTTTTCCTCCTTTGAATTGCCTCCTCCCCTCCAAGTCTGTATTTCAATGAAGGTCTTTTATTGTTTAATGTATCTGTCATCATCTGCTGTCAAGATAGCATCAGGCCGATGCAAGCATTCTCATTTTATTATTGTATTATTTTCCTTCTGTTTGCCTCAGGAAAGTTGTTCTAATTGCTAAGGATGAGGACAAATCCACAGATCTAGGAGCTGAAGGGGAAAGAAAACAATGCCAATATTTGCATGACTGAGAAGAAGATCTGTCTGTTCATACAGTTCTATAATTCCTTACATTATCATTTATGATTGGAAAAAGCTGACAACAGTAAGAGGAGAAGGTACCAGGAGACGGGTGGAGGGTTGTCAGTGACTACACAACCTGTGGCGTTATGGGGATTCACAAGAACTAACAGCAGGGAAGGTGGAAACCAAGTGCCAAACATTAATCTTAATGCTTCTAGCTCCACCTCTAATTTCTGAGGGCGGGATAGGTCTGGGTCATACTACTGAGTGCCATGAACAGCCTGATGAGGTCTGATCCCTCCTCCACCTGCTTTGGAGAGCAAGGGCCAGACTTAAAATTGGTTGAAAAAGAAAAGTTTTTAACAAGGGATGAATGAATCAGCATTCAACACGTAGGTCCCAGTTAATCAGCCAACCATAAGTCTTGCTTGGATGACAAAACTACATCCATTCTGGCATTGCTGAGGCTTGCTAGGCACTTGGTGAGCACTACACCAAGCAGGACTGGGAAAGAGATTCTAAAACCATACCCTTGACTGGCAGGGAGTTCCCTATCAAAAGATCAGGATCAAGACAGGGCCCCTGAAGGCTGGTTTGAATTGATCACATAATTGCGCAGAGAACTGCTGGGGCTGGAAGGCACCTCTGCAGATCATCTAGTCCAAGACCTGTGCAGGGACTGGTCAGCTGGAGCAGGTGTCCCAGGACCACATCCAGTCTGGGTTGGAATATCGCCAGGGATAGAGACTCCACAACCTCTCTAGACAGTCTGCTCTAGTATTTGACCACCCTCACAGTAAAACAGTTTTTTCTTCCATTTAAATGAATTTTCTCGTACTTCAATTTGTGCGTGTTGCCTCTCATCCTGTCACTGGACATCACAGCAAAGAGTCTGGCTCCAACTTCTTTACTCCCTCCCGTCAGGTATTTATACATACATGGATAAGATCCCCCCTTTAGTCTTCTCTTCTCCAGGTGGAAAGACCCAGCTACCCCAGGCTCTTCTCGTGTAAAAGGTACTCCAGCTCCTTAATCATCTTCGTGGCAATCACTAGGCATGCTCCACTTAGTCCATGCCTGTTTTGTATGGGAGATCCCAGAACAGGACACAGCACACCAGATGTGGCCTCACCAGAGATGAGTAAAGAGGAAAGATCACCTCCCCAGACCTGCTAGCCATGCTCTGCCGAATGCCGCCCAGGAGGCTGTTGGCCTTCCTGGCTGCAAGGGTGCATTGCTGACTCATGGTCACCTTAGTGTCCACCACGATGCCCAGGTCCTTATCTGCAAAGCTGCTTTCCAGCTGGGTGGCCCTCAGAATATACTGGTGCTTGGGGTTGTTCCTCCCCTCAAGTGCAGGAATTGGCATTTCCTTTTGTTGGACTTCATGATGCTCCTGCCGGCCCATTTCTCCAGCCTGTTGAGGTCCTCTGAAGAGCAGTACAAAGGTGGCAGCTACTCCTCCCAGTTCTGTACCACCAGCAAACTTGCTGAAGGCACACTCTGCCCCATCGCCAGGTCATTAATGAAGACAATTATTACCTGCTCCCCTGGGTGCTCTCCTGCCAGATTCACTCCTCCTATGTGTTCCTGTAATGGTAAAATATTTCCACCTGGAATCAACCAAGGAGAGATCAAACACCATCAGAATGCTCAGAAACTCCTTAGAGCAGTTCAGGAAGTTGCATTGGCACCTTGGCTTTATGAGGGAGCTGAAACTGTATCAACATGTTTAGATTTCCTTATTCTTTAAGTTCTTTATATGAAAAATGGGCATTATCAACGTCCTGGAAAAGCACTGCGCATAATTTCAGTGTCGTAAAAAGGCTTTATATAAACACTTTTATATTTCCTTCCCACCTTATCTGCTTTTCTTCATTGTGCAATGACAAAGTAAGAGACAAAGCACACACTGAGCACAGGTCATGAGGTCTGGTGGATTTCAGCTTTGTTTAAAGATATGACCATTAAAATGCAGTGCAATATAATTAATCTGTGTAGGTTCATCCTCAGCATTTCTTTAGAAAATGTGCAAATTTGACTCATTATCATATGCCTTCTAAATACAAAATGGCAAAGAAAACGCATTTGGACAAATCTAGAAAAAAATAGTTAATATGGAAATCAGCTTGTCCCACGTGGAAAAATGTCTCATTTGCATTCAGATTCTGTTTCTGCTGCCTCTTCTTTTGTTTCCAAAGCGACAAATGGTCTTTCCCTCCTCCCCAGCCCTTTGAGAGTCTCATTAAAAGGTGCAGAAACGAGGCTTGAACGGGCCCATGACCTTCTTTCCTTTGGGGGTCACATGCAGAACACAATTCAATCGGCATGCTGACATATTTTATCAAATTTTTTTTATCAGGAGGGGGTAGAACAATACAGAGTGACCCAAAACACCGATAGTACAATACACATAGCGATACACACACCATCACTCCCAGCAATATATTCCGATGGCACACAGATTGCCATATAATGCGATTTTTCTTCACTGAAGGGGAGTTTGAACAACAAATGGCTCTATCACGGGCATGAGTTCCACACATTGCATTTTGAGAAATGAGGTTTCTCACTGATTTAACATTCTCCTTTGCCGCACAGTCTTTTCCCTCTAATAACAAGAGCCTGGCTTGTTTATTTCTAGTTTCCTTTACTCCTATTTTAATGTAAAAAGCATGGGGAAGAACAGCATAGCATTTAAGCAATTATATGCTAAGTAAGTCTGAGAAACACTTGTAGCTTATAGCAGTCATGGAAATTACAGCTGAGTTGCAGGGAATGTCATGGCTAGGAAGAAGTGGACAAGAGCCAGTATTACTATTAGACATAAGGGATCCCTACAATATCTGTCACTGGAGCAGAAATCTAACCAGAAATGGAGCTGTTTCAAAAATTTCTTTCCCAAGCCTGACAAATCTTCATCCCACTTTTCATTTGGGAAACACCTTGGAATTTTTGGTGACAGTCGCACATCAATATTAAGGCCTGAAATAGCATTTTGTGCAATTATGCCTTAAATATTTCAACAATTCCATTACGGGCTCCTTCAGAGAAATATACCAACAGCTGGTCCCTCTTATGCAAATGCAAAGCTAACGTGACAAACTGTCATAGTAAGTTATTGCTGCACAGAGTGAAAAAAACCCATACGATTACGTGATATTGACTTGACTGTCAGCACCTTCCTTACGGAACCTTGTGCCTTTTCCTCTCCTCCAAGCTGTGTCCTTTCCTTGTGTGGCTGCTGACGAAAAGCAATGGGCATTAATTAGTATCTACAGAGCTACGACAGTACGTAACGGATAAGAAAATTAATGTTTCTGGGGCAACCTATTTCTAATAATAAAAGTATTTTACAAGGCTCAGAAGCATTTTTCATCCATTTAGAAACCTGCAATAAATGTTGAAAAGCAATTACTAATGCTAGGTCAACAATTTGCTGATACACGCTGTCCAAGTTTACCTTGGCATGAAATACCAATTTTTCTGTCTGAGTTACCCCCGAGCCTTCATTGCACTGGTCCAAACTTTACTTTGCCTCGTTCAGATGTCTTCTGGAAATGAGATCCTTGGGTGGGAGAAAACAGATATTTTGTCAGTTCCAGCTAGGAAGCTATTTGCCTGTTCCATGTAGGACACATTTCTTCCCATCACTGGTTGTTTTTGCACTTAACACATCCTGGAATCAGAGATGACTCTGTGTTTGGCACAGGAGATCCTAGGAGCTCTTCCAGACTGAGGAACAGCCACAGAGATGACATGAGTAGAAAGTGACTCAAGAGTGTGTGTGTGTTTATGCGTGTGTTTGTGCCTGTGAGTGTGGGTGTTCGGAGCTTTGGCACGTCTGCACCACTGATTACACATAACTGTGAAGTTCAGATTACTTCAGGCCACCTGCAAGCATGTCAGCTTCTGGTAGTTCTCTTTGAATGCCAAAGTCAGACTGTAGAAACTAGTAAGGGGCACACACAGTTACTTCCACGCTAGCTCTTTACGACTCACTTGAAAACAAATTCGACTAACTCTTTTTACAGAACTTCTATTTCCACAGACAAAGGAAGACAAACTGCTGCAATTGCTTCAAGTTACCCAGCTTTAAAAAGGCTAAATTGCTAAAATAACGAGGGAAACAAGGCACCTCTGGTTTTAAGCCAAGTTAACAGGCTAAATTCATCTGGAGGCCTCCCTTTTAACTTCAATGCAAGCTGCTTGCTCAGATTATCTTCAAAGCTTTTTTCTCACAAAGCACTAGCAGAAGTAAAGAATATCTTTTCTTTTTTGCTAGAAAGGCGTATCTTGAATTTCACCGCAAAATGCTTAAACAGTGAAATTTTTGGTGCGCACACAAAACCATGTGTTCACCTTGATTAATGAAGTGATTTTCTAAGATATTTGCCTCCAAGGAGGTGTATAAATCGCAGACAGTACCTAACATGAGAAAGCGCAACAGGATGGGCTCTCTTCTTAGAGCAGTTCCTTGACAATATGGTACAGAGGTTTCCTCTCTTATAGCCTGCTTTCATAAAACTCACGTTTCCAAGCAGGGAGTTTCTGCACATTTTGCGAGTCAGGACGCTTGCATTTGGGCAGACATAGAGCTGTTTCAGCTTAGCTAGTTACCAGCTGTTTGTCTCGCAGCCGAGGTGGGCTGCTGTGTCCCTTATTAAAGAAGGTGGTCAGTTACTATTGTTTAGAAAGCATCTGTATGAGCTGCTGCTTTCAGGCTGTTGTAATCAGAGCAAGCACAGTCTACACAGGCACTCAGACACGATGGTAAAGGAGATCTAGAGAGACAGCACATTAACATAGCTTGGGATTTTCCTTCCTCTTAGTTCCACTGCATCTGCATAACCAATGACTTCTCTTATTGTGTGGACTAAAAACTGACTTTAAGATCATGATACAGAATTAAAACAATCTTAATGTACTTTATGACTCACACATACAGAAAGCTTATAGGATAAGCACTGGCACACAGACGTCTTTGGGTTAAGACCTTGCGGAATCCACTCTTTTCAGTTCACAAGAAAAATAACTCGTTCCAGGACTTCTTTCAAAGTTATTCTCTCCCTTCACGTAACAACGAGATGAAAAATCCACATGGTCTCATAACTTCCTAATTTGTTTAAAACTTCTCTGCTGAAGGACAAATACATAACTTTCAACCTCGTGGCACACAGTATCCTGAAACAAGATCCCGAACCTCATAAACCCACAGAGCCGTCTTCGCATGTGGAATTGAAAGGGTTAAATCCCCGACAATTCTTGACTAAGGCCTTACTGTGATACACAGAAGCTCTACTTGCATCTTTCTTAGCTTCACTTGCATAGTGTTGGTAGACTCGATAATAGGACATTTGGAAACATGGAATCTCTTGCCTGACAAGATTAAATAGGCTTTGAGCTAGCTCGTTAGGCTTCCTGGGTAAGTCACTGATAATGGGAACTCAGAACAATTGTGACCAGATAAATGCCAAAGAACTAATTTAAACTAATGCCCCCTTGTAACATTCCGGACCCAAAGGACTGATGAGCTAATTCAATGACTATATAGGGACAAAGGAAGCCCAAAGTTCAACTGGTGGACAGCACGAGGAAGACTATGAACGACCACCGGAAGGTGAAAAGACCCTAACCCTAATTTTACTGCGCATGCTTGGACTATGTAAATGAATTTTTAGGAAAGACTGCCCTTCCAAGAAATCTGATGCATATGTATGGTTTTTCTGTATATAAACTGATGCGCTTTGCTAACCCGTTGGAGCACTCGTGGCGGAGTGATCCCCAGTGCTGCCCAGCACTGTATTAAAAAATGCCTGCTTAATAACAGACTAGTTGTTATTGAATTATTTATCTCAGAAAACTGTCCCGATCGAGCCTCCTCCTGTGAGGAGCGTCAAAAAGGTGCGGGCTCGGTACCAACTTTATTTCAGAATGGGTATAGCATGAGGAAGGGTGCTCCTGGAAGAGTTCTTATAAATTAAGTCAATGCAGACACCCAGCTACAGTAACACACATTCTTCCAAAATAATTGACATCGTGCTCATGCTTTGAGACAAAATGACCCGAGACATTGACTCTTTGTGAACACATTGCAATGCACTCACTGCAGGCTGGAGCACGTATCCTTCTACCAATACATACGTTGCAGCAACATCCCTTTCCTGGCATCCATATAGCAACTTTTGTTAATATAAGCAAAAGAAAAAAAAAAGCACCACAAAACACAAAACCCCCAAACCTGCTAAAAATAAGTGCAACAGTATTCCTGAACCTGTGAGATACTGTGGCTTTCATTTCAGTTAATGTATTTCACACAGCAAACCCAAACAATGTCGCCGACTGAATTCTTAATAAAATGTCGTCATGTTTTATCAGCTGCTGCCATTGCAAAAGCAGCTGTTTGTTGTTACCTACAGTTACTTTAGTTTTAAACATCAATAAAGTAAACACAAGGGAACGTGACTGCTGTGGATCACTGTGATCACAGGGACCACAAATGCTCATATACACCTGGTGCCTTGTCTACTGCATCACTTCCCAGCTTTAGCTCATAAGCTTCTTTTGTCTCCTTTGTAAGGCCTTTTGTCTAAGGCAGACAACGCCAATGGAAATCCTGCTATCAGCCCCAATGGTCTTTGAATGAAGTCTGAATTCGGCCAAGTGCAGGTTATTTGACAGAAGATACCACGTTGCAAAAGAGTACAATACCCATGCTTTGGCTCCAGCTTAACCTTGCAGCTTCTGAGAGGAAGGCTTTGTTTGGTATCGAGCAATATAGGATTGATTTTCATTTGCTAACCTCTGAATACCAAATACAAACTGCTTTTGCAGGACAAACAGAACCGTGTCCCACAAAAGGAACACAACTCCTTAGCAATCACACATTTTCCTGACTGGTGGAATGACATGTCTAGCACCTGCTGTGCAATGCCAGGACCAGAAGGGAGGGGAACACTATCTTTACCAGGCAGGTGGTTCTCAAATTTATCCATGACCTCTGTGGTTCTTTGGGACAGCACTAACACTTGATAGACTGATTCACTGTTTCTCTGGGGTTTGTCACAGGCATGCATCAAAAGGCTATTTCAGGCACAACCTGCACTTTGTACCACACTCGGGCAAGAATCAGCATCCTGTGCCATAGCATGCCCTTACTGCCCAGGCAGAGCTGAATGAAGGACCAGCTGTGGCTGAGTGCTGCCACGTAGCCGATCACTTACAGCGTGCCCCCATCCGCAAGTACACAGACTTCAAACTGTGTGGGAGAGAAGCCATCTTTTAAAACTTCAAACACCGGAAAAGCTTCAAGTGGAGCTTCAACCTTCCTGATCTCCTAACCACAACTAACACCAACTAACGACAAGGTACAAACGCGGGATAAATCAGGTTTCACTTACTCTAATGCTTCCAAAGACTCAAGATATGCTTAAATGACTTCTCCTAGTGGAGAAAAAAGGTTCCATTTGCTACTTGCAAGAGAACGTATTTTTGTTGGCGAAAGTTCCAGATTTAGCAAAACATAGGCGGGTAACTGGTTTTCCATCACACAACACAGTGGAGGTTAATTAAAATCAAACTACGGTTCTGTTGAAAAGTTTTTTGCTAAACACTTAGAGATGCAAACTTCAGAAGAGAAATAGCAAAGCTAGTTTGGATATCTCTGTGAGGATGAGGAAGAAATTATTCTATTTCTGGCAAGTTATTCTGCATTTAGGTAAGCACGGACATTTACTCAGGAGAGGCAGACCAGCCACATTTACAAAGTTAGGCAGCTGAAAAGTTATTTGATCTCTCCTTTTTTTTGGAAATTATCTTATTTATTTTCTCTATTTCTCCCTCTTTCCCTTCTTCCATAAAAATCTTAAAAAAAAAATAATCACCCTATCCAAGATCCAGGCATTTGCTGAAGCCAGTTTGGAGAAGCTGCCAGCACAGTGAACAAAATACAGTGGAGGAGGTGCCTGCATTTATGCTCAGCATCAGTCACCAGCTTAGCAGGCTCCTGTCTGCAGCTGCTGGGCCCACAAGCTCCACCGAGGCCCGGGAGCGGTATGCAGGAGCGAGCACCTGACTCTGAGCAACGCTGTGCCTGTACAGCTGCCACCAGATGTGCTTCCTGGAGGCAGCGTGATTGTGCCCTTAGCTCAGGGGCTGGCACGGTGCTTGCACAGTCTCTGCCGGCTCTGCAGGCTGTGCCGAGCACTGTGCTGCCAGTGCTCTACCAGTAAGACACATACCAAGCCCCGGTAACACCCATACCAAGACCTGTGATTGCTGCTTTTACACGACGTCTCCTCAGGCTGCTGTGCAGGCTCTGGTCCAGATGAGCTCTCTCTAGCAGGCTACCCCAGTCACTTGATGTCTTGCTGGGAGGCAGAGGCACATGGGAGGTGATCTGGAGTCTTCGCTCCCTGCGTTTATTCCCACAGGCAAGGTTTGCCACCTGCCTTGATGAAAGGCAAAGTTGCTCATTTGCTTCTTTCATGTGGCCATTGAGACCAACTGGGAAGACACCCCCAGCTGCTGGGGTCTCTGCATCCTCTAAGATGAAGCAATTTCTTGCAGGAGGCACATGACTGACAGAGCTGTGCACATATAAACTGTAAATAACAGGCAGAACCCCAAGAACTGCTTTTTGCTGCTAAAATGGAAACAAATAAGAAAGCATGTTCTTTGGTTTGTGCACACAAAACCACAAAAAAGGAAATCAACACAGCTATATGATAACTGTCAGCGGCAGATTTTGTTGTTATTCAAGTTAGTTGAACATTGCATTTATCATCCAGATGGAGTTCAGAGGCTGCCGCTGAGCCTTAATCCAGGTTCCTAAATTGTACCACTGTGGCCTCTGAGCATCCAAACATTATACCCTTAGGACTGGGCTTGATTCCTCACTCTTTTCTCTTCTAATGTAAATTAGAATAGTTTTTCACATCTACTTTTCAGCTGGCTAAACAGCTGTTCAAGGTTCAAACTCTGTGCAGAACAGAGTTTAGCCTCCGTCCAGCATTCCACTGAGCGAAAGATCGTGTTCACTTCATGCCTTTGCTGTCATGGAGTTACTCAGTCTTGACAGGTCTGCCTGCTTTATCGCAGGCCTTAATCTTTGCACGTGTGCATTACCAGACTCATGCCCTCCCTCAGATGTTCTAAAAGCATGCTTTGCCACTTAAGAACCAGTGGGAAACAAATCATCAGGAGCAGGCTCTGCTTTCATAGATGAACAATATAATGAAGCTGCTGACGATTTCCACCTGTTGTCATTGCTTGCTTCACCACCATTGCCTGTGCATGTTCTGCTCTGCCATCAGAAATGCCTGCTGAGATGTCAGGCTTTCCCAGCAGTGCAGAACAGCCTTGCTGATGCCTTCCAGTTCAGGATGAGAAAGAAAAGGACTTGCACCAGCTGAAAGGAAGTTCGGTGCTGTGGTGGGTGGACCTTGGCTGGCTGCCAAGTGCCCACGAAGCCGCTCTATCACTCACCCTCCTCAAATAGACACGGGAGAAAAAATAAGATTAAAAACTCATGGGTCTCTGAGATAAAGGCAATTTAATAGAGAAAAACAAAGGCTGCCTGCGGAAGCAAAGGAAATCAAAAAGATTGACTCTCTACTTCCCATCAGCAGGCAATGTCCAGCCCCGTTCTGGGAAGCAGGACCTCAGGATGCAGAGCGGTTGCTTCAGGAGACAAACGCCTAATAATGAATGCGTCCTGCGCCCCAGCTCCTCCATTCTGTTGGCTTTTATTGCTGAGCACAAAGTCATATCGTATGTAACATCTCTTTGGTCAGCTTGGGTCAGCTGCCTGGCTCTGTCCTTTCCCAGCCTCTGGAGAGACTGCCTTGGTGCTGTGCGAGCACTGCTCAGCGGTAGCCAAAACACTGGTGTGTTATCAACACCCTTCTACCAGAAATACACAGCACAGTGCCATGAGGGCTGCTGTAGGGAAAGTTAACTCCATCCCAGCCAGACCCAATACAAGCGCATGTACCCACAGGACCTNCTCTCCTTTTTTTTGGAAATTATCTTATTTATTTTCTCTATTTCTCCCTCTTTCCCTTCTTCCATAAAAATCTTAAAAAAAAAATAATCACCCTATCCAAGATCCAGGCATTTGCTGAAGCCAGTTTGGAGAAGCTGCCAGCACAGTGAACAAAATACAGTGGAGGAGGTGCCTGCATTTATGCTCAGCATCAGTCACCAGCTTAGCAGGCTCCTGTCTGCAGCTGCTGGGCCCACAAGCTCCACCGAGGCCCGGGAGCGGTATGCAGGAGCGAGCACCTGACTCTGAGCAACGCTGTGCCTGTACAGCTGCCACCAGATGTGCTTCCTGGAGGCAGCGTGATTGTGCCCTTAGCTCAGGGGCTGGCACGGTGCTTGCACAGTCTCTGCCGGCTCTGCAGGCTGTGCCGAGCACTGTGCTGCCAGTGCTCTACCAGTAAGACACATACCAAGCCCCGGTAACACCCATACCAAGACCTGTGATTGCTGCTTTTACACGACGTCTCCTCAGGCTGCTGTGCAGGCTCTGGTCCAGATGAGCTCTCTCTAGCAGGCTACCCCAGTCACTTGATGTCTTGCTGGGAGGCAGAGGCACATGGGAGGTGATCTGGAGTCTTCGCTCCCTGCGTTTATTCCCACAGGCAAGGTTTGCCACCTGCCTTGATGAAAGGCAAAGTTGCTCATTTGCTTCTTTCATGTGGCCATTGAGACCAACTGGGAAGACACCCCCAGCTGCTGGGGTCTCTGCATCCTCTAAGATGAAGCAATTTCTTGCAGGAGGCACATGACTGACAGAGCTGTGCACATATAAACTGTAAATAACAGGCAGAACCCCAAGAACTGCTTTTTGCTGCTAAAATGGAAACAAATAAGAAAGCATGTTCTTTGGTTTGTGCACACAAAACCACAAAAAAGGAAATCAACACAGCTATATGATAACTGTCAGCGGCAGATTTTGTTGTTATTCAAGTTAGTTGAACATTGCATTTATCATCCAGATGGAGTTCAGAGGCTGCCGCTGAGCCTTAATCCAGGTTCCTAAATTGTACCACTGTGGCCTCTGAGCATCCAAACATTATACCCTTAGGACTGGGCTTGATTCCTCACTCTTTTCTCTTCTAATGTAAATTAGAATAGTTTTTCACATCTACTTTTCAGCTGGCTAAACAGCTGTTCAAGGTTCAAACTCTGTGCAGAACAGAGTTTAGCCTCCGTCCAGCATTCCACTGAGCGAAAGATCGTGTTCACTTCATGCCTTTGCTGTCATGGAGTTACTCAGTCTTGACAGGTCTGCCTGCTTTATCGCAGGCCTTAATCTTTGCACGTGTGCATTACCAGACTCATGCCCTCCCTCAGATGTTCTAAAAGCATGCTTTGCCACTTAAGAACCAGTGGGAAACAAATCATCAGGAGCAGGCTCTGCTTTCATAGATGAACAATATAATGAAGCTGCTGACGATTTCCACCTGTTGTCATTGCTTGCTTCACCACCATTGCCTGTGCATGTTCTGCTCTGCCATCAGAAATGCCTGCTGAGATGTCAGGCTTTCCCAGCAGTGCAGAACAGCCTTGCTGATGCCTTCCAGTTCAGGATGAGAAAGAAAAGGACTTGCACCAGCTGAAAGGAAGTTCGGTGCTGTGGTGGGTGGACCTTGGCTGGCTGCCAAGTGCCCACGAAGCCGCTCTATCACTCACCCTCCTCAAATAGACACGGGAGAAAAAATAAGATTAAAAACTCATGGGTCTCTGAGATAAAGGCAATTTAATAGAGAAAAACAAAGGCTGCCTGCGGAAGCAAAGGAAATCAAAAAGATTGACTCTCTACTTCCCATCAGCAGGCAATGTCCAGCCCCGTTCTGGGAAGCAGGACCTCAGGATGCAGAGCGGTTGCTTCAGGAGACAAACGCCTAATAATGAATGCGTCCTGCGCCCCAGCTCCTCCATTCTGTTGGCTTTTATTGCTGAGCACAAAGTCATATCGTATGTAACATCTCTTTGGTCAGCTTGGGTCAGCTGCCTGGCTCTGTCCTTTCCCAGCCTCTGGAGAGACTGCCTTGGTGCTGTGCGAGCACTGCTCAGCGGTAGCCAAAACACTGGTGTGTTATCAACACCCTTCTACCAGAAATACACAGCACAGTGCCATGAGGGCTGCTGTAGGGAAAGTTAACTCCATCCCAGCCAGACCCAATACAAGCGCATGTACCCACAGGACCTTTTTAGATGAAAGTATTCTCATTACACTAGTCTCACTCATTTATTCCTTTATGATACTTTTTTTTTTTTGAGACTTGACCTACACAGAGATAGACCAACAAAATTGTCTTGGTGTAGGATAAGATCTTTTTCTGAAGAAAAGCGACTAGCAATACGCTGACTAGAATGGGCTCCTGATGATCTGGTTTGGCTTTGTCCATTTCCCAGTCAGTAAATTACATTGATGTAATGATCTGTGTACCAGTAGAGCTATCATAGAGCAGGACACTGAGTACTGATCTTAGTAAAGCTGTGTAACTACAACCAGACAACGTGCACGCAAGCAAGTTACCTTACTGGTTGTCCACAATCACCCAGCGGTGTCAGGTTTACCTAGGGAGGGAGGCTGTGACAGGGGGGAAGAAAAGGTGCTGAAAAGGGTGACGAATCACATGGCTAAAAATTCAGTGAAAGAACTTACCATCCCGGAGCATGGCAACACATATGAGGTCCCTCTGCATCCTACACAATGAGTTTTAGAAGTTTTTATCTTCCCCAAAGTCTGTGAAAGGTTTTCACACACATCCCCTTCTTTGCAGGTGAGAAATGGGAGCTGCTAAAGGGGTGTAAATACACCTAGCGGGAGGAGGAAATGGGACTCTGGTCAACTACAGTGGAAAGAATTAAGCAAGATTTCACTAACAGAGGGTTTGTTAGAGAAGGAAAGAGTTGTAAGATTGATTTCTGACCTTCTTTAGAACAGGAGCAGATACAGCACTAGGCACCGCAGCAGGGGAGTGGTACCAGCAGGACAGACAAACAGGGTGACGCGGGGCTGGGAAGGCCTGCCAGACCAGTGTCACACTGTGGCCACATCTCCTTCTCCCTGCACCGATCCACAAAACTCTCTGTAGGAAAACACACAGCTTCCATAAGTTCCTGCTTCATCACAGACAACACAGAAATAGCATGTTTTAATGGTGGGGAAGTAATTGCATGGGGGTTTCTCCGGAGTCTTGTTCGGGCTTTTGTACGATCTGTTTGTGAAAATATGGCATACGTGTCCTGTGGAAGAAAAAAATGGGAAGGGAAAAAATCTGCTGTTTCAGGCTGCGGTTCGAGACTGTCCCCCACATTTTGCTCTTTCCATACCCTGCAGCCACACTGAGACACTGCTGTGAGCGACAGCAATACCGAAGGGCAGTCAGGGGAGGCAGACGCGAGCGGAGCTACAGGATTTTCAGTGCTGGCAACTGTGGCTGTACAGAGATACAGTGGAGAAGCATCCGTGATGCAATATGAATAATCTCGTTGGACCATCCTTCACTTCCTTACCATCCCTCTTTCATCTCTCTCTTATGTTGTTACGATTTACACTGAAGGCCACTCCTCACCCAACACAGCCTTCTCTAAAGACCATGTGGCTAACGTGGCTCAGCTTCCCCACCCCAACTTCCTACCTCCCCTGAAATCCCAGTGCCCTAACCTGCGCCATCGAGATTTTCTTCATAGAAAGGCAACATACCATGACTGTACTGAGAGCAGTAAAGGGGACATGGTGACTGTTGGCATAACTTTACCGTTAAGCCCAATTGCTAAGACAGAGGTTTAAGACTGTGCTGGAAGTGGCATGGAAAGCATGAGCATGAACCTTTTCAGGTTTAAAACTTTCAGCCAGAACCCCTCAATGAGAGTTCACCTCATATGGACAGAAGGGTTTCCTTTTACAATGGATCCTTCTAGAATTGTCTCCCTTTCCCCACATTACCAAGAAAGTTAATTTTTCTTTGTGTATTTATTGTGCCAGGGTTAAAAACTAAATTGAATAACCCAACATAAGAAAGACAGCTTGTGCCTTGTCCAGACAAAGAACATCAGCTCAATGCTGTCTATGGAGCAAACAACAAGACCTCCACAGCAAGCTGTACATGTACAGAAGGAGCCTGGGGTTTGTTTTCATGCACACTGTCCTTTAGCCTGGTGAAAGGCAGATGTGGCAAACCACCATTCCCATACACTAGGTTTTTACACCCCATATAAGCGACTGCCAAAGGGGTTGTGTGACTAGCTCTGTTTTCCCTTAGTGGATGATTGACTAAAAGGGCGCCTGAAAATGCTCTTAGTAGCCTCTCATAAATCCTTACTCGCCAACCTAAAATTCTGCTGATGGCATGATTCACTAGACTCCACTTCCAAGCAATATTCAAAACAAAAGTAAATGACATAGCTGTACCCCTGGGCAAGGACTTAATACTAGCGGTGTGCTTTATCTCAATTGTTTGTTTCTATCTTCATTTTTTCCATCTAGCTAGAGGGAAAACTGTGGTAGCATAGAATCGTCTACATGTTTTCTGTCCATTCAGAAAGCAAATTTTCAAACGAAGCATTTCTGATTAATTTAAATAATCGTTATGTTTCATTCAAAAATTGATTTTGTATATAATAGTAAAAAATATGAAGATCTTTACGAATACAAATGTCAAAATATTCCATTTCATCAAGGCACTTTTTCTAGTACACGTCAACTGAAATCCAGGTGTTCCTGCAGAAAGGTTTAGTTTCAAGTGTAAGAGGAGAGTATTTTCTGAAGGAAGAATGTTGAAAATTTTAACAAAATTTAGATCTCCTTTTCAGCACCTCAAAGCATTTCAGGATTTCTTCTTATTAACCTCAGAGATTTCAAAATAATTTTGGCAAATACTGTCTCTGCAGCCCTGTTCTGTCTCAACTAGGGATTTTGAGGACAATGAGAACATTTCACCTTCAACTGACAGCCTTTCCCCACCTTTTTATTCATAATTTCTTTCTTTTCATTCCCGAGCTTTCTATTTACCGCAGTCTGAGAAACGCTACACAGTAACTATCCTTCTATCCAGTTCTTCCACAGTAGATGACTGTACTTGAACCTCTAGAGACTTTCTTGTGAAGCTTTCCATTGCTGTTTCTCAGGGACCTGGAGACTGTTGGTGGTATAAATCATCTGCATTTTACAGATTCCCAGACATCAGGGATGCGATTTCCAGGAGACAGGGGGGAAGACGGGGGGAGGTCTTCCTTCATTTTTCAAAAACTTGCAGTAGAATATAGTTATTAATGGGCTTTCATTCCCTTTCATATTGGTAAAAGCCTTTAAAGAAGCATGTTTTGCATTCAGATTAGCACAAGATCTGTCATTAACTGGTATAGGGAAAGACTGTTTTTTCAATAGAGCTGCTATGGCTATTATTTTTATACTCTCCTGCTGCCGTAAATTGGTTGTGGTTTGTAACCACAATAATTTAAAATAGAAGATGGGACACAGAATACAGAGGGGCTCAAGAAAACAGAAAGGTATTGATATCAACAGGAAATAAAATGTTCTACCTTAAACAAGAGATTTGGTACTGTAAAGGTGAAACAAACAGCACGTGAAAGCCCCGCTAAATCCAGACTAAACTAGAAACTAAGTTATGCATGATGCATGAGCAAGCAAGATGTGGTACCTGCTGGATTTCAGTTGCCTGAAAATCTAAACTTAGACACTGGTGACTGGAGATGATGCTAATACATCGCTATCCAAGTCGTTTTTTCTTCATACATTTGGAGCACATCTGAAATTGGTTCAGCTCAATATCTTTACCACTGGACACATTTTGGGAAACACTTCTATAAAAAAATACATGGTGTGATTTTGAGGCTGAGCTTTCTGGATTTTTTGAGATCTGAATACTTGATTCATGCAAGAGAGCATTCAGGACCACAAAACAACCGCAGAAAGTTCAGCCTTAACAGAAGAAGACTTTAAAACTGTATGTTCAGCCACACCTGCAAGCAACGTTTTCTGATATATCATACCTGCTTACACTCTTATTTTCAGAATCACTGTTCAGAACTGGGAAAGGTTCAACATTCCAGGATTTTTAGTAATTTTTTTTTTCATTAAGCTTCACATTTTTCTTTCTTCTTGGAAATATTTTACAATCGTGTCATGGCCAGACATGACAGCTTTATTTTATGTTTTTTTACAAAAAGGCATTTTGACAGCAGACCTCATGGCTGTTTTGCATAGGAACCTCCCCATCAGCCTACTGGTCCTCAAAAGGTGGTGATGCTTCTTCCCTCTTAGTGAAGAAAGGGCCAGATGGACTTTTCAAGTCCAGACTGGGTGAAATGAAACACAGGTCTGAACTTTGCCACACACTTCTATAACTCTAACTGACAGAAGGTTAGGGCTTTTTTGTTTGTTCATCTCATCGTTTGTTCTTCACATAGCTTAGTACATACATTTTTAAAAAATCTTCAGGGAAAATTACACGTTCATATGCTGACTTAAATGTTTCGTGGTACAAGCCCTTCCAGGCACAAGCCCATCTTAGCCAGCCACCAACAGAAACACTGATCAAGTCAGAAATCAGAAATTAGCATAAATACCTTCCAAAGTAGCTAGACTACAGGTACACATTTTCGTAGGGCATTGACTCCAGCCACAGGTTTGTCCTGCCGGTCCCACAAAGAAGCTACAGCATCAGCTGCCTTAACAAAAATCATCTTTGCAGGTTCTCACGCTAGGTATGTACTGCATTCCTGTAACAGAAAGTGGACTATGAGAGCACCGAGAGCAAAGCAGCCAGGTGTTGTGCTGTTAAATCAACCCCACGGTAACCAGGAATGCATTGCACTTCTCTTGGCTATGCTGTGCAAGTTTTATTGGTGATAGACATCCCTAGGCAGTTTTTTCCACTTCTCTTTGCTTCAGTCAATGGTAATTGAATCTGATCGGTAACTGTCAGTCATTTCACCACCAGGCATTTATTATAATTTACTCTGCAAATACAGACGAGTAATGAACCGCAACACTGGACCCAATCACACTGTAACGCAGGAAAAGTCTAAATTTCATTCACGCTCTGCCACATGAGTCCACATGTACCACAATGGATATATGTGATCTTTCATGTCTGGCAAGGAAATCAAACAATACTGCTACACACAAAGTTTTAAGTCTCTAAGCTGAGGCCTACAGAGTTTTCACTGGAATCTTTATTTTCTTAAGAAAAAAACCATACTAAATCTTCCTCATACTTCCTAATTCTTAATAAACCAATAGTTTTTCTGGGAAGAGGGGCAAAAGGTATGAAATTAAAGTAGCACTTCAGAAAATTAGGGGAGTTACGTGGAGAGAAACCATTTTCCAGGAGTTACGAGCAGACCTTGCAAAGGCTAAGAGAGGTGGCAGCAGTTCATCACCTGTATTGCAAGGAACGCAAGGCCCCATATCACTTGCTGTGATACCCGATGCCAGACAGCATACGTGTCAGGTTTATAACGTTTTCAGCTCAGGGACTGGCTTTGATCGTCATGCCAGCCACATCTGTCCTATACTTCAGTGTCCTTTGAGGCTCTCTACACTGGTGCACGGACAGTCTTGGGGGGCGATGCCCCACTGATAACAGTTGAGGACCTTTCCTGGCATAGGTCTGCCGTGGTCCAAGAAGCAGCCCTGCTGAAATGCTGTCAGCCCAGGCCAGGAGTGGTCCAGAGACTTTTCCCACTAGAGGAACGGTGTGCAACTTAGTTTGGAGGTGAAGACTAATTTCTGGCCCAGGAGGCTGTGATCGTAAGCAGCCAGCCTCCGGAGCCAGCCGCTTCCAGTCTGCCAGTGAGGTGCAGCCTCAGTGATGGTGAATGGCAATGGTGATTCCTTGGGAACCAGCCAAGGGGTCCCAGTGAAGCATATGGAAACAGTATTAAAACAAGGACCAGTGGGAGTCAGGCTGGGGCTGTACCGAGTACCGAGCTGGCTATTTCTACGCGTCTTTCCTTTGCTGCAACTAGGCTGCCTCGGTGGTGCAGCCCTCTTTGTTTAAATCTACCTTACCCTGTAGAGCAGATTCATTTTTTCATGGGGCAGTTTCATTCGCTGCTCATACAACTCTCCGATCTGTTTGATCTTGAGACACTGCCTCTTGTTTGTCAAACAACCGTTTGGCTAGGCACTGCAGCATTCAGAAGTCAGAGCTCTTGCAGGCTAAAGACTGCATTTGCTTTTATCTGGGAACGGGGGAGAAGGAAGAGGGGGAGCAGAGCTACTGCAGCAGCAGTTGTGGCCTGTGGGACCACATAGCACCTTCCACCTACTCCTCGGCACTAAGTGACATTATCGGTTTGCAGTCCTGATTACTCAAAAGCACAAGTTAACAACACCCTCAACAAATACTGTCAGAGAGTGGGTAAAAATAAAAAGGAGAGTTTTATTAGGATGACCCTCCATCCTTTTCAGAATTTAAAGCATCAGATACTCATGAGCTCAATGGTACAAGAAAAGGCTTTGGGAAGAAATAGTATTACATGCAGGTTTCTTGACAAGAGCTGGGGTCCCTGTGCATTCCTCTGTAAGACACATTCCCAAGATTTAGTATTGATGCTCCACAGCTGTACTAAGAGGACAAAAGAAAAAAAAAAAAAAGAAAAACCCAAA
>VYXH01001768.1:0-13807 GCA_013397275.1 Burhinus bistriatus
GAGGGGAATTTCAGAACCAAAGATAATAACAGCCCTCATTAAAACACTGGATTTGCCACGCTTATTTTAGATTCAGTTGAAGGAACAATGAAACCACTTTCTATATAATGAAAAACATTTTAGAGCTGCCTTGCAAGGCATTACATTGCAAAAGAGGTCAGGGCTGAGCCATTTCGCCTGAGAGTTTCCACTCGTTGTGAAAGAAGAGGCTGGAATATTAGTTTTGCAGGATTTGGAGTTTGGAGACACAGAGTCAGGTGAAAGGGTTTGGAGAGGAAACTGGAGAGAAATGGGGCTTTCTGAATGCATAACTCCTTGGAGTTACAGTCTTTGGATATAGTGAGAGCTGTACCCAGTCTGTACTTTTTCTATTTTGTTAAAGAAAAAGTACATTTTTCATTAACTGAGAGGGTAATACCAACAAGTCCAATTCATAATCTCAGTCTCCATATGCATGATTCATAACCCTGTAAATTTTCTCCTTTGCAGGTTGCATTTTCTCAGTGTTTCCAAAATTTCTGAAGAAGTTGACTGGAGTTTCCAACTCTGCACAGAACGAAAGCCCAGCACATCTAGGAATTTACAGAAAAACATGACAATTACACTACAAAGAAACCCCAGCAATGAGCCTGCAGGACTCCCAAGACTGTTGTTTCAGACTTTGTCCTGGTTCTAAAAATGGGCACTTGCCAGTGTAAAGGCTGAAGAGAAAATGCAAGAGAGTCTACCAGCAACGGATAGATTAAAAAACCTTGAGGATGAGAAGGCACAGTAAAGTGTCAGCGAGATGGAGGAAACGTCTATTTACACATAAAATATACATAAATATATACATTCCTTTTCTGGTAGGGCATGCAAGTAATACTAAGGAAAAGTAAATCCGTCTTTCAAATCAGATCTCTGCTGATTTAGCAAAGTATCACACTGGCGTGGCACTTGGGAACTGGGGAAAAGGATGGGAACAGATGAATAAACATTACTTTTCAATTGTCTTCCACTAGAGCAGTACTGGACTACATATTGCTGCAATATGTAGTTCTTAAAAATAAAATTAAAAAAAGGAAATATTAGCAAGATTTAAAAAGATTCATCCTTTTGATCCAAAGAAACTGCTCATCTTTGCTATTTCTCTGTCCATCTCAGAAGGCTCACAAGCAAAACATTACGGCTTATTCATGGCTCATTCTTTCTCTTTGAATTGATTTTTTTCAAGAATTTATGTAGAATATGTATGAAGTGAAGTCTCCCTGGTTATTATCATTTGCACTCCTACCCTCATGTTTCCCTCTGAAATCTCTGGCAATTCATTTGCTCTCTGCTTTTCTATTTATAAATTCTTGTGCTGAAGTTCTGGAATCTTCATTTGCATTTTGCATTTTAGGGCTTGGAGGATGAAGTGGGGATTATTTTGCAGTGGTTTTTCTGTTTGTTTTCAAAACCACAGGACACCTTGCAGCTAGGTTGTTTGTTGTTTTTCCACTAAATCTTGCCATGCTTTTTAGCTGAGTGTTATTTTACCTGTCTGAGGGGGAGCACTGCTCTGCTCTTGGACTGGAACATGTTATCGTATTCCCTTCAAGAGCTTGTAAGAACATCTCAGGGTTAAGTTACATGCTAGTCCAGACAAGGGTGCTATTTGTTTGCTGTGGTTACAGCTGGTAAGTAGTTATCAAGGACTCTTTCTTTTTTTTGTTTCAGGAAATACATATTTCTGCTTTAAATATATTCTAATCATGTTAAGGTGCGACTTAAACAGATCTGCTCTGGGTATTTGCCCATCGCACTTCTAAATATCACCAAATAGTAGTCTGTGCACTTACTTGTAAAAACTTGGGTTCTAAATCCATTCCATATGTGCAATAATAATAATGAAGTAAACAATATTTTATATCAGACTGAATACATTTATGGAGCTATTGACAGAGGTCATCTCGTTAAATGACATGCACTCCCCAAATAATAAACCCAATCAACAGCTGAACATGTAGGTGCCCATAAACTTCAGGAGCCTTCTAGCTGACTGCTTCTTATATGCAGGAGTTTTAGTCCTTCAACATTTCGTATGTGTTAAGTACCCAGTTACCTAAATCTTAAAATGGAAACATCCATAAGCTCTGATATACAAATATGGTAAGATTCAGACCTATGTAGCATCAGAAATCAGTCTGTCATAAATTCCACCTGCTGTACCAGAACATTATCTTCCCAAGAGGAATCATCCACCACCTCAGGAAAAACATAACACCAACTCCATCCAAAGAAAAAAGTTTTGAGCCAGCTCTTTGCTGTATGCAGTGGCTGTGGCTTCTTCTTACTCTGAAACTCTCCCCTTGCCATGAAAAAGCCAAGGTAAAATCCATACAGTGAGAGTACAGGTCTGCGCTCATTAGTAACATTTGGCCATGTACTGAAGTGTCTTATTTTTCACTGATATTCAAATTGTACTGCTTATTAATTTCTGTGGGGCTATGGAATATGAGAATTAGAAAGACAAGGTACAGTAGTTGCATGGGAGAAGCAATCCACACCGGGTGCATGAACATGCCCTCCCTGTAGCTGTTGTTTCTCCTGCTGGCCCTTTCCACTGCCTGGGCTTTGCAATCTCAATGGAATTACTGCAGACAGTCCCACAGCCAGCGTGATCCAGGGACCCCACACAGCTGTCTGCAAAGAGTGGGAGAGACAGAAAACACCTAGTCCGAAATAACGACGTTCAATCTGACTTGTATGGGCTGAAGAAATGGTATCACTACTCATGAGTCCCTCAGCCATCACAGCTGAACCGCAAAAACCTGCGCTGATCATGAAAGTAACCTAGATTTTCATGTAAGTTATTATTCATCATAATAACACTTAATAACAACATAAAAAAAAACATGAAGAAGATGGATTCATTATCATAAGTTTGCATTAAAATCCTCTGATTGGCAGTACGTACTTCATTTTAAGTGGTGCCTGCTATACATTCAGGAAACAAACATTATACCACAGACCCCAGCTGACCATGATGCCAATGACCAAAATGAATGGCATACAGACAGTCCACCCTCTGAAAAAGTAGTTAACCACACTACTCACTGAGTCTTAGCAGACAAAGTCTGGCCAGTCCCTCCATGAAACAGTCAGTGGCTGATAAAGGCAAAAAGCACAGAGGAGGTTAGAGCAGGCTTTGCTTTCTGCTAATGTTAATGTCTTCGTGCCTCCTGCCAGTCCAAAAGTTTCTTATAGCTACTAGAAGACAAAGAGTCACAGGTCCCAGATCTGCTGTCCTCCATCATTACCCTTACCATCTTCTCAGGCTCCCAGGACACCTGCGAAGTCAGTCCTGTAAGACTGGGGAGCAACATGAAGTCTGCCATAGGGGTTGTTCAACATCATACACAACACGTGAAAGTGCTGTATTTGCAAACAGGCTTTGCTTCAGATATAAATGAGTTGTGTTCTCCCATTTTTACACTATCTCCATGTTCAGTCTCAGCACACATACAGAGCACAGAGCAGTGGGCTGTAGAAGTCTCCAGAGAAGTCAGCCGGCAGACTAACATAGAGATCAAATTTACACCTAAAAATGATTGAAGAGAGAGGACTGTTGCAGTTTCACTGGGAATATCAGAAAGGCCTGGGGCAGCTCAAAATGTGAGATCAGAGCCATCAGGGAGCAATAATATAAGCCTAAGAAACTGGAGAAGGAAGACAGGAGTGGCTTAGGGGGTCCTTGAGACAGCAGATCAAAGAGATGACTTGCGAATGAAAAAAGTCAGATCCAAAACGAATTGAGTAAAAGGAAGAGCAAACAGACACAAAGACTGAAGCAAGTCTCATTTCCTTTACTATCTTCTTTTCTATCTGGACCGTGCTTACAGTAGTTACCATGATTATCTTGGGGATATTACAAGTAGGGCACTAGAGGAGACATTGGCATTAACACGCAGAATGATGATATCAGAGGTACTGTTTCTTAGACTAAGCTGTATTCTGTGCAATTGAAATGGCATTGTCATTACTCGCCTGTTCTTTTTCCCTGTTCAAATAATACTTCGGCAAGGATTACAAGAGGAGGAGCCCAGGACCTTTGAACCTGAGATGCTTTGCTTTGTCCCGTAGGCACGGAGTCAGAGGTTGCTCACTGGGGGCCCTCGAAGGAAGATGCTCCATGGGACACTGAGCTGGAAAGGGGCCAAGGAGACTTCCAGACGCTTCACAACATAAAATTGTCTCCAAGATTTAAACCACGAGGAGTGGGTCCCTGTAAAAGCAATGCTGTTTCATCCAGATCTTTTCAGTTTTGACAGAGTTACATAAATCATGTCAAGAGATGAAGCAGCAGCCAATATCAGCGCCTCTTTTCTCCTCTGTCATACCCAAGGAAGAAAGGGAGAGAGGTGAACTAAGACCATTATTTTAGTTCCTAAAACCTTTTTTCCTCAATAACCTGTTCATGCCTTTCCCCAGTGATCTTTAATTGTGGCATAGAAATCTTTTGTCTTAACTATCAGAAGAAGCAAACTTAAGAACTTAAGAAGCAAACCATTTGAAAACATAGCAATAAAACAGTGGTAACAGAAATAAAATCTCAACAGCTTTCCATTTACGGTAGACTAAATGAGGTTTATAACAAGATCTGGTCCATACATTCACAGCAGCAGAAGGTGAGGCTTCTACAAAAAACACTTTAAGGAAGAAAGGACCCCCACGAACATGAAAAGCCTGCAAGACACAGACCACCCCTACAGGGTTAGCTGCTGGTCAAGGATGGCTGTGGTCTTGCGGGTGCCTCTACACATGCTTATTGTGAAGCATGTCAGTTAGCCTCCTTATGTGCCTGAAATCAGAAATGTGCTTGCACACCTGGCTAAACGGAGCTGCTGGTGAGTATTACAGCTCTCAGAGCTGTCACCCCAACAACATTACAAGTTACTTCAGGGCCAGGTGTCACCCAGGCAGATTCGTTGCAAACAGTGTAGCAGTGGGTGAATATTACTGCACTGATTGCTCCAAACTAAAGAAGACAAAAGCAGGCAGCCTACACTATAGGCAGACTAGATTAGGAAACACCTTTTTTTCTGTCTCACCATGTCTCCCTCCCCCAGCTCCACAATACGCACTACCGTACTGACATCCTCCATTTGACATTTTCATCCATACAAGTCCTATGCGTTGACTGACAAGCTTCTCATATACCACACAACCTCCCCCAGCTCATCACAGCGGGAAGTCAGAAATAGGTATGTCAGTATGGCTGCATCTCAGCCCTATCAATCAACTCAGCAGTGATGATGGGGCCAAATGAACTCTTTCCACTCATTAGATTCCTGTGGTCTATGATGTGCCAAGAGTTTGACCACAACTCCCTGGTGAATGTAGATGGCTTCTGTGATTCCCAGGTGGTCTTTCATCAAAATATATCCCAGGCCTGGGTCTGGTTAGCTTCCCAGAATAGATGAGACTGACACATCCATGGGCTCCAAAGATAATTATTTCTTGAAGAATACACAATTTTTGGTGTAGGAACAAAGGTCAGCAAACAACCAGTATTTGTGGTGGAGTCAGAGATAAAGAAGAGACAGGGTAATCTACCCTGTTTTGTTCAGGAACAGCAGAAAAGGAAAACTTCTGTTGTCTTTTTTCTTAACCAAAACAGTACTTTAAAAGTAAGACCTTAAAAAGCAATAATTTTCTTCATTGGCAAATAAGAGATACTATCACATTCTCATATAACCTAATCCCCAGCAGCTCTGCTCTCTCCCTCCCCTGTTCTGGTCAGCTCTACTCTGACACCCCTCAGGCCCAGGTGACTGCAGAATTAAGACAATTACTCTTATTGTGACGCTAAGATAAATCTCTGTTTTTTACAAAAGCCCCATTTCAGTGGAATTTGATACCATTTTAAGATTTGATTCTGCAAGAAGACCACCCAGCTGAGCCACAAATCAATACAGAATTCATTAAAGGACCTGGGCACTGGCTTGATCTCTAGGCAGAAGATCAAGGTCTCTCTCTTTCCCTTTCTTTTTACCACACTGCCAGCACAAAAAGGTATGAAATACGCAGGGAAGATTTAATTAATCAGTAGAAGGACTTGTAGCCCTACCTTTTTTTTATATGGAAGGATGAAATACAGGAGAAGGACCACAAGAAGCAGAGAGGGAGAACTAGGGAAGGCAGCAGATGTTGTAAAAGATCTACTTTCATGTTCCCTGTGCACCAGAAATGTGCAGACGTATGTTGGCAGAGCTACAGTCAGAGTCCATAGCAAGGCTACATCTTACACATCTGGAAGCTATTTGGCAGGGTGTAGAGTTCAAATGTTTTCTGCTTCAGCTGGTTTCAGACATACCTTTCAGTGCCGGGCTGAGCTCGGGACAGCTCAACCTACAGGCTCATTAAAGAAGGCGTTCACCGCAGCTTCATCGCACTTGCTTCAGCTGTTGTCAGAAGCAGGCACGGGGCTGGACTTTGCTCTCCCCCCTTTGGCTACAGCTTGCCAGTAACACTCAGCAATGAGAATGATAATAGAGAAACAAGGAGGAGAGCAGGGAGAAGAAAACGGCACCACAACTCAGCAAAGCCTGGCCTTGTATCAAGAAACAGAATGTACTTGGACAAAATCCAGGGTGTGAGTTAACTTGAGTGCAGAGCAAGCCATTCAGGAAATAAGAAGGTCCGCGCGGCACAGGAACATGGAAGGGTCACGTTAGAGCCCATGTGCTTTTTTGCAGAAATCCCTCTGTTTTAAAAAATAAATAAATACAAGCAGAAATGAAAGGTTTGGTCTCTCTGCCCCAGAAGAGAGGCCATCTTAAGGCAGCAGGAAAGAGGAGGCACGTTGCTGGGTCTGGGGCTGCTGACATTGCACTAACCCAGCATGGGAACTCCCAGCAGTCACCAGAGGTTAACTCTGCTTTGGTAAGAAATGTTTCCCAGCTGAGGTGCACTTCTGGGACCACCCCATATTCCAGCTAGCACAATCCAGTGCCCATGAGCTACCTGCTGTGCCCAGTGAGGACAGATGAAACCACCAATGTGGTGTATGATTTACCTCGTCAGGATGAGGCCCCCAGGGTACAGCACAACTTGCAGCGACCAGCCTGCCTGGCAGGTCACTGTGACTGGCTAATCACCCCACTTCCCAAAGCCCTGCTGATGGTGCACACCCAGCAGGTACGTAAGAGACCACGGCAGATCAAGGCTCTCCCCACCTCACAGGTCCCAGCTGTGCTGCTGCAGAAACCAAGCCAGGGACTTTCACTGGTGAAGAAAGATGTCTTGTGGCAAAGAGCAGCCAGGGGCCAAGCTTCACCCCTGTGAACTGACCTTGGACCACGCAGCCGGTGTTTCCCCCATTTTCTCCCCTCTGGGTCTCAACCATGCTCAGGAACTTAAAGCCATACATTGATCCGTTCAATGCTTAACATGCTTCAGGCTTTCATATACAGTTAATTTAGGTGTAGAGTATCTTACACATTTCCAATTCTGCCTTCATTTTCTCTGTCCAGAGCCATCCTGGAATTAAAACAGGGAAAGAGAAGAGGAATGGGATGAAACAGCATCTAAAAGTAGCATGCAAGATGTCATCACTGAGTAACGCTGTCAGTGGCAGGAACGTTTTGCAGCACAGCACAGCTCTTGCAACACCTCCACCTCCAGTTCCCCCGCCTTCACCTCACTATTTTTATTTGCACTCTGTGCTCTCTGACAGCACGCGTGCCCGAATGCAGGTGATGTTGCACTGCTGTTTTCTTCATTCCACTTCAAAACTTGGAAAGCAGCAATATTTATCCACTCGTTTTGTGGTTAAGGGCACAGACACTAGTAGGGGTGATGCAGAGCATGCAGCAGAGGGGCAGTGGGGTGGGAAGCCCCTGTGCTGTGACATCTCCAGATGGCCAATGCGCTCATCTCTACCCCCAGTCCAGGTGCCCAGCCAAGTAGCCCCAGGTTGGAGATGTCTGGCAGCAGGGTCTGCCAGCTGGGCTCATGCTCAGAGGGCACTGCTTGTCTGCCAGCCCAGCCATCAAGTCCTGCACTGATGTTTTCCCTGGTCAGCATTTCCAAATGTTTTCTCAGCCTGACCCTATCGCCTCTCTCCCCTGGCCTTCTCCTCCTTCCCTGGCCTCCCCCATGCCGTCCCCCCACGCACCCTGACAGCTTCTCTAAAACAAGCATCCACCCCCTCCCCATCCCTCTGCTACCCGTGCCGTGGCCCCATGCGCCCATGGCCCTCCCGCCCCAGCACTGATGCGGAGGAGCCATGCTATTTCTTTAGCTGACATAACAAGAAGGTCAGTCAGGGATGAAAAAGCCCAAGAGAAACACTAAGATGTTTTATATCAACTTCAAATGAACAACAAGACAGAACTTTGAAACCACTGGTCCCATACATCAAAAATACAGCCAAGTCAGAGGAAGAACCTACACTCATGGAATAACAAAAATTGAACCCTGGAACAGAGTTAAAATATATCTGATTATGGTGGCTGGAAAATCCCAGAAGACTGTGACCCATATAATTAGTATTTTCCCCACAAACAGCTTTACTAGAAAATACACATGAACCATAAATACTGAATTCTTTTTTTTCAACCTGGTGTACCTACCTTAGCAATACCAACATGACACGCTGCCGTGGAGCTGGACAGTCTGCAGTGGGGAAGGGGTTTAACCATGACATCCAATTGCCCTGCCTCCGCACAGTAGCTCACTTCCACTATCTCCAGCCTAATGGAATAAAGGAAAATGGTTTTGAAATGGGAGAGCACCCACTGGAAGCACCTGCAGTACCTGTGTTTGGCTTGTATGTAAATACTCTGAATTACAGGGCAAGATGCAGACTGTCACCTGGTGTTTTTCGGTCCAAAAGAAGTGGAAGCACCTGCAAACCAAGGAATAAGCACCGGTCCTCCAGCCTTGCAGGTGTGGAGAGCCAGGTAGGAGAAAACAAACCCAGCCCAATCTGAGGCTGGGAGTCCTGGGACAAGGATGCAGCATGACCTCAGAAATGTGCCACATTTCCCAAAGCCCAGAAAGGGGAAAGGCATTTTGGGCACTAGATCAGCTGTTTTCCTCAAGACTGCTTGAGAAAAACCATAACCCCAGTAGGCTGACACGCCTGAGCTCAGTCACAATACAAACAGCAGTTACCCCAGCTTGGCAACGGTGGTGCTAGCAGCCTTGGGGTATAACGGTCTAAGAACATAAACCAACAAGGTCTGTGGACAGAAGGTAATATCTTTTATTAGACCCAGTAAAAGTGTATTGGAAAAATACAGACCAGCTTTTGGCATGCAAGGTTTTTCTCAGGTCTGAAATGGAAGTGTGTTATCCTGGGGACAGCCACGACCCATAGGGAGCACAGAGCTTATTCTGAGGAAATAACTGGATGCTGAGAGTTGGTAGATAGAATTATAGAATCATTTTGGTTGGAAGAGACCTTTAAGATCACCAAGTCCAAACGTTAACGTAACACTGCCAAGTTACCACTAAACCATGTCCCTAAGCACCATGTCTACATGTCTTTTAAATACCTCCAGGTATGGTGACTCCCCTGCTTCCCAGAGCAGTCTGTCCCAATGCTTGACAAACCTTTCTGTGAAGAAACTTTTCCTAATATCCAATCTAAACCTCCCCTGGCACAACTTGAGGCCGTTTCCACTTACCCTATTACTTGGAAGAAGAGACCAACCCCCACCTCGCTACAACCTCCTTTCAGGTAGTTGTAGAGAGCAATAAGGTCTCCCCTCAACCTCCTTTTCTCCAGGCTAAACAATCTCAGTTCACTCAGCCATTCCTCGTAGGACTTGTGCTTTAGACCCTTCACCAACTTTGTTGCCCTTCTTTGGACACGGTCCAGCACCTCAGTGTCTTTCTTGTAGTGAGGGGCCCAAAACTGAACACAGAATTTGAGGTGGGGCCTCACCAGTGCCAGGTAGAGGGGAATGATCACTTCCCTGGTTCTGCTGGCCACACTATTTCTGATGCAGGCCAGGATGCTGTTGGCCACCTTGGCCACCTGGGCACACTGCTGGCTCATACTCAGCTGGCTGTTGACCAGCACCCCCAGGTTCTTTTCCTCTGGGCAGCTTTCCAGCCACTCGTCCCCAAGCCTGTGCATTGAATGGAGTTGTTGTGACCCAAGTGCAGGACCCAGCACTCAGCCTTCTGGAACCTCATACCATTGGCCTCATCCCATCGATCCAGCCTGTCCAGATCCCCTCACAGAGCCCTCCTATGCTGAAATGGATCAACACTCCAGCCTAACTTGGTGTTGTCAAATTTTTTTTTCTGGGAACGGCAGTGGTGGCAGATTATTCACACATATTTGAAATATTAAGTAGTAGTGTGACTGTTGACTAGAGCAGCATTTGGCCAAGGAAAGGGGGCACCCAGCTGCCTGCCAGGGGCTCTCCAAAAGCCAGCTGGAAGCAGCCATGCTGCAATGGGCAGGGCAGACCCTCCTGCAGCCAGGCAGGCTGGGGCTGGGAACCTGTGTGCCTGGGACACCGACCAAGCCAGCAGCTGAGGAGCAAGCACTGCCCAGATTCCCAGGCTCCAAGGGATTTCCCAGAACGTGCCCATGACAGGATGTAACTTTGCTCACAGCCCTCGTGGAAGTTATGTTTATCAGCAAAGCTGACTGGCTTGGTGTGGCTGCAAAAGCCAGTGCCTCACCTGTGTTAAGGCTGAGCTGGGAGCCTGTAAGGAGTTGCTACTTCAAATTGCACAGCGGTGGGGCCCTTTGTGGGTTTTAGAATTCTGCAAAAAAAGGTTTACAAGAGATAACATTGTTTTTTCCAGCTGTTGACAAAACTTGCCACATCTCTACAGAGTAACTTCTTTGGAAGAGTAGGAAAGCCCTATAGCTGGTCTCAAGTACACTGAGAGAAATAAATGCTTTCTTCCCGTTGAGATAAAGGTCCATTGGCACATGAAGAAAAGCACATGCTCCCTTGGAGAGATGATGAAACCCAGTGCATTAGTATTATTCTGGCTGTGCGGAGGCCGCTGCAGCTGCCCTGCCTTCTCATTCTGCATTCTCTTTCTTGCAGCCTATTCAAAGGGAAAAATGATGAAAATATAGCCTAGACCTGCTCCCACAGTGGAAGGCAAACAAGACTATGGAAAGAGAGTTTGTGCCTGATTTTGAACCACTTTGCTGAGAAAGAGATCTGCACATGGCAAAGTTTGAAAATAATTGGTCTGGTAGAAATGTGTAAGTATGTGTCCTTCAGATCAGGGGATGCAACTAATTAGAGAAGGAAGGGAGGAGGCAGCAAGTGGTAGGGTTGAACACATGGAAACTGAAATTTTTGCCGTTGGCATTGAGTAGCTCCGGATCCAGTACAGAATGCTGCTTTCTATCCTTCTTCAGTAGCAAGAAACGTCTGAAAATTAGAAAACCATGATACGGTCAGAAGTAATATCTGAAGTTCCAAGGAAATGCAGGAATATGGATTTTTTTTAACTTATCAGATATCCTTGGAAAAGGAGGAGAAAAGCTATACTGGGTGAAAAACAGACGTAATCTTTACTCATCATGTCTCCACAATATGTTTTCTGCTGTAATGAAATCCCAGGACCTGATGAAAAGGGAAGGCTGGCCTCCAAAACAAGTGAGGTAATGTCATTGCAGAGTGGCCTGAAGTTCCCAGTGCTCAGTCACACTTGCAAAGCTTAATATCTCAGGTAGGAGTTATAGCTGACAGATTTTTTTCTTTCACATATGAACCTTAAAAATCATCTTTCTCTGTTCAGATCATGAGAAGCCAGTTTGCCTTTTTTAAAAATTACATAACTGGTGTTAACCAAATCGAAAATAGAACAACCAACTGCCTTTAAGTCACAGGGCCTTCCTGGAAAACCAGAAGACATTAAATGATCTTGCTGTCTATGTTTTATCCTTCATCTTTCCTAGGACGTTATCAGCTGCAATGCTCAGTGGCATATCCTTCTCCAGAGGAGAAAACTGCCTCAGACTCAGCTCAGGAAGAAGAGTAAGTGTCTGAAGTGCTACCGCAGATGCAACCATCCTCCTGCTTCTTGAAAAATCAGGAGGAGATTGGAGCACACGTTTTGTTGCAGCCTTGCCTTCAGCAGTCAGTGCGCTAGCCAGTTGAGGCTCAATCTTCAGGATCTTACAGGCAAAAAGTGTTTTTCTGCTAATGGAGCACTGACACAAATACATTGATACCTGGTATTTGGCATTGCTACACTAAGCAATTGCCCCAGAGAGAGGTTAAGAAATAGGACACATTGCTTTTGCTGGTTGCCAAAATCCATGTCGGGGAGAGATGTGGCTAAGACGAAAAGGATATGCTTCTCCCAGCATGACAAGGGAGTTTTCCCATCCAGCTGAGATGATTGACCTGAGAGATGTACTGAGGAGGAAAGGCATCTGCGCCAAGCTTCAGTTGCCCTCCAGCTCTGGTTTTGGCTCTTCTGCCCTCTTAAGCTCAATGAAAATTATGGCAAGCTCCTCACGGAATCAACCCATGGTCACAAACTGACTTGAGTGACTGCCACAGAGGAGACACCTCATATATGACTTCTAGTTTTAGTGCTTGCTTCATACCCAGTGCAGTTCTGTGTTTTGCCACACAGTTTTACCCTCTTGCTTCAGACATGCTCAACCCTGTCCGTTCCTGTTTGGAAAGAAACAGCCCAAGCTTGGATTTGCATTGTCGCAAAAGGGACTTTCCTTCACCATTAGATACCAATACCTGCAACGTGCGTCAACACTAGGAAGATAACTAGAGAAAATGCAGGCCTCTGAAAGCACGCTTTCTTGTTACCCACCATACCACAGACTGCTATTCTCATCTAGTAACCTAACCCGGTGCTACAAACCAGCTGCCAAAGAGCACAGCACATGTAGTCAGGGCGAAGCCTGCCCTGCCCTGCGCAGCGCTGGGTGCTGTGTCACAGGAGGGGCAGTACCTGGCATCAAAGCCACGGAGCAGCCCAGTGCCCCATGTGCTTTTCTAATTGATGCCAGACATTGGCTGATGGTTTAAAGTTTGTATATACTACGTCTGCCAGACCCTTTTCCTTGCAGTGTCATGGGGGCTGTTTCCATTTAAAGCATGCTTTGGTTTGCTATTGTTTAACCCAATCCTCTATACTATTACATTTTTCCACGTTAAATTACATTGGACCATCTTTGCTGAAGCATAGAGGGAATCCTGCGGTTTTACCCCAATTCCTGACTATCATCTTATACACAGAGGGTTTTCTCTGTAAAAGCAACCGGAGCAGCCAGAAAGTTTGCTGTAGAAGTACCTGAGACATTGCCAAGGAGTGAGGACCACAAATCCTTCCTGGAACAGTGAAGCAGGATGACAGCAACACCAAGGCCTCATCTGGCTCAAAGAAATATCTATATCTCTTTATATCATTTTTACAATGGAACTTCAACAGCATTGTAAATAATTGCAACCACTCTTCCCGTAGGCAGTCCCATTGCTATTTTGTGTCTGGACTCTTTTGGTTCAGAGACCACAGAAAGACAGCTAATGCGTGCAAGGGGTGGTTATGAATAGAGCTGCAACAAAATATGCAGCTTTAGAGATGACCAAAATTGAAATGTTCATAATTCAAGTCAAATAGTGATAGCCAAACAAAGGTGGGAGAGAATTTTAAAACAAACTGTTTCAGTGTTTTCAGAGTATAAAAAATAGAATATTTACTCTGAGACAAAACTAACACATTTGGTAGCTCCAAGGTAAAATTTTCCTTTTTATTATGTTTCACTGGAAAAAAACTGGACATCCAAATCTTTTATTTTTTCTTTTCTCCCTCCCCCCCCCCCCCC
>VYXH01001775.1:0-23068 GCA_013397275.1 Burhinus bistriatus
ATTCTATGATTCTATGAATAATACTGATCTACATAAATAAAACTGAAGTACTCACTTGCAAGATCATTTTAAGCAGTTTTGTGTGGCAAGAAGCCCAAGTCACAGATGTCCAATTTAAGTTCTAATGTCAGTTTTATGATTTGCAAATCCGTGATTTTGGACACTGTGAAAGTTGTAGAGTATTTAATTTTTCCACTTGACTCAGGATCATAGAGAAGTCTTTTTATGAGACTGGTTTCATGTGTCTTATTTTAGGGGAAGTGTTTTCCTTGGTTTTGGAATTATGTCTTCAAGTGCTTTACTCCACAATGTGCATACTATGAATGTGTGATCTTTCTAGCACTGGGAAAAAAACAGCTCATAATCCAGAGAAGAGATTTTGGTATGTTTAGTGAATGGCATAACATTGCTCTTCACTACATCATTTGCAGTGTTTTATTTTTACTGTTGACTGTAAAGTGCAGTAGGTTTTAAAGGAATGTGCTTTATAGATAGCAAGGGAAAACTGAACTGGGCTTGTCTACCCAAACATGGCCACTAAAGGGATGTTTACAAAGGGTTTGTGTAACTCCACAGAGTAACATTACCCATTCTCCTCTTCCTCAGCAGCCTCTCCATAAATAGTCTTTTAACTTTCTTAGGGAGGGAGGTACTAATAAAAAAAACTTAAAAAATTAAAGCAGAGTTTAGCATCTTCCAAAAAAAGTGCATCTTCTGGAGGAAAGGAAATGGAAATGAAAATAAATCAGTTTACAAATTGCTCTTGGTCCAACATCACTCACTTCAACAGCCACAGCTATGCTAAAGTATCCGTCACTGTCATTTCTTTTAGCACGCATCCCTTTCAGTCCTGCTGTCAAGCCTCCAGTTTGCTGATGACATTTTCCCTTTGCAGTGATGGGCATTTTGAATATGCAGAAACAGCAATAATAAAGTCTAGTATGGATTTCAAGGGGATTAGTCCAAATCAGTCATCAATAATTTCTGATCTGACAGAGGTGATAATTGAGGTAAGCTGTATAACTTGAAGGTTTCAGTTTGGTTAAAATCGCCCTATTAGCTGCTTAATAGTGTTATTAGTCAAATAAATTAGGCTAGGATCTTCCAAAGAACCTTGGCACTGTGTATATTAAGTATGCTCAGTCCTGTACGACAACCATTCTAACAGTGCATTACCAGCAGAGATGGTTGTCATATCGCATATTATTCTGAAAGTGCTTGCTTTTGGGCAACAAAACATATTACAGATTTCAAATAACAGAGCATAAATCTGTTTTCAGATAAACAAATGACAACAAATCTGGTGGTAATTTATGGTACAAATGGTAGGGAATATCAGTCACTTTTTTTTGGATGTTTTCACTTAGAGCTATAATGACACAGCCTCCTTTTAGCTTGCAATCTTGCCAAACTGCTCAATTCATGCTCTCCATATCAATATGTTTCTAATGCACAAAGCACTAAATCAGTGTTTTTCAATTTTAGTAACAGATTTTAGACATGATCACTGACCACTTCAAAGTGCAACCATAAAAATGACCCTAGAGAAAGGCAGTAATTTTTCAGACGGTCCTAAGGGTTGATTTTATTCCTGCTGAAATGAGTGACAAAAATCTAGTATTGTATGATCTCTCAGCACCACTTGCTTAGTATCTCACAAGAGACATGTTCAGCACTATTCAGCATCTGACCTGGTATCTTAATATTCTAAGGAGAACCCAACAGAAAAAATGCATATACTCTATGACGAAATACATTTTTTTAAAAAAGCATCATTTAGGTTATTTCCTCTTCCCTTAAAAAAGACCCTCCAACATAATGATAACTTGTGGAGGTGGTTAAGAACACAGGAAAAGGAAGATTTTAATGCAAAATATAAAAAAAATTAGAAAACCAAACACACTTTGTGGAAATGAATGCTCATATCCAACATTAGAAAGCATCTGTATGCTAGCTGTACAAAGAATAAACATGTGTGCTGCTTTCTTAAGTATACAAAAGGATTTGTTTACAGATAAAAGAAGGAAAATGATAGTTTACATCTTATTTGCTTGTTATGTAGCCCAGTACAAAAATATATACAGTATAGATTGTAAGACTTTACTTGTATATTTGCATAACCCAGTGAGAATGGAAGTGTTTTTCTTCCAGCCTTCACTTAACGATGGCTACACAAGCACTGTGAATTTAAAACTCTGTACTGTATGTAAAGTGAGGTGCGTGCTTTTACCGCTTGTCAAAACAATCCTGAAATCCCATTTTCCTTTAATAAAGTATAGTTTTGTCCTCCAGATGTATGCTTGAATAAGATGTCATAGTCTGTTTTTGTTCAGGATTGCACCCTGCTGATGTTCTTAGGCAGCAAGAAAATTACCTTATTGAAACATATTGCTGGTAGTGACTATAGTGCCAAATTTTGCATTGGTATTACACACATGACATATTCAGAGACCTTTGAGTAAGACCATGAATATCAAGTGATTGAAAAGATTATACAGGCTTTTTCTTCGGATATAAAAGGTTGTGGTTCTGGATGACTGTCTTTCAGATCAATATAATTATGTCATAAAAACATGTAACAAAATAGTTACTTTGCAGGCTTTCACACTTGCCTGATTTCATACTAATTTTATTCTGAGTAGAATTGTTTTCCTTACATTAGTTGCACAGTTGTTATTTCAGAGGAGTGGGGGTTGGTTTTAAAATAGTTGCATAATTGTAGGCCCTCTGCTAGTATGTCAGCATCTAGATAGGTAATAGATGCTTTATAATGTTTGCTTTTCTAGAGAAAAGATATGTACACTTAAATTACAATCATGGAGTTACATAGCTGAATATTTATACACAAACACACACGCACAATTTTTATATATGTGCACCCAAATTTGTATGTGCCTGTATGCACAATGGAACAAATGTACTCTTTATGAATCACATATAAACATTTTAAGAGTGCATATGTTAGTACTAAAATGAGGTAATATAGAGGTCTAGTTCACTTTGGGTAAAAATCCCTGAATTTCTGGCTGTAGCAGGTGTTTGGAAGCTGCAAGCAGTGTGATAATATTAAAAATTCATGATATCTGGGTTAAAAGTGTTATTTGAATGTTGTATTTTTCCCTTAGACAAATTTAGTTATGCATGCACTAGTTTTGTGACCCTACAGAGTGATAACTCACTGCCAAAAATCATCAGAGGCAACAGTTTGGCTGGCCTGGTTGGCAAAACACTGCCAATCTAGGAAGCAAAGTTATGATAGTAGCTCCTGCTGGTCACTGGAGTGGCATCAGAGAGAGAAAGCTATGATTAGAGAAAAGGGGATTTGAAATTTTGGGGAAATTTAGAAAAAGTTGACAATAAAATGGATAAAACCACAGCTAGTTGCAGGTAAAGGATAAAGTCCTGCCCAGACAGGTTCCCATTAACATTTCACATGCTAGAGAAGTAAGTCAAGCTATCAAGAATGCCTGATTTTTCCACTAGCTTCATTTCTTTTAAAAAAGTTGAGCTTTGGACAAGCAATCCCTCCTAATACCACAATGAAATTATCCCAACAAAACACTCATCTAACCCCAACCTGTATTTATCAAGAGATGGGTGGGTGCCCATGATCCTACTTTGGGCTGCAAAATTTGAAAAAGGGTTTCAAAACTGAACCCAGAACTTGTCAAAGGGCTCGTCATGGCTTTGGATCCCCTGGGTTAAGCACCTGCTAGAACTTGTCTGACATCTAAACCCAAACTGTAATCTCAGATTCTGTAATCTGGATCAGTCTCTGACAACTACTGGAGATGCTCTGGGTCACTGTTTCCTAGCAGCCTTCCAATAGGGGCAGGGCATGCAGAACATCAAGGGCATCCGAGTATAAAACCTTCATCTGTGGATAAACAGGATTTTATGAAATGGTTTTCCATGATGTGTACAAACCTGACTCAATGCCCCAGGAAATCCTTTCCACAGCTTTGTACTAAGGCTGTAATGCCAGGAGAAAGGATGAGCTAGCCTTCGATTTTTTGTGAGAATTATAACACTGCCAACAATCTCTGTGGAACGGCTTTCTAGGTTTACCTCTCTGAACAGTTGCATTTATTCACATTACAGTATTACAGTGTTTCAAAGCACTAAATTATACTGAATTTATGGAACAAGGAAACACCTCATTTATTTGTTCATTCATCACATAACACAGATGTCCTCAACAGACCTAGCAGACAAAAAAAGTTAAGATTCAGATGTAGGGTGGACTAGAGAGATTAAATATAGTTTAATGTGGCCTTTTCCAAAAGTATGGAATTTTAGAAGTACAACTTCTCGCTTAGTGAAATCCATTTTCATATTTTGTAGTTTTTTACTTAAAAAGCACATAACTTCACTAAATTACAATCTCTGTGCTGATCTTTGCCCTTTTATTTGGACTACTTGTTTACACTGAGTATCCTCTAGCTATCATCTCCTACATCTCCTTTGTATCTGAACTCTGAAATGGAAAATCGTATACTAACATACGCAGTATGGGAAACAAACAGGATGAATTAGATATCTTTGTGCAGTTGCAGGGCTTTAATCTTTTGGGAATCACGGAGATGTGGTGGGATGGCTTCCATGACTGGAGTGTTGCAATGGGGGTGATACAGGCTCTTGAGGAAGGACAGGATGCAGGATGGGAAGATGAGGAGGGGGACTCTGCCTTTATGTGAGAGAGCAGCTGGAGTGCATGGAGCTCTGCCTGGGGATGGAAACCAGCTGAGAGCTTCTGGGTTAGGATTAAAGACAGGACAGGTAAAGGTGACATTGTAGTGGGTGTCTACTACAGGCCACCAGACCAGGAAGAATGAGTGGATCAGTCCACCTACAGACAGACAAGACCAGCCTCGTGTTTGCAGGCCCTGGTCGTCATGGGTGACTTCCATCATCCTGATACCTGCTGAAGAGACAACACAATAAGACATAAGCGATCTGGGAGGGTCCTGGATTGCACTGATGATAACTTCCTCCACCAAGTGATTAGAGGAGCCAATGAGGAGAGGTGCTCTGTTGGACCTCTTACTCACCAAAAAGGAGGGGCTCATTGGGGATGTGAAGGTCAAAGGCAGCCTTGGCTGCAGTGGCCATGAGATGGTAGAGTTCAGGATCCTGAGGGCAGGGAGGAGGGTAAAAAGCAAGCTTACAACCCTAGACTTCAGCAGAGCAGACTTTGTCCACTTCAAAAATCCACTTGGAAGAGTCCCATGAGGTAAGGTCTTGGAGGTAAAAGGGTCCCAAGAAAGGTGGTTAATATTCAAGGATCAGCTCCTCCAAGCCAAGAGGTTTCTGTCCCAACAAATAGGAAGTTGGGCAAAAATGCCAGGAGGCCTGACTGCATGAACAAGGAGCTCTTGGCCAAACTGAAAACAAAAAGGAGGGTACACAGTGGGTAGAAGCAAGGACTGGTAACCTGGGAGGAATACAGAAACACTTTCTGAGCACCCAGGGATCAAGTTAGGAAAGCTAAAGCCCAAAGGAAATTGAATCTGGCCAGGGATGTCAAAGACAACAAGAAGGTAAGTACATAAGCTACAAAAAGAAGACTAGGGAAAATGTGGGCCTATTGCTTGGGAGTCCTGGTGGATGCCAAGTTGACCATGAGCCAGCAACATGCCCTGTGGCAAAGAAGGCTGATGGTATCCTGGGCTGCATTAGACAAAGTACTGCCAGAGGCCTGAGGGAGGTGATCAGCACTAGTGAGGCCACATCTAGAGTACTGTGTTCAGTTCTGGTCTCCTCAGTACAAGACAGACATGGACATACTAGAGGAGATCCAACGAAGGGCCACAAAGATGATTAAGGGACTGGAGAATGTCTCTCATGACAAAAGGCTGAGAGGGCTGGAACTCTTTAACCTAGAGAAAAAAGGGCTCAAGGAGAAACTTGTTAATGTATAAAAATACCTGGAGAGAGGGTGCAAAGAAGATGGAGCCAGGCTCTTTTCAGTGGTGCTAGGCTCTTTTCAGGACAAGAGGCAATGGGCACAAACTGAAACACAGGAGGTGCCATCTGAACATCAGGAAACACTTTTTTACTGGAAGGACGGCTGAGCACTGGCACAAGTTGCCCAGGGTGGTTGTGGAGACTCCATCCTTGAAGATATTCAGAAGCCACCTGGACATGGTCCTGGGCAACTGGGTCCAGGTAGCTCTGCTTGAGCTGGGGAGAATGGACAAGATGACCTCCAGACATCCTTTCCAACCTTAACCCTTCTGCAATTCTGTGATTCTGTAAAAAAAGCAAAAGAGCAAGCATCAAAAAGGAGCCTCTGAAGAAAAGCAACATCAAAAGAGGAAAAGAAGCAGAGCAATAGACTGGCTTGGTTGCAGCATGGGCTAAACTCTGTCCTTCAGCAATGAACATGTTAAGTTTGAATGAAAAGAAAAATGTCATGGAGACTGTCTAAATCACACTGTGAAGCAGTAAGGGGCAAAATAGAGTGACCGCTTGTCCTGTCTGTGTTCATGGGTGATGGGATGATGACCTTGGGACACTTTAGAAGGTATCGTCATCAGGATTGCCATTTAAATATTCCTCCAAGATTTCTGCTCAGAGGACAAATTCAAAGTGGGCCACAAAAGCCACAAAGTATACAGTCTGACTACCTCTAAAAGAAAAAACTCCAGGCCTTTTCAAGGACTTCTCCATGTCCATCATTAAAATGAACCTGCAGGCATAAAACCCTGCCCTTGCTTGGTCCGACTGACTATGAGCTTTCTCATTAAGAATCTGGCAGACAGGCACACTGCTTATTTCCTTATCCTGTTTTGGGTCAACACAAACAGATATGACAAGGGTGAGGGCATCTTAGGACTATGGTCACTTCTTCAGAAAGGCCTCTGTTCGGGGGCAGGAATGAAGGCAAGGGTCAGTGTTTCAGAAGCAGTAATCTTCTCTTTTCTCTCATATGTTTTACCCTAAATCCATTTCTTCAGACTTGCAGAAGCAAGAAAGGACTAGGTCTAACTTAAGAGTGTAAGGCCAAGGGAGACAATTACACCTTACGGCCCAACCTTCTGCATAGTATAGGCCAGAATGTCCTCCCCCCTCTCACCCACTCTGTGCCAAACCAAGAACTCAAGCTTATGCTGAGATGTTTTGTACAGGACTGGCTTTTACCTTTATGGTATTGTTTACTATAGAACTACTGTTATAGACTAACTTAATATAGAGTTAGTCTGATAATAAGGCTCAATCATCTAGGTCATTGATTCAAGCAGGACTTTGGCTACATGTGGAAACCCTACAAGTTCCCAGATTGACTCATTCTTTGCTCTCCATTTTTTGCAGTTTGAGATCCTGCCTTCATTGTAACTGTCATCACCCATATGTTTTTACAGTACTCATTTACTTTTGGTTATCCAGTGGATGGTATGGGGCAAAATACAGCATCTGCACCACCTGTACTGGGGAAATCATTGTGATGACCCTTATTGGTAATGGCTTAAATGTCCCACAGGTTCCACGGAGCAGCCCAAGTTTGCTTCATGTCTTTACATACCGGGCCAGCCCTTCATTTTTACATCATGGTCATAAATTTTCTTTCCGTGACTGTCATTCCATGAAGCTGCTCAAAGAAACACGTCTTTGCTACGTGGTATTTGTGGTCAGCAAAAATTAATAATATCATTAGGTTTCCCACTATTGCACTTCCTGCACTGTTGCGTGTTCACTACTTTACAGAGCATGACCTACCATGCTTCCTGCTTCTGCAGATGTGGAAATGATTCCTTTAAACATCCTCCCCTTACAAAAGTGGATCACTTCACTGTATTTATTTCCCTTGTAAATATGTACCTCACTCTGCAATATCAACTCTTGTGCATTTATTATTCCATTATATTCATTTTATATAAATTTAAGTTCCTCCTCACTTCTGCAGCAAGGAGATCAATGCAGTACATGACAATTTTATTACATCAGTGTATTAACTTCCTTTATAAAAGTAAATCAGTCTAGTAGATTCACTCCCCCACAAGAATGTACCCATAGATCACTGCATTATGTTAACTCCCTGAATACATAAAGACTGTATCATTTTGCTTACTTGCTCTCCAGGTAAATGTGAAAATATTCTCCTTTACGATATATATGTATACAGTATTTTATTCTTAGCCACTTCATTCAGAGGCGAATACAGCAGTAGAATGTGCTTATTTCTTCATAGCAGAACAATGATTCTCTGGAGAGCTGCAGCTAGGTTTTGCAGGACTTTGGACAAGACATGCATGTACACATGCAGCTCCTCTCCGTCTTTCCATGCTTTTGCTGCCTTTTTCTTCTTTTTCCCTCTTTTTTTCTCCTTAGCTTTCCCTTGCCGGTTGCCTCATTTTGTTTTCTTGTTTGGTTTTGTTCATCGCACAGTTTTGCTGAGAATTTAAATGAGGGCTGAGAACAACAGCAGAAATGGGGATCTGGACCTGAAAAATACCTTTCCTGCCATCTCTAAGCTGGCCCCTCATTTTCATTTAAATTCCCTGTCCTGTTTGAGCGGGCTGTACTGTCAGCTGTACGTGCTGTACTGTGCTCCACCGCATGTGAGTCACTCCCTTCCTGTTGTTGCTACTCCTTCGTGTCAGTGGATGTGTCCAGTCCTCCACGGCATACAACAAAAAGGGGAGCAGATGAAAGCGTATTACTCTACCTGAATCTTGTCTTTTCTTTCTACCTCTCTGTCTGCTTCTCCAAGATCAGTCCAGTACAAGTATACTCCTAAATACAGATTTCTGTTATATAGACCTGGATCTGAGTTAATATAGATTGATTAAATCTATTTCGCATCCTCTTCCATAATTACAGAGCATACTAATGTATGTGCAGACCTAAGAAGAGTTGTAAACTATCAGCTGATTTCAAGTCAGAATCAGGTGATATAAACCCTCTACTTAATTCTGGGAGGAAAGAGAGGGATGTTTAATCATTTCAACAAGCTCTAACAGCACCAAGGGAAAAACAGCTATAAAAGGGTTAAAAGTAAGCAATCAAAGAAAAGCATCAAAATCAAGCAACCAAACAAAAACCCCAGTCCTTACATGTCTCTTAAGGGCTGCACACAGTCTGCCCAGGAGTTTCTTTTATCCCGAGTTTACTACGTGCTCCCCTGTGTCTCCTTCCTGCTCTGTGGAAGGTCATATGGCAGCATGATGCCATCTCTGCAGTCTCCCTCTTCTCCAAGTTTAGGTCCAAAGATTTCAGCATGTTTCAGACACAATTGTTCTAAATTTTCTGACATCTGAGGAAATGTAATACTTGAGTATCTTTATAGTTTGGAAGCTCTCAGGGAAAGGTCTGCTCTGTTGCAAATTCTTCCAGTGTTTCTAGTACAAATACTGGAATTAGCTTTTGCCGATTACAACATGAAAATTACAGTCACCCATACTGTATTCAGTTTAGCTTTGTTTGCACTGTTACAGTTTGGTAGTGTGATATTTCTACACCTGAAATTCTGACAATCCTTGTGTTTGTTTGTTTTCAGCCCTTAGCAATCCCTCATGGGGTACAGGGTTAGCATTTCAATTCTCTTCAGACAAGTACCACAGAGTCTGAGGAAGAGGAATATATTCACAGGGAGACATATTGGTTAAACTTTTATAATGCTTTGCAGAAATATTGATAAAATTGCACTAAAACTGTGAAGGATTTTTTTCTGATCTCTTTCCTTTAAAGCCAATATGCATACAGAATCAACAGGACACATGTGGAAAGCCAGAAGCATTCCGATCCCTTTATCCTTCTAACAAGGCAGTGGGCACGGTAGAGGGTCCTAAACAGCACTTGAAGCCTGCTACCTGTTCTATTTCTGTAACTGTGTGCAACTAATTATTTTTTAAGTAGCTACTTCTGTTGGTGGGTAACCGCTGCCTTCTCTGTTCATGCCACGACAAAACAAAAAGACCCCACCAAGAAATGCGATCAGAAACCCCACTTAGTTTTTCGTGGGTTTTTTTAGCCGAGTGTGATCTGCCTTGCGCTGTAGTTTCGAAGTAGTGTTCTGCCTAATTCATATAGACAACCAAGTTATCTGCTCCCTGCAGTACTAGGTGAAGTAGCTGAGCTGTCCCTGCAAATGACATGACAAAAGCACTCACGTACAAGGTGTGCAGAAGTGCCATGCAGGAATCAGAGCTCCCAAAAACCACTGCACTCCTGACCTGGAGCCCCCAGTCCGTGTGCAGAGTGAAAGGGAGCAAAGAGAGGAAGGTAAAAAAAAACAAAAAAGAAGGTCTGTGTGCCTTTGTCTGGAGAGCGAGTTAAAAAACAAACAGAAACGAACAACCTACAAAAGACAAACATTCTACTAAAAAACTACAAGGCAAGTTCAAGCATTGGGGCCCTCACAGTAGGAAACTGGTCACATGGGTAACATCATGAAATTTTACTGCAAAATATCCTTTTTTTTTCTTATTTGAAAAGACAAATTATTAGCATTTTTAAACAATTTCAATATGTTTAATGGCTGAAAGTTAAGCTCAAACTGTTCCGCTTACTGAATAAAGTGCTAGGTCTGTAAACAGGAATCTTAAGTTACCCCAAGAGTACACTCATTTTAAATTTTACTTGAAAGCGGGATGTACGTTTATTACAATTTCAAACAAAATGCTAATGCCATTAAACAAATGAGGTTTAGGCAAATTAACTGCATTTTAATATTCTGAAAGCCTATGATATAGGACATTGTGTTACGAAACATTGGCTAGAAGTATCAGTTGCAAGTGGGATTTTCATTGCTGTGAATCTCAGGAGAATATTTGTAATTAGTATCATTTGCCTAATACTTCAGGTTAATTAGAATATTTAATTGAATAGCTGTAATCTTCAGAGATGACTATATTATGATCAAATTAGTACCATCACAGCACACGCTGATCACTGCTGCAGCCTGCCTCACTTCTGCTAGCTATTCAGCCCTCTGGAGCGTTCAGCAACATAAGAAAAAATCTGTTTCTTACACTTTTGAATTTTAATGATCCATTTGAACTCTGCCATCAACATTTAATTATTCTAGAAAAAAAAAAGTCCCAACCATGGCTCCCATATGGCATGTTGGCAAATACACTTGCCCACATTGGAGTCTGCACCTCTCCAGCAGCTCTGTGAAGAGATTTAGCTTTTTTTTTTTTTGAATGCAAGAAGGCCTTTTTTAATAGTGTTTGCAAATACAGACCATATGAAGCTTCACAGAAAAGGTTACTAGGATACTATTGAAACACTATTAGGAACAGATGAATTGATTTTTAGAATGTTACAATGGATTTAATCCTGTGATGTCTGCTACTGGACTTTTGTATTGTGTCCAAAAGGTTTGAAAGAGTCAGGTGCCTCTGTAACTAAACCTTGTTAGCTAGAAATGCAATTAATTTTGGGGGGAGAAGGGTAAAGGAGGAGAGGTAGAATGGATGGAGTGTGCATACTAAAGTCTTTGCAACCAAATCACAGATGCCGAGTTCCTGACCTAACCAGTTGCTGTGGTTTCTTTTTCTATAAATACATATATTTAGCAGCTGCAGATATTCCAGGGGTTAAACATTCACTGCTGTGGAAGCACTAGGGTCGAAATCCTGTTACGCTAAACTAGCTAGATCTCCCCACCCAATTCCTCTCTCGTTGCATAAGGGTATCACAAAAAAAAAAAATGTCAAGAGAGTAAGCTGGGCATGCTACAAAGGATGTTGTTTACATAGAGGGAACCCAGGGCTCAGAAAAGCTTTCCTCTTTCTCCCCCTCTCTCCAAGCTGCTTCAAGATATGCAGCTTAAGAGGTCGGTTCCGTACAACTCTGTACACCAGCGATGTAAAAATTGATAATGGCTTTAAAATTCAGAATGCCCTTTTGAAACTGATGTTATGCTGCCAACTTGTGCGCAATGAATCGTTATTACCTTGGGAGGATGGGGAGACACCAGTTTTAAGGGAAATTCCCTAACCTGCTGCCTGCAAGTATGAAGAAGAGAAATATTTCTAGTTTTCCATTTGACAGAAACATATTGCTATATTACACTTCTTCAGTGTGGATGTACAGTGTGGTACATAAAGCTGAGACTTAAGGCTCAAATTTCAAGTGTTGCTGTCCTACAGAAGACAGTAAACTAACAAAATCTTCACAGTTCTTTGCGGGACCACTTCACCTGTTGACACGCAAGTGCATAAAAGAAGCTTATAAATGTTTCAGGGAACTAAGATGTGCAAAAGGCAGTGTAAGTAAATTCTGCATGAAAAGTTTATTGCTTTCAGTAGGTAGGTAGAGAAAGTTAGCCCAATCACTTCTATTAAAAACAAAATAGAAAAAATTTTCAAGAATGCTTTTGGAAACATTCTGCATTCTGGTAAGGAGCACATCTTTGCCTTGAAATTTTGAATGGATTTTGTTTTACTACATTGTAAACACCATGTTTTATTTATGCACTTATAAATACTTATTTACGCACTTAAAAACAGTCATTTATATATTGGAAAATCATAAGAAATGCAAAAGTATTCAGTTTCATTATGAAAAACATTTACATTTGTCTCATTGCCTCTCAGAAACTTTGCCTGGTTTCATGTTTGCTGTGAGGTATGACAATCCTTGAATCATGGTTAGTTTAGCATTCCATTAAAAGTGTGTTGCTCACCTTTGGTGTCCAATAGATGTTTCATTCATACTCAGTAAAGATAAAGTAAATATAAAAAGGCAGTCCTGTCAAATAATTGCCATTAAAATGAAAATTATAAAAGCTACAAATCCTATGTTTAAAAGCAAACTCACATCTTATTTTTGATCTTTAACAACTAAGCAGGAAAAGATGTTTAATTTTCAGAAAAGGAAAAGCTTTCTGTCTGGGCTAAATTTATCTTCTAATAAATAATGACAATAATATTAATCAGTATTAGACAATAATATAATCTTCCTCAAAACTAAAATACATTGAAACAGGGCAAAGAGAGAAGTTGTAATCCTAGAAAGAATGCTTTATTATCTAAGCTTTTATTTTCATCCACCTCCCAAATGATGATTTAATATTCATTTTTAATATGCAGTTTAAAAAGCACCTTGAGAATTCACTTGAATGCATAGAGTACTGCATAATTGTGGGCTTTCTTGTAAGAAAGCTTGCAAAATTGCTGATTACAGAAAAAGATGAAGAGTGTACCCAGACCTATATATTGTGGTCCCATGAAAATTGGTCTTAAAAATCTCCTCAGAAAATCTGTTTTAATATTCTGGATCTACTGTTGTATTACCTTTTTACCTTTTTTTTTCTTTTTTTTTTTCCTTTTAAATATATATCTTAAAATATATATTTACTTCTGCATTTTGCAAGCATCTGCTACCAGCAGCTATAAGCAATCACTCGTCTTGAATAGCAGCATTGTGATGTACTGTTTCCTTCATAGAGGTGCTCCCTGAACATGAAAAACTCCTTTAGAATTACAAAATCTGCTCCACTAATTGTAGAACAAATTTTCAACAGCCCTCTTTGAGAATCCCAGCTCTAAGTATTCTCCCATCTATTAAACAGATGGCAGATAAGATTGTAAACATATTTGCTTCATATTGAATAGATAGTTTCTGGCATAATACTAATTAACAAATTAAATGACTGACTTTCTGCATCACATTAGAGTTAAAACCACTTTGTAAGTTTGTCTTTGGTAGTTATTTACTTTGACAATAGCGTGCAGTGAAAAACTGTTAAATGTTTTCTTAGCAACATTATGCATTGAGTAGTTTTCTTTTTTAAAACTCTATATTTTATTATAATTCATTTGACTTTCATTACAGTCACTCATTACAAAATGTATGTGCATTTAATCCATTTCCAAGGGCTGCATATTTTTCCAATTCCATTCTGTATCACAATGATAATGTCTTTGGTCTATGCAAGTATGCATGAAATTTAGGCATTGTCTTTACTCATTTTACTCGTTTTCTGATAGTTTAGCATGGTCTGTTCTGAAAGAAGGAAAGCTAACAAAATGCTAAGAGTGGCAGATAAGAATAGGGAGAAGGTTTCATTTTCCTTCCTTTAAAGAATTTGCATTGTCACTATCTGTTTTACTGTAAGTACAAATACGATCATCTCCATGATGAAGGCATGCGATGCTAAGATGTGAGATTAATTCATATCTTCTTTGATCTCTTCATTAATTCATGTAGAGAGCTGGTCATACCAGAAATTCTAATTCCAAATTTCCTTTCCACTAGGCTACCGTCAAAGCAGAGAAAAAAACTGCATTTCTCTTTTTTTGTTTTGGAAATACTAACGTGAAGAAAAAGAGTTTACTTTCAAGACTAAACTTGTCATCTGTTGGTGAAAATAGTAGTTTCATGGGCCAATTATAAATATACACAAAATGGTTGCAGTACTCACAAAACAATGGCAAATTTAAAAATGCTTTTAGATGAATTTGCTGGTGTCTGTCTTCAAACAGAACAAACCAAATACCTGAAACAAAATACAACACTCTTAAACTTTGGAACTCACCATAAAATTTGTTCAAGAACACAGCTGTAAATGCTGAAACAGGTCAAATTCATTTAATTTCCTGTAGAGGCATAATAAAAGTAAACAGTTATATGAATAAGGTGATTAATCCATACATGTTACAGCTGATGCCCAATGTTATTCCAAGATTAAAATATAACATAGAAGGCAAAGATGATAGACACCTCTTCCCCCTGCTCTCCCTCCCCTCTTCACAGCAGCTAGCAGTAGAAAAAAACCAGGATTTTTTTCAGATAGCTACAGCATGTTGGTAGTGGCGTTGAAAAGCATTCATTCTTCAAATCCAAAACTTCTTGCAGGAATGGCTTGGTATTATTTAAATAAAGCAAAATTAAACAAACATATATAACTGTGAGAAGGCTTTGAAATTATTAGCAGTGTTTTCTTCTACCATTTTTGAAAATATAAACTACTGATGTAAAATCATTTAAAATATACCTGAAAATGGCCAAAATTAAAATGTAACCTTTGAAAGTTTTTGGAAAAAATACTCAAGCCAGCTATTACCCAAAGTTGATTTTTTTTCCATGACATATTTTTGAGAATTCAACTTCTTATCCTGTCTGGGTATGACAAAACACTGATACCTGGGCAAGTTTCGCACACCACAAAAATGTTTTCTCACTCTCTGTGGTTATTAGTTAGATTAATTGCAATAATAGTTCATATTTCGTATTATTTCACATCATATTTTGTAATCCAGTTGTTCTAAGTACATTGTGATGCATTTTGAGTTTTAGAGTTATCTTTGTTTTCTTCTGTATCATGCTAGGAAATACTAAATGCTGAAATTTCTCAAACAATGTAAAAGTTTTAGTTAAACATCTTCCAGTTATATCACTAGCCCCATTTTCAGTGATCAGATGTATGCTCCCAGAAATAACCACAAATTTATTACCTACAACTACAGCCCTGATTTTGCTATTGGTGGTCTTAAACTGTGTTGTGAATAATCCTCTTTGATTTTCCTACCGGAAAAGAAATCAAGCACATGCATATTTCTCCTGTAGTTTAGGACACAGTATTGCATTGGCTTATCCATCAAAACAACAGAGCTTTTCTGAAAAATTACAAAGCATTGAGGTTCAGCTCCCTTACATATTTCTTTCCCTGGATGAAATCAGGAAAAAAATCATTTCATCTGGTTGCAGTACAATTCATAGCCATTAGAATGTTTTATTATCATGTGGTGTATTCTTCCTGTAACAGTGACACTGCACACATAGTGTGGTAGCATTGCAGAGACACTGTCTGAAATTCCAGAGGCATTTTACCTGTGTTAAGGTAGTACTCAGGTTGAATTAAGCAGCCATCTTCTTATTCAGGGCTACTTAACTCTGGTACAGTTGTGCATCAGTATAACTATATTGCTCCCGGTTCTGGAGCTACACTGGATCTAGTTCATCACTACCTGTTCTCCAGGTAGGTATGTTGATGCAAAATGTCGTCTACTTCAGGAACACAAAAACACAGGCTGATTTGAAAATGGTCTTTTTCACTCTATATTGCCTTAATCTCCTAACACATGCAACTTCTTGATATGCACCAAATGTAGTTTATGACAGTTTGGAATTAAATGCTCAATGTCTGAACAGTTACAGGTGAAAAAATAATTTACATTTTGATCTTTAAGAATAATTTAGGTTGGGAACATAAATGCCTCCATGTCTGGAGGTATCTAGTCCACCCTCCTGCCCAAAGCAGGGCTAAATTTGAAATTGCATTATACAATCAAGTATTGAATATCTCTAAGATAAAGCTTTCACAACTTCCCAGGGCAACCTGTGCCATTGCTTAAACCCTCTCACAGTGTAAAATCATTTCCTTATGTCTAAATGGAATTTCCCTGGTTGCAATTCCCTTGAGTTACTGACTATGCTCTTGCTAATGCAGCCCAGTATGTTATGGGCGTCTTTCCTGCCTTGGGAAAAGAAAGCATGTTCATTTTTCTGCTCAGGACCTTCAAATCCTTTTCTGCAAAACTGTTTTCCAGCCAGCCTGCACCCAACACATAGTGTTGCCTGGAGTTAGTCTGTCTCAGGTGCAGGACATCCTTTTTTTTAAACTTCATGAAGTTCATGTAGCTCCATTCTTCCTTCTTGTCCCAGTCTGTCTTGAAGACAGTCTTGTCCTCCAGTTATCCACTACTTTCCTTGATTCGAAGACTTTTATGAAGTTTGTGAGGGTGCATTCTGTCCTGTTGCACAGGTCACAGGTGAAGACATTAAACAGCTTCAGTCCCAGTACTGATGCCTGAGGAACGTCACTATTAACCAGACACCAATTATCCTCTGAATCATTGGCCAATACCTTTTGATCCTGATGACTGAGTCAGTTTTCCATGCCCCCATGCTCTTATACTCTATTACTTCCCCAGTTCAGCTAGAAGGAGACTGTGTCAAAAGCCTAGCTAAATTAAAGATAAACAACTACTGCTTTCCTCCCCTTATCTACGGATCCAATTAGAGAAGGCAACCAGGTTGGTCAAGTACCATTTGTCCATGCTAATAAATGCTGACTATTCCTTGTCCTTCCTCGTCCTTCAGGTGCCCGAACACAGCTGGCATGAGGACTTCCTCTGTAATCTTTACAGGACTAAGACTTTATGGCCTGGCATTCCCTGGATTTGCATTTCTACCTTAAAGGTGGATGTAATATTTACCTCTTTTCTACTGCAAGCCACAGCCTTTCAGTAATGATGAAGAATGCCTTTACAATGGCATTGGGAAGCTGCCTCAGCACTGCTGGATTCATCTCATCCTGTCTTATGGATTTTTCTAATTTACAGAGTAGTCCCAAACTTGGTCATCCTCTACTGCAGGTAGTAGTTCTCTCTCTTGAACTCTGCCACTAGAGATGTGGGAGGCCTAAAAGCAGATGTACCATCCCAAGGCACAGAGGAATTCTCAGTTTTTCCCATGTGACGCATCACTTTAGTGACCCTCCACGTTCTTTGGTGGGCCCATGTTTTCCTTACTCTGCTTATGTACCTAAAGAAGCCCATACCATTTCCAGTTCTAACTCCAGCCAAGACATCGCCATCCAAATTGCATTGCTGCAAGCACACGTGATGTTTCTGTGTTCCTCCTAAGTAGCCTGTCACCACTTCTACCATCCATACACATCTGTTTGCATCTGAATTCAGTTAGGATCAGTGCTTCTGAATAAAAAATAGTACATAGCTTTAAAGAAGAAAAGAAAAAGAGAAAAAAAGGATTTTTTAAAGTAACTTAGGTCTTTTCAGTCTGGCTTCTGTAGTTCTCAAGTGCCAGCTTGAAGCGTTTGATAAGTCTTAGTTTGGTCAATGCAATTTGTACTGTCTCAGTCAAAGTAATTGTTTATTTGCACCTTTTAAGATAAGGTTAGTCAATAAGAAAAACTGAATTTAGTTTATTGTCAAACAGTTCTAAGACATGGGCTAGGAAGATCAGGTGGTAAAACTAGCACAGAACCTAAGCAGAAATTCCTGTCCTGTATAGGTTTTGTCTTCCTGTTTAGAATGAATTAGAATCATAGAATCATCTAGGTTGGAAGGGACCTTTAAGATCATCGAGTCCAACCATCAACCTAACACTATCAAAACCACTACTAAACCATGCCCCTAAGCACCACGTCTACCCGGCTTTTAAATACCTCCAGGAATGGTGATCCCACCACTTCCCTGGGCAACCTATTCCAATGTTTGATAACCCTTTTGGTGAAGAAATAGCCAATCTAAACCTCCCCTGGTGTAACTTGCGGTCATTTCCTCTTGTCCTATGGCTTGTTACTTGGGAGATGACATTGACCACCACCTCTCTACTACCTCCTTTCAGGCAGTTGTAGAGAGCAATAAGGTCTCCCCTGTGCCTCCTTTTCTCCAGACTAAACAACCCCACTTACCTCAACCACTCCTCATAAGACTTGTTCTCTAGACCCCTCAGCAGTTTCATCGCCCTTCTGTGGACTAGCTCTGGACTCGCTCCAGAATCTCAATGTCTTTCTATTAGTGAGTGGCCCAAAACTGAACACCATATTTGAGGTGGGGCCTTAGCAGTGCTGAGTACAGGAAGATGATCACTTCCCTAGTCCTGCTCACCACACTATTCCTGATACAAGCCAGGATGCTGTTGGCCTTCTTGGCCACCTGGGCACACTGCTGGCTCGTATTCAGCCAGCTGTCAACCAACAGCCCCAGGTCCTTTTCTGCCAGGTAGCTTTCCAGCCACTCCTCCCCAGGCCTGTAGCGCTGCATGGGGTTGTTGTGACCCAAGTGCAGGACCCAGCACTTGGCCTTGTTGAACCTCATAGCATTGGCCTCAGCCCATCAATCTAGCCTTTCCAGATCCCTCTGTAGGGCCATCCTACCCTCAAGCAGGTCAACAATCCCACCTAACTCAGTGTCATCTGCAGACTTACTGAGGGTGCACTTGATCCCCTCATGCAGGTTATTGATAAAGATATTAAACAGAACAGGCCCCAATACCAAGCCCTGGGGAACACCACTTGTGACTAGCTGTCAACTGGATTTAACTCCATTCACCACCACTCTTTGGGCCCGGCCTTCCAGCCGGTTTTTGACCCAGCAAACTGTATACCCATCCAACCCATGACCAGCTAGTTTCTCCAGGAGAATGCTGTGGGAAACAGTGCTGAAGGCTTTACTAAAGTCCAGGTAGACAACATCCACAGCCTTTCCCTCATCCACTAATTCAAGCTTATACATAGCCTATATAAGCCCATATGAGTTTATAATATACAAAAGAAAAAGTCTGATGTGGGGCTGAAGAAAAATGAAAGAGAAATTCCAGGTATGCATCAAAATACATCTCCTAACAGTTTGTTAGTTAAAGTTCTCCCACTTTTTGTTTTCTATTTTGCTTACAGTTAATTTTTATGTTACCAGTTATGATGATGGGCTTGTACAAAATCATGTAGAATTCAGGTGCTAGATCACTAATGTTGTGGAACACACACTATCTTACATCAGATGGAAATAACTCAGATGACTTGTGTCTGCTTTATTCCCACTATGAAAAACATTTGACTTACAAAAAAGATTAAAATACTGAAGACTTATGATTCAGGTTGCAAGACTGAGCACTCAAAACACAGGACACAGAGTATCTCTCACCCACAAGATTTTACTGCGTTTCAGATGCTTGTATGTAGAGTACCATATTCTTCAACTGTGTGATCACGTACTGTTTTTTCTACAAGACTTAGGCTAAGCAATGTTCAAATAATGAGAAGATACTTTATACACTATTTCCCTGTCCGTATGCAACTCCCAAATATTATTGCGTAGGTCACCCCTGAAGACAAAATTACTTATTACCTCTTTGAATTTTCTCATAGCAATGGTATATGAATTGTTCGTCAAGATTCATTAACTTCTTGTAAGAAACATGGTTCTTTATTAGTTCCATTCTACATATAGATAGCTAATGGTCAATAAGATTGTTACAGTGTGAGATTATCTACTGATTTTAATGTCTTGATTTAAGATGCAGAGAACCTAAAATTATCAGTTTTAGGGACAGCCATATTCAAGTCCCATTATTCACAGTTTCAAGTTGTCCTCCGAAAAGAAGGACAATACCTTTAGTGTCTCCATGGAAAATGTATTTGAAGTGACTTGGCTTGCATTGTGTGGAAACTGTAGCAGCAGCAGAGTCTCATCCTATATGGTAGTACCCAGTTTACTCATAAAAGCTAGTCATCTTATCTAGAAATAACAGAGGTTAGAAGACAGCCTTTTCCATCACATTCCCCTGATCTAGAATGCCAAGTTCCAGAAGAAAGAGCAATTAATGGCTGCACCAAGTTCTCACACATGCAAGGAAGCTGAATTATAGTTGCAGTCAGACATTAGTTCTGAGTTTTACGTCTTTGAAAAGCATACCTTGAAAACTTCCTAATATTGCAAACAGATTGTATGTGAAATTACAATTTGAAACAAAAGCAAAACATTCTGTCTTGTGCTACTGCAATAAAACACTAGTCTTCAGCAGGACAGAATTTCTACACCCATTGCATCTAAGCTACAGGCATTAGTAAAAATTTCTCAGTAATAAATTATTTCTTTGGATTAGCACTAGGTCAGGATTGGTTTCTTGAGAACATTCCTTGGTGGCATGATCTGAGTCAGGGAGCTTTCACTTTGTTTTCTGGTGGATTTGGAAATGAGGTGTAGAGAGGAATCGTCTCACCTTTCACTGAAGTGTGATCCCTTTTGTCCCACCCTTCTGACCTGTCCTTTTCACACTTCTTGTATCTGTCAATGGTTCCTCACTCTATTTTTTACTCACATTTATCATAGAATCATGGAATGGTTTAGGTTGGAAGGGACCTTAAAGATCATCTAGTTCCAAACCCCCTGCCATGGGCAAGGACACCTCCCACTAGACGTGGTTGCTCAAAGCCCTATCCAACCTGGCCTTGAACATCTCCAGGGATGGGGCCTCCACAACTTCCCTGGGCAACATGTTCCAGTGCCTCACCACCCTTATAGAGAAAAATCTTTTCCTGAGATCTAATCTAAATCTACCCTCTTCCAGTTTGAAGCCATTACCCTTTGTTCTATTACTACATGCCCTTGTATTAAGTCCCTCTGCAGCGTTCTTGTAGGCGACCTTCAGATACTGGAGAGCTGCTATAAGGTCTCCCCAGAGCCTTCTCTTCTCCAGGCTGAACAACCCCAACTCTCTCAGCCTGTCCTCATAGCAGAGGTGCCCCCTGATCATCTTTGTGGCTCTCCTCTGGACCTGCTCCAACAGGTCCATGTCCTTCTGATGTTGGAGGCCCCAAAGCTGGATGCAGTATTCCGGGTGGGGTCTCACCAGAGCAGAGTAGAGGGGCAGAATCGCCTCCCTCAACCTGCTGGCCACACTTCTTTTGATGCAGCCAAGGATACGGTTGGTTTTCTGGGCTGCAAGCACACATTGCCACTACATGTTGAGCTTCTCATCCACCAACACTCCCAAGTCCTTCTCCTCAGGGCTGTTCTCAATCCATTCTCCACCCAGCCTGTATTTGTGCATGGGATTGCCCCAACCCACACACAGGGCCTTGCACTTGGCCTTGTTGAACTTCACAAGGTTTGCAGGGGCCCACCTCTCAAGTCAATTTAGTCAATCTCAGACTTCGTGCTCTTCATCCGCATATAGTCTTCTTGCCCAAACAGCCCTCTTCTCATTCCTTCAAGTTATTCCATTCAGTATATTATCCCATAACTGGCATGATCCTTCTTCTACTCTTCTAGCAAGCTTCCAGGCCACATCTCTGACCCGTCATTCTTTTCTCACTGGCTTCCTCCCTTATGCAAATGTCACCCTCTCCCTCAAATTGCTTATCCCAAACTCTACCCAGTCCATACCAGTTATCCCATTTATTGCTGGCATAGGATAAAGGTATCTAATTCTGAAGCCCAGTGTCCTTGCTTAGATAGCCCTTGCTTCTACCTGCCCCCAACCTAAAATTTCCAGTTTCACTTTGAAAACTTGCATGCATCTTCTATGCTGAAAACTAGAAAATACAATGTTTGTGGTGAAGTTTATTATAAACAGAGTACATGGGGTAATGTACTGTACACTGTATATTGGTTGATCTCTTTATATTAATTATGCTACTCTTACAAAGCACTTATAAATGTGTTTAACTCTTAGCATTCTGAATAGAATCAGTAGAAGTAGCCAGCTAAGGTTAATGGCAAATAACATTTCTGTTCAGATGTTCAGCTGTGAAATATTTAAGATAGAACATTTCAAAAATGTTTTTAATGTTAAATTAAGCTCAACAGAATTTCCAGTCCATTATACCAGTTTACAAGAAATTTATGTATCATTGAGTGCAAAGGAATTTTATATATATATATAGAGAGAAAGATATATATATTTTTCTTTTCTGTTTGTGTACCTGTGGTCCCAAAGCATCATATAAGTTATTAGTTCAATGAAAAGCATGTTTCCAAAAAGAACAGCTTAAAAATGTTGCAAGTAAATAATATAAATGTTTTGCAGATATGTATATTAAATCCAGACTAAAATAGAAAAAAACCACACAGATTCAGACTCATTTCTGATGACCAAAGTGTGTTGTTTAAAACAAGTAAAACATATATTAAGGTTGTTCTGATACATCTGGGCCTTCTTTACATGCTGACCACCTGAAATGTTTATGGAGAGAAATTGCCCTGTGAGATTCACAGTCCAAACTCTCAAGTCAGCTTGAGAGGTCAGCTCACCTAGGCTACAGTTTACAGAAGATTGCAGCATGCTGGATGTTAGTTCTGAACAGCACTTCTGCATCTTTTCAGGTTTTTCTGTCAGTCCTATAGCCTGAATACTTTTACTTTTAGCAGTTTCCATAAAGGCAGATCTCGTGGTATGCAAGTTGCTGGGAGACTATAGGAAAGCAGGACTACTTTGTGGATACCTTCAGCTGCATACTTTTGATACCCAGATCTGCCATGATCCTAAAGCAGATTATGTGACCAAGTAATCATTGATTACTCCACTACTTCTGCATTTATCTTTTTTTTTTTTTTTTTTTATTTTTTCCCCCCCTGGTGGGGCAACT
>VYXH01001775.1:23101-38253 GCA_013397275.1 Burhinus bistriatus
TTTTTTTTTTTTAATGCTTCAGCCACTGGTGGGGCTACTTTTACATAAGGTCTTGACTCATCTGTCTAATGTATATAATTGCAGACAAGAAAAAACATTCTTGGCAAGATCCCTTGGCTCTTTTCAGCTTTGCAAATCTGTCTGTCAGGCCTCAATGATGTAAAACATATAGTATGAACAGGCCAATTTATTTTCAGTGCAACTAAAGCTTGTTTTTAAGTCTCGTTGAAATTAATCACAGGTGTAAATGCATTGGCTGGACAGGAATGGATTGTTGAATTGTATTAACTACATTTTTATAATTAATCTAATCATGCTGTGGCTCACCACGTGTGGGAGATAGTCAACATGTAGGTAAGATAGTTGATCTGAGGCAGAGTTTTGACGTTAACTTCTTGCAGAAAGCACTTGTCTTTCTCCTTGTATTGTTCCATTTACACAGAACTGAGTATCCGAACATGGAACATGGTTGATATAGTACACTGACAACATAAGGCTTCCCTAGAGGGGGGAGTGAACTCATTACTCTTTTCTGCTATGGTCAATGTTACAAGGTGAAGGACCTTTCAAGAGCCTTCCTTCTTTTAGTTTCTTCCCCTCCCCCGCCCTTATCTCTAGGTCAAAAATATCAAGCAATTATTCCCTTTTCAGAGCCATGATATACAACATTTCTTATTATGTTTAATGAGTATGGGAAATATGAGCTACAGTTTGATATATCAACAAATAATATTTATTCACACTACTGTAAATTGCAGTAATCTATTAACATATTAAATGACTTTTAAAAATTCAGTACTTGAATCTAAATTAAGAATTAGACAACTCAGTAAAGTATAACTCTTAAAAGTTGTCAAGGATTAAATTCTTTTCTTACAAGCTGACTAAAACCCAAGTTAGTCCAGGGAAAAAAGAAGATATTAATTCAGTACTGTGTGTCATTTTCCTTATGATACTCAATGAAAAAAAATAAGAGTATCTATGGCATATTTTATTGTGATGCCTGATTTTATTGTGACACCTGATTTTATTGTGACATAGATGTGACAAAATAACAAACTCAATGTGACACAAGATAAATAAAATTTGAAAGAAATGTAGAAGATTTGATATTTAAAATGTTGCAGAGCCAATTTCCAAGTTTGAAAATGTCTTGCCCAACTTCACAAATACAGAATTTCTTATTTTGAAAATAAAATAAATTTTGGAATATAAAGCCCCAGGAACCAGAAAACTTGTGTTGCAAATTGATCTTTTGTTCATTTTAATAAGAGAGAGTTCCACTGTTTATGCATTCAGTATACCAGAGAAAGGGAAATTATGCTTGGCACTCGAAAATACTTTCACTCATTGCCCACCCAGACAAGAACCAGGCATTGCTGCCGATCGAACAGCAAAGTTTCACATTGATTTTAGTGTGCTTTGGATTTTACCCTTAATACATAAAATAACCTTGTGTATGAATATTGGATAGGAAATTCTTGCTGGTCTTTAGAAATCATAAAGAAAACCTTCAGTAAGAGACAGAGGCTGTGATAATGAGATGAGGCAGAGGAACTTGGCACTTCATGAGCTTATAGCACTTTACAGCATCACTGGCTCTTGGTTTCTGCATGGTGAGTACATGCCACACTAAGCTTGTTGACTACCTGTATCTGTACACAGAACTAGATCTATTCTCACAGAAACACCTCTACAGTTTCTGTAGTTTAGGAAAGTCTGAAAGAGTGTTCGAGAATAAAAGTGAGCCTCTGTAACCTGTGAAGTTCCTCCTTCACCAGACTGAAAATAGTTCAACCTTTGCCAAAATTTCTCTTGGATATCTGGAGACAAATCCAAAATTTGAGCAGATTAAATACAGTAAGAAACAGATTGACTTCTTCTACTACAGTTATAGAAAAGGATCCTGCACCCTTTGGAATAACAAGAGAAATTGTAAGCTCTCAAGAAATGAGTTAGTTCTGAACATGAATAGGGTGTTTCTGTGTGGTGCTGTCTTCATGCTCTGAGCTGTTTAAATGCAAGCTGCCCTCAGCATCTGCATGGAAGCTATGCAGAAGCCATAAGAATGGGATGTATTTACTTCAAGCACTACCTGATCAGATGCTTCCACATGAGAAAGGCCTTAAATTTGGACATAGGAAATTACACCTTTATAACTGCAGGCATAATTTTATTTATTTGTTTGTTTATTTATTCTTCCCCCAGCCTAGTTAAAATTCCTGCTGTTGCTGCTGTGTTACAAGAAGGGAAGATGTGCACTACCAGCACAGTAGTACCTGAAGACATTATATAGAGACCAAGTATAGAGCATGACCATTTTCCTTTAGAAGACCAGTGGGAATATTATATCCAGAACCTCCAATTTCATATTTAGAAAAACAAATGTTTATCTTTCCTAGTGTGAACTTTATGAGTGCTTGGCTGCTGTGCAAGTTGTGTACTTGTTGCCAGTCTTTAGCTCATCAACACACATCCACGTCTTCGAAAATAATAGTAACTCTTCTTCCTCTTGCTGCATGAAGAGCAGATCCTTCTCAGAGCACGGTACACAAAATAACAGAAATAAAATACATGCAATGTAAGAACAAGAATCTTCATGGTAATCATTGTTGCAAACACTTTATCTGATACTTTATTTTTCATCAAATGTCTCTTGGTTTATATTGCTTGTATATAGATGTTTTATATAATTTTGTAATATTACTAAAACTACAAATGATCTTAGTAATGAAATTCCAAGGTTATACACCATAGCGTTCATCTACGTGGAACTGCTTCTGCACCAGAGTAACTTTATGAATGCTAGTAGGCCTACTAGCCTTATGTGTGAAAATTCCTTGACAAAAGTCACCTAAACATATTTTTTTGATAAATAAGGTGTAACACCAATTTTTTAGACAATGAAAAAAAATAAAATATTGGGAGGAGGCAAGGTTGATTTTTTTGTTTGTTTGTTTGTTTCTTCCTAAAATTCTATTCAAGAGTATGCTTTGTATGAGGGAAGAAAATGGATAAATGGATATATGTAAAACTGTAACATCTTTGATAGAATTCAACTATCCACATGAGAGTGTCCCATATGTCATTTTTGTGGGAATACTCCAGGTAGCAGATTTGGTTTAATAGAGCTTACAAACCCTCCCCCAAGAGTTATAAAACTTTTAATACCATAAACCATTAGGTTGGACTGAGGACTCTGGCAATGAACCCCAATGAATCAGGGATGAATACGGACCATTGAACTTGTTTACACAGAAGGCAGGGGACTGAAAAAGAGATGGGGGAAGAGAGTTAGTTCTGGTTTCCATTTGTCAGTCCTGAGACCTAGGGTCTGTTTGCTCATGTGGTGGCCACACAAGAGAGGTTAAAAATAACAGCATACTGCAGTAGTGTATCTAGGTCTTATTTATTCTCTTGTCTCTGACATAATACAGTTAAAAACACGTTATCAAAAACAAAACAAAGAGTGTGAATAACACCATTAGTTGAAAAATGTCAGCAGAACTCAGTGAAATACATTGATTTTGCATTATACAAACTGTTTGCAGACTCAAAGCAGTGGTTTTCCCACTTCTAGATCCAGCTATTTCAGTTTGGCCTGAGTTTTTCTTGAGTTTCAGCTTCCTATGGAACCCAGACGCCAGTCAGGCTCCATAACACGGTTTGTAACCCTTTAGTTCAGCTGCCTGCTACCACTGTTCCCCCAGGATGGTCCCTCTTCTGGCCGCTGGCCCATACCCACCTCTTGATCAGGAGAACTTCATGTTCCTCATTTTGTCTGAAATGACACATAAAGTAGTCTGTCTTCCCCAAAGCAAAGCCCACATCCTGACCAGCTAGTGCAGAAGCATGCCAAAGTAATTTGTTATCTGCAGAAAATTGTGGGTCTGTTAGTACTCAATTACTAATGTGTATTGCATCTCTATTGAACTGGTAAACATGTTTTCAGACGCTAGAGGCTCTCATGGATGATGTGTTTCTTTTCCTGGATTTTTGCTGACTCCTTACGTGATTATAGCCATTCGACTGATTAACTGTCAGCTGTGCATCAGTTCGTACATATTCAATATTAAAAAAATCAACATCTGCTTCAGAGAAACTTGAACCTGAAACATTTATGTTTAACTGTGGTATTAATTTGGGAAAGAAGTGAAAGATACAATATAGCTAGGACATTTGTCGAAAACCCTTAGCTATATGGTGGTTGCCTTAGATTTAGAATAAGCACTAAGACCCATGAGTCCTCAAGGAATATGCTACCCAAAGAACTTCTGAGTTGCTCTTTCTTCCACCCCATGAATATTTAATTACTTACACAGACTGTTCATAACAGGAGAAACTGAGTAGAGCAGGCTCATTTCTGGTGTGTGCTTTCACCCGTTAAACACCCTCCTTTCCAGCACAGACAGAACATTTTTTAACTGGAGAAGTTTTCACTGAAACTCATAAATTCTCACAGTATATGAAACTAATCAACATTTTCCAACAGATTTTACTTTATGCAAAATACTTAATGTACCCAAAAAGTAATTTTTAAAAACGCCTAAGAAAACTGCAGGATTTGATCCCATGGGTGCCATCCAGGAGTCAAGATTTACTATATATTCTCATCTGCATATGTGTAATCCTGAAAAAAACAGAAAGAATTTTCTTTGTCTTCAATTCTTCCATGGTGCCGTGACTCCCTGTATGAATATGGGAAAAAATGCAAAATGAAAGATATAGTTTATGTGAATACATTGCTTAAGATAAACAATGAAATATTTTTAGAGAAGGTTTAAATTGACATTATTCATTTTGCACTGCAGTTCTTCAAAGTGCTTTTTATAGTCAATATTTGAAAATTAAGTTATTTTATTTCAAAATATATACTCTTAGGCTTTTATTATCTCCCTACACACCTACTGCTTGCCACCCACAGCATATTTTTGTTTGTACTGTACTGAACATACACCAGCCTATGGAGACATCACGTCCATTTTCAAAGCCTTTGTTCTGGAAATATACATCATGTCTGCTACTGCAATATAATGCTTTCAGTCTATTTATGTGCTTTAGCTGAGTAGTACAGATATAACCCTGTTTCTTATTTACAAAACAAAGCATCTATATTGTCTGATTTCAAAATTTATTCCTCACTACATTTATGTTAGAACATATACAAGCAAGACAGCATTTCCTAGTCCTTTGTCAAACTATCTCCTTCCTCTAGGAGGTTTATTTGCTGTTATTTAGAAGTAAATAACTTGTTCTTATTTATTTAATAATTATACAAAGCAATGATTTTCATATAGTAAGTAAACAATGCATTATACATTGTTATTCTTGAGAAGTGAGTAAGTTTTCAGCAGCAAAAAAAATTCAACTATGTCAGGTTTTACCAAAATGTCCAGAGAGCGAGGTGAGAAGAGTAGGCTCTTTCTCATGAATTCTGGTATTTTGTAAATGTTAGATCTCTAATTAGATGACATATGTGGTAGTGATCCCTGTAAAAATAACCTGTTCATTCACCTTGACCATCATTGAAAGTCTTTCTGAGATTTCAGCCAGTGTGTTGGAAGGATTCTGATGCTATACCTGATGTCTGTTACTGCTGTTTTTAAAATCAGTGCACAGAATAACCCTGTCTCCAAACCTGAATTGGTCAAACTATTACTGAACATGACAACAATTTCTGGAAGGGTATTTTTTTAAAACTATTTCTGAAATTTTTAATATACAGATAGGGGTTATCTATGAACCAATCACCACCTGCCTCCTAAACGATAAACATGGTCAGGTTTCACCGAAAGCAAAATGGCAAAATGAGCTTAGAAGCTTGCAGCAGCTATCCCATGATTTGGTTTTTTTAATAAGAATTCATAAATTGATCCAAATTAAGTTAAAAAAAAAAAAAAAAAAAAAAAAGAAAAAGACTTGTCATAGCAGCAAGAGCCATCTTTTTTCCTCACATAAAAGGAAAAAACAAATCCATGTTCAAAGACATCAGATATTCATATCTTACCCTCCAAGTCATTTTACAAAAAAAACCCCACACCCATACCTGTGATTTCTCAGGGAAGAATACTTTTTAATCTCTGAAAAATTCTTTTCATCTTTGTAGAAAAGGGAAAAAAAAAATCATGAAAAGAACCTACCTCGGGGTGAGTCCCAGATTATTTTTTCTTTTGGGGAGAGAGTAATTTGGGAGGAAGGCTGTCCTTATTGATTTCCCCAGAATTGCTTTTATATTTATTTATTTATTATGCAGCTAAGAAAACTTGCCGTGGGTATGTTGGATCACCCTCTGAGATGCAGCAGTAGGCACAAAATCAGTGGCTTTCTGTAACTCCCCTGCTTAACATTCAACAGACAAGGAGAGGATCTAAATGTAAAACCTGGCTCCGAAACACCACTGTCAACTTCCTGCCCTCCGATAAATGATCCAGAGCTACTCCACATCAGGATGGAAATGTGTTAGGCACTAAAAACCACTGCTTGCATGACATCATTCCATAACAGATTACACTGTAATGTTAGGAATGTAATCATTAGCATTTAAACATGCATAAAATTTAATTAACCTACTTACCAGTTTGCTTAGAACTTTTGAAGGGCTACCTAGAGTCCTCTCTAAGCATTTTATTGCAGAGTTTTGGAAAGCTCACAAAAGAGAGAAGTTCACTGGGATTTTTCTCCCTAAAGCTGATGAGCCATGACAGATGAGCAGATGACCCGAGTTAATTATTATTGAATTCGTTATTACTGCTTTGTTGTCACCCAGCTCAGCCAGGGTAAAATGATGACAGTAGGTATCTCATTAAAACAGCTGTTTCAATTATGTAGCGGCAAATATTTAAAAAGCAGGCCTTCCAAGTTTAAAGCTGTTAGCAAAGTTTGTTTGTGCTGGTTGTGCCAAGATTCTTTGACCGAAAAAGGAGGGGAGAAATATAGTGTCCGTCTTAATTGGTTGGGGTAGGAGAACAGAGATGCTAAGCAGCAGAACATAAAAGGTTGACTATGAGCTCTGTACAAATTTTCAGAGTTTGTGTGTGAATTTAGTTTTTTTTCATCTTTGGCTAAATTCAGTTTTGTTTACTGTACATCAGTTACACTTAGTCAGTGCAACAAAAGAGCAGTGTTTATGTTGATTTCTTTCCAGCTGGAGGAAGTGATATGACTGTAAGGTTTGTTTTAGGTCTTTTTTGTTTTGTTTTTAACTGTTTATTGTTTACTAGTTGACATTCATATTTATTCATTTTAAGCATTATTCTCTCCTTCATAGACAGGAACAAGTCCTGTCTCAGATGCTGTTTCGAAGTCTTTCAATAGCCATTTTGATCTCTAATATGAACAAAAAGTTTATTTTATTGCACTAACAATTTCCCTAATATGGTTTGCATGGTCATGTTCAGCCCTTTAGAATCAGTGTATTTCTCTGCAATGAGGGCAATGACGTCTCTGTGTACTTAGGTTTTACACCTTTCTGTTTTCATTTTGGTTATATTTATTCAGGATGAGTATAAAAACACAAAGATGACTGATATTGACTTGACTTGAACCATTCTCAGAAGAACATCCTAGAGGTTATTGGCTAATTTCTGATTAAGACGTGTTCTGTAATAATATAATTCCTCTGACAATTATATTACCAACAATAACCTCAAAGTCATCATTATTGAAGTAAACAGACCAGTGTCCATTGAGACTGAGTCTGCACTTGGCCTAATATATTTACCCAAGGTGGTGGTTAACTACTTTAACAATTTCTGTAGCTGCAGCAATCAGTTGCATGCTCTCAGTGGCCTGTTCAACCAAAAATCACCTGCCTCCCTGGAGTTGATTAGAGAGTGCTAAAGAGCAGCATGTTGTCCCAGCCATGCAGCTGTGTGGATTTTAGAAAGGTGAATGCTGCTGTGGCATTATGCTTCCTACTGACTGCAGCTACCAAAGTCGGGATTTCCTCAACTTGTCCTGTTTCCCAACTTGAATTCTATCTTGGTAGAAAAGAGAATTTTCAGCCACTTTTTTGCTTTATGGACATCCAACAGCCTAGTTTTAACAGTTGTTGAGTTGCTGGTGGCAAATTCTAGATCAGTGGTCACTGTGAATATGCAGATTATCTCAACAGCTTGAACATGGTATGTCCAACATGTCCAGAAGTCATGCCTAGGGTCAGGATATCCATTCATGGTAAATTCTGTGTATCCAAACAGTGTTGGACTTACACTAAATACATTTGGCCCATTTTCAGTATTTGAAACATCCCATGTAGAAATATGAGAGCCCAATGACAATCTCTCTGATGTTAGTTCAGAAGGAGCTCTATGAATTTTCCAGCTCGTAGAAACACATAAGGAACATCCCTTGAAACTTATGCGTAGATTTTACTTTCAGCCCAAAGAAATTGAGAGAATGGTGCCTCCTGTTAAAAGCAAAGTCATGTACTTAATCAGAAGATATAAAGGGCCATACATAATAATCTTAATCCTGAAGGCAGAACAGTTACTGCTGTTTTTCTCAAAAATAAGTGATCACTATTAAAAAATAAGTATTTGTCAGAGACAAAACAAAAGCATATTTATCATTACCACTATTTTTCTTTATTTTTAGGGTAAAAAAATGCCTGTATAACTCCAGTTTGGCATGTGCTTGATTGCTAATTGTTTCCGTTTCAGAGAATCTAATGTAATTGCTGCTGAGTGGCTCTTCTTTCCCACCAGTCCTGTTTTGTCTCTTATGAGGAAAAAAGCATTCTCGGCCAAGATTTTCATTTTTTTTTTCAATCTATATATAAATTTTGTCCCTGCAGTGAAGAGCTCTTAACAGGTGTCCAAGCATCTAAGTTAATTATAACTAGAGGATAAAGCTCTGTATTCATAAAATTTTTAGATGAAACTTGGGGGTGAGGGAGAAGGGTCATTTTACAGGTATCATCATCTTGAAGTAGCTTTTCAGCTAAAAAAGAACATCTGAAGTCTTCATTAGGAATTATAAATTTCCAAGTCTCATCATTCCAATTGCAGCCTTTGGGCACAAGTAAATATTTCAAAATGAAACAGCCACTTTCCTCTGTTTTCTACACAGACTTCCCTATGGTTTAATGTGTTTTTTAGTAGTAATCACAATTATTCATCTCTCACATGGTAGCAAATATGCTGTGCATTTGTACTAAATTCAGGGGGGTAGGATAGCCTTTACTATATAATAGGAAAGAATTTGGCTCCATCTAATAGGAAATTTTATCTTTGGGAGCCCTCCCAACTGCATAGAGCATGCAAGGTTTTCTTTCAAGGCAGAAAAATTGTTTCATTGCAAAGAAGCTCTACAAATGAAGTCAGACCTTCCGGAAGCATGATACTGCTGGAGACTGTTAGAAATGTACCTACATTTCTGCTGATTATGTACCAAGCAGAAAGGGAGCAATCCCAGGTGAGCGCCTCGAGGCAGAAGCACGCTGAAGAGAAAGGGCCATGTAGTTGGAGCATCAATGAGCAGTCCCTAGTGCCGAAGAGTTGAATAGACAGACCACTACCCCTTCCACTCCTGTGAAACGATCCTTTGTGAGAAGAGGGGGTCAAAGAGCCCCAAAGCAGTCAAGGGAATTTCTACCACTGTTTGGAAATGGGGACTGGGGCTGCTTCTCGGTAGGATATGCAGCCAGTTTTACAGTGTTCTGGTTTGTTGTTTTTGGGGGTTGTTCTCCCCTGGGCCAATTCCCAAGAAATACAGATATTGGAAGCTCTGTATAAGAATGGCAAAATGTAAAACAGAGCCAAGGGTCTCAGAAAGAACTCTCGGCTCTGGCTTACATTTGGAAACCTGTGATTTTGTGTGATTTCTCCCAGGAATCAACTCAATAGTTTTGTCTGATCTGAGTTTTGAGTTCATTTGTTCTCATAATAAAACACTGAAACTTCAAAGTAGAATGTCAGGGTGTAGTGCAGTAAGATGCAAAACCATGGGATTTTGAAATAATTGTTAAGAGATTTAGAGATAATCGAAAGATTGGGGGAGAGGGCGTTGTTGTGGGGGTTTGGTTGGTTTATCTTTTTTTTTTTTTTTTGAGTTTTGCACTTTCCTCTTTGCTCTTCCCATTTTCACAGTTATGAATTAGGGCTCTTATGGTCAGATAGGCATATTTATTCACAACTGGAATGTTATTATTTCTTATCTTAAATAGATTCAAAAGTCAAATTTGTATTAATTTTCAAGTTAAAAGTTATTTGGAATAGTTTCATTCAGCCATATACATACATTGATCTACAACTACCCTTGTGTTTTAGCTGATATGTTTTGTGACCTTTCTCCAGTAAAATTTCCCATAATATTTTGCGTTGTTTTTTTTTTAATTCTTATTTAGAGAGTATCAAAGTACATGAGAGTGAATAACCTGCTATATTACCCAAAGTATCTGTCTTTATGCCGTGAGTGCCCTGTGTTTAAAAATAAATAAATAATTTAAAAAATAAATAAAAGAAAAACATTTTTAACAGTAAGTTCATCATGTTATGGCAGTTTTACTTCTCAGTCTTCATTAACTTCACTGATGAGTATTCAGTGTTTTTTTTTCCAGTGGTTTTGTTCTGAAAGAATAGTGACCTGTAAGAGACGTTTTCAAAAATGCCTATGGGATTGAGAATTGTAAATCCCATTTCGAAAGCAGTTTAGGAAGCACTCAGGCTCTCAGAAGTGGTGTCTTTAGGAGGCATGTTTTGCTTTAGCTTGAGTAAGTCAATAAAGTTTCACCAAGCAACATTAAACCCCCACCTAAAATCTCAGACCAGTTAAGTGATGCATACCTCTATATGTCCTGTAAGTCCTTTTGTTTCTTAAATTTCCAAATGTGCTTAGAATTACATCAGTGTTTGTTTAAATTGACAGCTTTTACAGTCAAGTCTGAAGTTGGAAAGATAGCCTCTGTATATCCCTGTTCCTTCCTCTGAAAGCTCTGGTAAGCATCCATCAATTCAGGATCTGGAGTGAGCCTCAGTTCCAATGTCCAAGTACATAATCCAGGTTTAGGCCCATATATAAAGTGAGGTTGTGGTGTGAGCAGTTCTGCAACTTTCCAATATTAGCAGCATATTATACATTAGAAACAAAATCTGTGCATACACATTCTGCCATCCCAATTTGTATTCATACACAACTTTCACAGAAATACGAAATGTCCTGAGTGCCAGGAAATTATTAAGGAAAGATATTCAATACCTTAGAAAGTGTAACCCATCAACACAGTTAAATACCCCTCTAGGAGTTTACTACATGCCAAGTATGGAGAAATTGTCAATTATTCCAGTAATTTCTACCTCAGACATTTTTTTCCTGATAATTCCTTAATCCTGTTTTCTAGTTCATATTTTGATTATGTGCTGTGACAGAAACCAGATCCCATGGAGTCACACTCTTTTACGGGGGCTGAGTGAGTCCACCTTCGTCTCAGTATCAGGTATTACAGCACCAGTATTCAGCATCTCAACCCACTCCTCCCTTTTCTCTCTTCCTCCACTCTTCCCCTCCTCTTGCTCCCCAGATAGTCCATTCTCCCAAGGAAGCAACCATAGCAGAAGTCTCTCCTGATTCATTACGATTTCATAGTAAGAACGGTACTTTGTAAAACCATAGGCAAGCACAAATGTTGAGGAAAGGACATAATACATGCAGATTTGTCATGAGTTTTGTAATTACCTTTGCATTCTTCAAGGAATCCCAGAAGCATAAGGAAGGAAGGAAGTAGTGTTGGTTTGGCCCCAGATGACTTTAAAACTATGGTGCATTGCATTGCAGGATCCTATTAATAATTAAACTATCTGTCACTTACCAACAACATACATTCCAAATTAAATTTAAGCAAAAGCAAAAAAAGAGATCATTTGGGACTGAATTAGCGGGCTTCAGAGAGAAATAAATAATAATCAAACATCTGTGTTCTAAATAGTACGTGCTTTATCAGACAAACAACTGTTACCATCTCATTGTATAAAATGGCTTGGGGAAAACACCGTAGCTCAAAAGCAAAGTCTCACTTAGAAAAGGGAAAAAAAAGTTCATTAACAAGTCAGAAAGTGATTGAAAGTTGCTATGTTGCTGTATTGCCTTTTTCCTCCGTTTTCTCTGCCAGCAATAAAAACGTATTTATTTCAGTACTCGATTCAGTGGACAAATGACAACTTGAAAGCTAAGGAAAAAATGCTAGTATCACATATTTGCAAAGTACAGCAGCTGAAACTTCCAAATATTCTGAGCATCAAAATATGATCCCATCATCCTTACTTGCTGAGTTTTCAAGCACCTTGTCTCCCATGAAGATTATAGGGTTTATTTTTGCAAGGGAGCAGATAAAGGACACTGAGTTAACAAATGGGTAAACAGGAAGAACTTACTATTACCTCCATGCTGCCAAGATATACTGCTAAGGCATGCTGCTGACCAGACATTAATATATATCGCTAATATGCACAAGGGGGAAAAAATAACCCAAATAAAACAGTAATAAATAGCGATGCAGTACACTAATTATCCTAGTGTAATATTTCATAACACCCAGGCTATTTTTGTCCTTCCTTCTCTGCTTACATTCATCTTTCCCCCTCTTGGAAGCCATTGGGATAGCATGAGATTGCAGGATAACAAACCAAATCAAGTCATCATTTGGATTATAACAGGATGACTTTCTCTGTGTCTCCTACCATCGCATACCCTTTCTCCACACCAAATCACACTCTCTACTGTGTCACTATGACTGAGGAACAGTGGTGGATAGCTACAAATGATCCATGACAAGATCACACGCGAAAATCCGATGATAATATAGAGAAAGACTTGAATATTTCATATTATTGTTAGAAGGGGTTTTTTTCCTCTTTTCCTGAACTCCAGCATTTGATTGCTGCTATGCCTGCATGTCTGCAGGTTAGGATTTTGCTACCTTTTGAGCAGGCGGCTGTCTGTTTGTCTACTCCTTAGGTAACTGTGTTAAAATATCCTATTCCAGCTGTAACACTTGTTTTACAAGAGCCCTGGTTTTGTCTGACACAATATGGAACAACATTTGTCATTCGTTATCAGGGGTGATATATTTGTTAGCCTGCAGAGAAACATCTGCTGTGCTTTAATCTCTAGTGTGCAGGCCAATATTCATAGGATACAGCTGCATAAAATCACAGTATTAGATGGGGCTGTCCAGTCTGACATGAAGGCTAGCTGGCAGGCAGACAGAAACAGATTTTATTATCTGCCTTTTACATATTTATTTATGTCAAATATTTCTGAGAATCCATACATTAAAGCCCTTTTTATGCATTGTTGTTTTGCAGTGACAAGTCATCGACAGCCAAATGAGAAATTTATGTTACATATTTAATATGGACATCTGAATGATTATCAAATCTATAGAAGCCAAGCCTGCCCAATCACCCCTAAATAATGGATGAGAAGTGGATGTGACTCAATTTGTTCAGTATAAAACCTAGACGACCTCTGTCTCTCATTTCATCACTGCGGCACTGTCATTATTTGCTTCTATTCATCTCACTTGGCATCACTCAATAAAATCTGCACATGATAAAGAGAATAACCTTGGTCAATAGTAAGAATGTGGGGGGAGGAAAAATGATCATTTCCTCTCCTCACAGGTATGGTGCCATGATGTATGCCATCATGGCTATAGGAACTTCATGAGGATGCTGGTATGTAGTCATAATAGAAGAGGAAACAAAAAATTTAATGAGATTGTTGAATGTATGGAGGAGGGATGGCCTGGATTAATGTCTTTCTGTTTGTGGATTAATGTGTTTGTGGATTTATAGTGACAAAATTTTTAAGAGGGATTTAAAACAGAAGAAAAAAACCTACTGGAAATACGGCTTTATTTAAAATAATTGCAGAAACATTCTTGCAATGGAAAGATGGTGTAAGTATTTTATAGAAGTTGCAACAAATTCCTCTGCTGTTATCCAGTAAAGGCTTGATGGCCTGATGAAATATATTTTTCCATTGAGACTACTAAAGAAGGACTTGTAAGAACAGCCTATCTTAAAATTACAGGTCATTGTAAAAATCTGTCAAAGAGGAAGGAGAGAGACCCAGTCGTGCACATCAGATTTTGAAAGTAAATCATGCTCTTTGAAAATATTTCAGTAGGACTTCCTGTGACCATGAAAGCTCCATATCTAACATTATATATTCACATTCCCTTTCAAAGGTCCCATAGTTGGGTCAGTATGTCAATAGGCAAAAGCAAGAATGACAAAGGTTAACTTCATACCCATCAAGATGAGAAGGTTTCTGGTCACAGAAACGTCCAAAATGTGTAACCAGATTTCATGGTAGCAAGGAAGATGACCTATGTCATGGTCAGTAGAGCACACTGTAATTTTATAACTCATTATTCATACAAATATCCTACAAAAGAGTTACAAAAATGGACAAAGCTATAGAAGGTTGCAGTGAAAAATGATAGGAACAGAAGGTTAGGAGGGATATAAAGGATAGGAAATAGTAAGCAAAAAGCAGGCAGAACTGAGCTGCAGTGTGCTGATTGAAGATTGGGTTACTGCTGCATTTAAAAAAGGAATGGAGTCAGTGAGTCTGAGGATGTTGGCTAGACAGTTGCAGACTGTTAGTGCAGAAGCAGCAGCAAAGCATCAATCTGCAAGTTTGGAAGGGATGAGTAAGAAGCATAAGGAAACTAGGTAGTAAAAGGAAAAAGGGAACCATGGGAGAATAAGAGGAGATGGGATCATAACAGGCCAAAACATAGGCATAGCGTTGAATTCAAAGACCAAAGAGGAACACAGAAGCAGCCTTGTGTAATGTACAAGATGTGGCTTTATATGAGTGAAAAGTGACTGAAGTAGCTTTGCATATCCATATTATGTAGACATTTATCACACGGTTGCCAAGTTGAAGTAGCTTTGCATATCCATATTATGTAGACATTTATCACACGGTTGCCAAGTTGAAGTAGCTTTGCATATCCATATTATGTAGACATTGTGATTCTGTGATGAAGTGGAAGGCAGGAGTCAAAATGTCGTAGCAGGAGGAAAGGAAACAGGCAGATGGGACCATTAGGATCAGAGAAAAGATCTGTTACCCATGAGAAAGTTGAGGTACGTTACAAAATAACGTGGCAAATGTATGAAAAGAAACAAAAAAAAAAAAAA
>VYXH01001775.1:38260-62199 GCA_013397275.1 Burhinus bistriatus
AAAAATAAAAAAAAAAAAAAAAAAAAAAAAAAAAAAAAAAAAGGAAACACCAGCTTTGGCAAATGTCTAGAGAAAAAGACAAAATTTAGCAAGGTGTTCACCAAAATTCATCTAAACTAGCAAGGAAGTGGAAGATGCCTCAGTGCTCAAGATTAACTTCTGTGAACACTTCATGGAAGAATGAGGGAGCGAAGGTCAGCAAGGGAGAACAAGCCTGGCAGGAACATTACAGTTGTGAAGCTAGTAAGTTAACAAAAAGAGGATAAGTAATGGAAGGGTATTTGGTGGGAGCGTTCAGAGACAGAACCTGCCAGAGGAAATAATTATATTTAGATGAGAAAATTATGCTGAATACTTAGTTATGTGGGCAGGTGACGGTGTGGATCTTTTGAGAAGGGGGGGGATCATAGATGACAGCTGTACCTGAAGCAGGAGGCAGAGATTATAAGTAAAGTGCAGGTTAAGTACTGAGTTTTAAAACTACTTTTTAATGCAGGAAAGATCAGAGGGAACTCGCCTGTAGGATATCTGTGGGGGGTGAGGACATTGGAAGAATTCTCTGTATTAGACAGCAAAAGAAACAAGATACTGGGTCACAGAGATGAGGTTGAGGAAGGGATGAGAATTTTCCCATTTCTTAGAAATTATAAGAAATTAAATATGTTATTTGCAGACCAATGGCTAGCCCAGGAATAGCTAAAATGCCTCCTAAAAAAATGTAAAGAATAGTGAAAGTAGAAATTGTGAAGAAAGATGTAAAAAATGGGAAATGTTGAACTGACAACACAAGAACTTCTGCAATAATTTCTCACTTGTCTAATGGGGCAAGAATATTTATACAAATATATTGAAGTCCCTGAGTTTCTACATCAGATTTATTTATTTCCTTTTCTCCATATGGACAATGTCATCCTACTATTAAAAGTGAAAATTAATGTCAAAATTAAAACGATACCACTTTCCTTCTTCTCACCCCTATATATATATATATGCTAGTGGTGTCTGTAGGTTGAAATAATAGGGAAAAATTAAAAAAAGCATAGATAACATGCTTGGTTGTCCAGGAGTATGTTCAGATGAGAGCTTTTGTTTTGTTTCTTGTCAGAACTACAGAAATCAACTTGACACAGCATGTCAGCATGTTCAGGAATTATCTGGGAAAATCATACGCAAAGGCAGTGCCAGTTAGGAGTGGTGATTTGCTTGAAATCATTTGTAATAGTCATGAGCAGTTTGATCGTTTCCCCAGCCTTTTGAAGCCGTGTGATTTGTGCTGTAAAGCTAATGCTGGCAATAAAGAACCCATGCCTATCTGTTAATCAGGTTGAAGATGGCAGCTGTTTCACATCAAGAGGATTTTAAGACAAAAGCGGAATAAAATACAAGACAGCCAGGGAAAGGAAAATTCTATTCTTTGTCAGAGGCTAAAATTAATTGTGATGATTTAAACAATTCCAGTGAAGACCTTTGTGTACACTGAACAGATAGTGGGGAATATTGTGTTTCATTGATGAAGCATTGATACAATCAGCTTCAGGACTCACTGAATGCCTTGAAATCCTTTCTAATTCCCTTACTTTTCAAAGTCTCTAACGTGTTGGAGGAATTTACAGTTTCATCCTTTGTTGCCACAGCTGTCAAAATGGCATTAATTATTGTGGCTTTTTTTCTTAGAGTTATACAACGATAAAGGTTATTAGATATTATCTTTCTGTCATTTAAAGGAGTTTTTTTTTTTTAATTGTAGCAGAAGATTTCTGATTTATTTCAAATGTTTCTTCATTTATGTCATGTTCTGACCTGATAAACAGACCCAGTAGAAGAGACACTTCTGTCTTTTAGCTTAGACCAAAAAAGAAGGCTGAAAGAGCTCTGAAGTAAAACGTGGGGCAAATCCTTGTCTCTTTGCAGTCAGTAAGAGTTTTTTCTGTTGACTTCAGCAGAGCCTAGATTTACCCCCTGTGCACAAGGAAGACCTGTGCTGTGTTGCTTCATATTTGAGCAACTCCGACAAAACTTTCTTATGTTTTATCACACCAGGCAAACACCCTTAGATATGGTATTCTGGTTTTAGTACTCACCATTCAAAGACTGTACAGGATGCCATTTTATTAATATATTAATGAATGTTACTTTATTCTAGCAATAATAAAGCAATTAAGCCATACTGGTAAATAATTTATGTACACGTTATACCTTTTCCTTCCTTGCCCAAAACCAGCTCTCTGGTTTCTCTGTATGGAGGTACTGTTAATTTTATAGGTAAATGATGAATTATAGAATCATATCATAACAATGTCTGTCTGCCTAACACATCTAGTCAGTGTCTTACAATCAATGTACTTTGAGACTTGCCCTACTCTTCAAGAAGCCTCAAACAGGCTAAATAATCAAGCCCACAGTATTTTTCCTTTTTGCTTCCACAAATTGCACACAGCCAAAGGCTAAGACAGGGTAAGATTATAATATTACTGACAGCTTTCCTGTACACCTAAACATTAGCAGTTCTCAGTCTTACAGTATAAGACATAGCAGGCTTTAACTTAAACTTTAAATGGATACCAGTGGGAAGGGCACGGGCTTGCACTTCAATGAGACCCACAACTATTTTTTAGTCCATGAATGTGTCAAGATTACAGACTTTAAGTTCATAGTGGTTTTAGATTTTTTAGAGAGGGCTTTTATGACTCTCTCTGGGTTTTGTAGAGTTGGACAAAGGCACCTGGTTTTGCAGATGTAGGGAAGTGAATAAATAGTCCTAATAAAAATCTTAAACACTCATCAAGAATTTCCTGAAATATTTCCTCAGTAACACGCTTGACACACATTTGTATTTATTTCCTCATGTACACAAAAAATATGGTGATGAATATCTGCACTGTGCTTTATCTTTGTACATTTACCATGTACTTATTAAAATTCCCAAAAAATTACAGAGAGTATCACATATGCAGTCTCTGCAGAGGAGAAAAGGAAGTAAACGTCAATATATGTTGTAAACTTACAAGGTTTTATCTTATAAGTTGCTAAACAGATTTAATATATGTTATAGTAAGTGCAGAAACACAGCCTGGTTAAACACTAAAGACATTGGTGACTTTAGGTTGTATCACAATCATAAAGTATGCATTAATAGTGTACTCATTTATATGCTTATATGTACATTCAGATGTTTTGTTGTGTCTTTTTTTACTTAAATGAAATATATTTCTTTTTTCTTTCCCCATTCTGTACCACTCTGTTCCTGTACCTTAGTAAAGCTAGATACAACTGTTACTGTAGCTGAATACATGGGCAATTATTTTCAAACAGCTGGAAACTTTTTAAGGCTCGTTTTTCTGCTCTGCAAGGTATTAGTAGGTAGCTCTTCTTTAATGATGGATTGCATGGCCCTGCCTTAAGACTACCTACATTTTCAATCTCCTTTTTCTTATACTTAACAGTGAAAAGGTCTGTAACTTGAACCACACAACTATCAGGTTCCACACAGGAGCCTCACTATTTGGCAAATTATTTGCCTTTGTTGCATTCATTTTTGTTTATAAAATACTAATTACCTCTTTTATTGTTTGAAGAGATTAAAAGTTAATAGGAGAAACTAAATAAACAGAATGCCATTCTGCACAAACTATATAAGCTGGTAATTAATTTCTGGCCTCCTCTGAGCTAATTAACTCATATAAAGAAATGAAGTTAATGAACCATAATTCTAGTCATACAAGTGTAGATACAAGCAGTTTGACTTAATGAATTAATAAGATATTTCCTTTCTTAGAGGTTTTTCAATTGTGTTCCTAGTCTGTAGGCCTTCTTAATGTTTCTTTCTGGCTAAAATATTTAATAAATGGCAGGGCAACCTGGAGATGGGACTTCGCAAATTTTACTGTCATGTAGGAGATCACAATTTCAGAGCAAACAGGGAATCCTAGCTCAGCTGGGTGATGAATCTCTGATACACAACAGGGATGTTTTATTCCAATTGGAGGTGATGCAGTAACCATCTTAGACTGAAAAGTAACAGTTACCAAAAATGCAGTCACTTTGCTTTATCTGGATTAAAGTACAAATATAAATGAAATAATTAATAATTATAATGATATCTCTTTGGCTGAGTGAAAGGATCGATTGTTAGTTTAGACTGCTGACAACCTCATTTCTATCAGCATTTCATCGGGAATTTGCACTGTTATCTGGGCATGCTGTAATCAAAACTTGAGTCAGATGTATAATTCTTAGTTAATCCTCAGGAAAAGATTGTTTATCTGATGCTTCCTGATTTCTTCTGGAAATTAAACTTATTTTGCCTGTTTTGCCACAGTACCAATACAACGTTAGTTTTCACCACACTAAATTGATACCTCATGAAATAGACCTTGTCTTAAAGAAAATAATTTATCCAGTGGAAAAGTCCTTGGAAAACCCTATCTCTGTGTCTCTGATTGGCAAGTCGTCCCCTCTGTAAAATGTTGCTGTGATGTTACTAATACTCCCCCAAACAGAGTTGAGTCTTACCCATTTATGAAGTATAAAACAAACTTCCATGGAGTACAGTTTTCTGCAAGACTGATTTTCCATTCTTACTGGTTTTCCCTAATTACATGAGAGGAAACATGATTGTACGGGTTACTTTATTCTTAATATTTTACAAATGTTTTAGGATTATTTATTGATAAACAGTCTTCAAAACATGCTGCTCCTTACACTTTAAGAAAAAGAACTGAAGCAGAGGAAAAGAAATTAACAATTTGAGGTTTGATTTTTCCCTTCACTACTGGAGTATGCAACATATTTGGGCATCTGTTATGAAACCCGGATCTTCATGAATCGGTGAAAGTTTTCTGTTGATTTCAGATGGATTTTCATCCCTAATTATTTCATAAGGAGAAAATAAAACAGCAGGTAAAAAGTCTTTACATAATTCTTAGTACCACACTGCTCTATATACATATATTCCTTGCTTCTTTTTCCTTTTAGATGAAAACTTCTCTTGTCCTATTATTTTAAATACGTCATTTACCTAAGTGTCGGCAGTCTCTGTTTCAGACCTTTGACCTTGGATTGTGACCAGGTGATCAATTTTGTTTTCCTTGGGCCTGAAAACACAGCTGACGCAGCTTTAGAAATGTATTTCATCTTGATTTAGTAACTTTCATTTATCCATCTCCATTATTTACTTAGATGCTAAGAGTACATCCTTTCTGGGCTATTTGTTTCTAATTGATGAGGTAGACATACATAAACATGCCGCAGTCACTGAAAATAAACAGCGTCTGACTGCTGATAATCTGTACATAAAATGACGAGCGTTTTTTTGATTAAAAAAATCTCTTATATGACTATGACAGCACTTGTTATTAATGAAAACAATGGCTGCTTAGTACCAGCATGCAATCTAATTAAAAAGCAAGATTCCAATAAAACCTGTTTCAAAGCAATTGGTCAATATAAAACCCATGAAGGAAAACTTAAGCATGATAAAACACAATTTAGCTAAAGAAAATATTGGTGCACCATTTCAGGTTCTGCTCAAATAAGAATATAATTTCTTTTTTTTTTTTTTTGTTCCTGAGTCCATTATGACTCTGTGATGCTGACTCTACAGATCCTAATTATTAGATCCAAATATTTTGTCTATCCAAATCCACACATAGCAGACTCAGAGCATTGGCAATATCGTATGAGGTTCTACCATAGCCCATACGTGGGAGATACCTGCAAAGAAAATGCTACAGGACCTTTTTGAATAGGTGACAGAATTCATTCCGAGCATAAATAATAAGCTATCACATATTATTTCAAGACCCAATTTTAGCCCTCAGGAGAAGCGTGCATTTTACCGCGAAGAAACATTTACTCATTTATGAAAGGTAGGCTGGTGCCTTCACTGAACAAAACAGGTTTTTTTAGGAAACAAATAAGGTCATTTTTATCCTTAATTGCTTGTAATGGTGTGTGAGATGCTGATGGTTAAAAATTTACATCATGTCTTACAAGCTCACTGTACTTCCTCCAGGACAACCAATAGAGTGCCATCCAGAGCAGCCTCCAACTATAACTAGGTGCCTCACCGTATTTTTGAATGTTCCTGTCTTTGCCAAATCAAATTCTTGTCTTTTCCAGATCAGGCCAAAACCAGAAAGTTCACACACTGTCAGAGTTCATCCTTGATTAGGAACCCAGCTGAGGAATATATCATGCTAGAAAAGTTTCTGATTAAGAAACTATTAAATTATTCCCTTTTGTAGGCTTCTCTGCCACTAGATTCCTGCTATAAAATGATTCCCATCCTTCTGACTTTAATCTTTTTTGAGATGCATGAGTGCTACAAATACGTTACTGGGCAGGGTTATGCACAGAGCTCGAACTACAGATTTCAGAAGCCTAGTCTCATTTTTTAATGACAGCTTTTAAACTTGTATATGTATTACAGCTAATCTTGTCTTCCTTCAGAAAAGGAAATGTTTTCAACATATGTTAATGAACAGTATCAAAAATCATGCTGTTAATGGATAAAAGTATATCCTAGCATACTTGAGACGAACTGCCTGAACAACGTAAAATTAAACTGTGGCTTCCTGTCTCCACTATTAATTGACATATGGGTGTTCTGTACCAAGCTTATATCTTTTTCCTTGGTTTGTTTGTAGGCTTGATTATTATTGAAGACTAAACCCTATGTTTAAGACTGTGCAAGTTAATACTCCTGAATTAACTTTTAACTTGCCTTTTTTTCCTAGTCCATAATCAGATAATCTATGAGCAGAACTGTCTAATAACTTTTTAATTTTAGGATTTTTTTTAATTATCTAATAACTTTTAATATTCCCAGCTCCTACTGAGGTGATAGAAGGAATTATTTCATATTTCATATCCTGTGCTGTGCTTGTTATAGCCTGTTCTACTGCCAGAGAGATGATGTACAAGTATTTGGATACTCTGTTTCTGTTAAATACTTTAATAAGGCAGACGAGAATGCAAAAAAGACAAACATTCCTGAAAGGTGACACTTGGTGGCTGAGTTTACAGAAGAGAGTCATATTACCCCCTGGTGCTGCTCTAGCCATGCTCCAGTTCAACAGTCTGTTTAATGTAACTGCCTGTACACTTGACCTGCACTTACAGACTTGAGCATTCAATTTCAAATCGTACCACAAGCAGCCCACCTTGAATAGCTGCTATGGGACACATCTACAATCTCTTTGGATTAGATACTTCTGTGCAGAAAGTTTCCCGTAGTTTTGGCACAGGGAATAATTTTACAACTTGCGATTACCACATTCCTTTACCAATGGCTGGCCAGCAACGAGGGTAGGGGGAGCCTACGCATTCTAGCAACAATGAAGCGCAAGTTGGCAAAAGCAGATACCTAAAACCCTGGCAGGCTTTTTCCACCATGGTTCATGCAACACTGGATACGCATATGTTAGCATTCTAAAAATAAAACAATGGTTATGACCATTATTGGGAGGACATAGTTTTAGCAAAATAAACTGCTGTTAGAAGATAGCTTTAGTGACTTAAACATATTAATGCTGAGATATAAATCACAGGGGCCTTCCGCATTTTCATTATCTTCCTCTGAGGATTTACTGTGCTATAAACAAGATTCTATAGGAAATCCACCCATATATAACAATTTATAGTGTGATGTCAAGCATATAAGGATTAACACTGAAATCATTATATCTATATTTTAACCCTAGTTGTAATCAATTATAGTTATGTAATTTTGGGTTTTTTCAGTCCATTTTTAATACACTGTGGTTGCTGTATTAATACTTTTTTGGTTGTTTAGAGGAATAGCAAATGGTTTCTTAAATTAGAGAAAGAAAAACATTGAATTCTTAAGCAGATAAAAAAGGCTTAAATACATCATGATTAAACCATATGTCTTGTACGATCATCTCTTAAGTACTATAAGTCTTTACAGATGTACTGACCTCTTGGATTCCACAGCACAAATGAATCCCATTGCAACTGTGATATATTAATATTTGTCAAAGTCCTCCAAATTGAAAAGATTTTCTTTTCCTAGTACATGGGATTGCTTAGTTGAAAATTAAAGTTCTTGTACAAACAGAGCTGATGTTTTGTTGCCTTCTATTCTGGGGAAATTTCTCCCTCCTTCCGTTAAATAATATTTATTGTGTTTCATTTTTAATAGCATGAGAACAATGCTGGCATATTCATAGTTGTTGGAAAATGTTCATTGCATCTTTGGGTGTAAATGTAGTTGAGAGTACCTAAGCATCCTAAAGACCAGCCCACCTGCATGTGTAGCTTGTCTGACATAGCCAAGAAATAAGCGTAGAACATGTGACATTATTATTTTCATGTTTTCCACTTTGCTATTTGGTTTCAGTGGCTAGTTCAGTCACCAAACAATTTAACATTATTTGGAGATGTTCTTTGTCTTGCACATGCCATTGAAAATTGTTTTACCTTAGTAATATTGCCATTTATGGGCATAGTCTCAGATTTGAGAGAACAGGGATAGAAATGATGTCTGTCATTGCTACTGTTGCAGGTTCTCTGCAACACAAGGACGTGTCACGAAAGCTAACCTTCAAACAGCAGAAAATAGGTATCTTCGAAACATAAATAATGCAGATTGATTTTGGAAAACTAAAGTTTGCAGTCAAAAAAACATCCAATTCATTCATCCAGTTCACCATAAAACAGACTAATTCAGCCCCTAATCTTTAACTCATCTGGAATCTAGCTAACATGAAACAGGTAAGCCTGAAGCTTCTAAAATAATTGAGTTAATGCAAACACTAGGCAGAGCTTATTTTCAAGTCACATATGGATGTGATTGATGAAAAAAAACCCATCATTTGAGTTTCATTACCTAAGCATTTGGTTTTTAACACTGATATTTTGAGCCTTAAGATTTGCATCTTTACATACTTCTTTACACTTCAGTTCTGACTTTTTAATCTATTTTGAACTGAACAATGAGGGGTTTTTAAATTATATTATTCTTTAAGAAAAATAGTGATTTTTGTTGGATTCAGAATGAATTTTCTATACTGCACTGGAGGAGAAATAGAAAACTGAGTTACTGTTTATATAAAGAAGTGTCTGCCTTAAACATACGAGGAGCAAACACTGGAAAATTTAATTCCCAACAGAAAATGGAAAGTGGTCAGAAGATGGTGGATTATATGATGGTCTCTGCGTAGTATGCAAGACTCACTAGTCTGTGGGAAGAAGTAAGGCAGTTTGTGAGCTAAAGCTGTGAATTAATAATTCTGCATTTAGTGGTGTAATTGCAATGACTGAAGAAGAGTATAACATTTTGTGTTGATTTAACAAAAGACTCTGCAATCTAATAAACACAAGTGATTTCTCTAAAATGATGGGTATAGCAGAACATACACAATGGCTAAATTACACCTCTAGGAAGAGATAGTGCATAGAATAGCAAAGTTCATTTACAAAGAAAATTACCTGATGCCTTTTAGTAGGTGGATGAAAAGCATAAATAGAGAGGGACAATCACACATGGTAAAATAAGACATATGTTATATAAATATCAGGTTATTGAATGCATGTCACCAATTTTATATATTAAGTTATGCAAAATTCTTCATAATTCAAGTAAGTGTCACTATTGTACATTGAGAGACAATCTACAATAGTTATGTCAGTTATCCCAATAATCACCTGTCCTCCCTGTTAAAAATATTTGTGTGGCTTTTAGTTTGAACTTGCCTAGTTCTGGTTCCGAGCTATTGGATTTCTCAAAAAAAGGAAAAAGGAGGGGGGGAATCTTTCGCAGATGTCCCTGCAAGTCAGCTGTTACCTCATCAGAAAGTCTCTGTCAAGTTATACTTAAATAGAACACAATAGACGCAACATATAAAAAGAAGTCTCTGTGTGTCTCTGTGTGTCTCAAAACCCACCATCAAAAACTGTTCATGGAGGAAGGCCAGTGGATGTGCTGTACTGTGAAAGAGGAGGAAAGCTGCCACATGTTTAACATGAAAATAAACACAGAACTAAAAATTCACCTTTCACTTGGTCACCCAAGCATGAATGGATCGAAATAATAATGACAATGAGAAGTAACTTTGCTTCCATACAACAAAAACCAGTCATGGTCAATGGCCTTGAGTGCTGAGAGGATATGAGAGACATACAGGGAAGTTACAAGATGTGATTGTTCTAATAGAGCATTGTTACTGAACCTGTAGTACAGATTGCACCATCTCAGTGGCACATCAAGACCAGAGAATTTTGATCTGCAAAATAGTATGCTATGAAATAGGGTCAGATGTACAGTAATCATGGACAGATCCCAGAAGATTGCTGTGCAGATAGGTGCGATCCTGTAACGAGAGCATCGCTTTTTTACGTGGTGTGGAGCCGTTTGGGTTCCACGAAGCAGACTGAATATAGATGGTTAATTCCTAATGGAGTTTAATACTTTGTGAGAGATTAATAGATTCACTTTTGTCGTTCATTACAGCCTTCAGAAGACAAGGGAAAACCAGGATAAACTACTTATGACCGTAGCTGTGCTGCATACTGTATATGCGTGTGAAGCTACCACAGAAAAGATACAAATCTGCATGTTGAATAATTCTGATGAAAAATGTCTGTATATAAATCCTGATTAATTCGCAAGGAGGTCAATTGCAATAAATACATGGGATGTTCCCTCAGAAAAGGTCACCAACCATGATTCTGCAAAAGCAGCAACTAAAATTGAAAAGGGGTAAACAAAATGACAGCTGTATGTCTGTTTTTTACCCAGATCAACAAATGTTGTTTACATTATTAGAGTTCCTTTTAGGTGCAAATAAGTTTTAGTAAGGCTACCAATAGTATTTTCCTTTTTCAGCGTATTGATCACAGTCTAGAAAAGCAACAGTTCAGACTTAAGGACTGCACAAAAAACACCAGCAGTTTATATATCCAGGTGTCTTATATTATCAGAAAAAGACTGTGAAGTGTGTAAAAGAAATATATTCTGTTGTAGTCAACCATGTATGTTTATCGACATATTCATGGGAGCTGAGTCGCAATGGAGTCTCCAGAAACAGCAATTGAAAACACTTTCCTGATGGCACCATTGGGACAATTAATTATTCAGTTTCACACGGAGAAATATGTTAGTGTAGCTAAACACAGACAGAAGAGAACACAACAGTTTAAACAAAGTGTTTCTCATTTGAAGCACAAATTCACGTGCATAGGTCTAGTTCACTTTTGTCAGCAAATATGCAGTTTCCAGTGCTGTCGACTGGTCAAAATAGGTATGCTACTGACAGAAGCAGAAAACAAGGTATTCAGTAATATATATATACCTTTTCTTCTACAGCTCTGTGTCTGTGTGCATGTCTGTGTAATTTTCGAAGATGAAAAACTTCTATGTCACTTGTGAAAAGCATTTAGGATTTGGAAAGAGGTAAGTACATGAGACGTGATGTTTTGATTTCATATTAATGTATAAATGTGATGATCTGTATTCCAGTACAGATATTAATATCAATACATTGAGTAGTCAAAAGAAGGTAAAAGCATGTATACATTCTAATGGCTTAGATGTCATTATATCTCATAAAAGAAAAATGAAGGTGCGAAGATTTTACCTACACAAGAGAGTCAGTATATAAAGATTTCGGCTTAAAAAATGTCAGCAACTGAAAATTCAAGAAGTATGTGGTACCTGCAAAACTCAAAACTGAATTCAGTTCTATTTCCTAACACACAATAGATTCTGTATAGAGTATATTATATTGACACCTAGAGAGGTTACTACCAAAGTCTGTTACCAGAATCATAAATAATGGTTATACTTACATACCCTGGGACTGCTGAAAATACTATGCACAACAACGACAGGAATGGCTCCTGCAACTTTCTTCCCACACTTCTGCAATCAGGCAGAATAGAAAACCAGATAAACAGCCATCAGGAATTAAAAGAGTAAAAATTACACTTTTTCATTACATTTTGTTGCCCATATCATTGATTCCAAAAACCACTGTAGAGTCTTACATTTTCTTACAGTTTTTTATGCTCTTCTCCCACATGCTTTTGTATCTTCTCCTACATAAGCAATCCTATTTCAATATTACTCAGTTTAGCCCAATATGATCTGCCCTCAGAAGAATTTGGCTTCCTCTTTCAATGCTAAACTAAAAAAAATCATGTGCCCTAGCTTCCAGAGTTACCACAGTAGCTGAATGAAATTTATTTTTAAAATTTTGAATCATATACGGTTTGGGTTTTAAGTCAATGTCAACAAACTATTTCCCAGAAATCTCTGAGAAATTAGATGTTCTACCATTCTTCTTTAAAGATCAGACTTTTTAAAACTTCTAACTCAAATTATATAAAGAAAAGTCAAGGCTATTTAGCATTGCTTTATATAGCTATTTTTGGCATTAGGAAAATAAGTCACTTAGTATGCACTGCATTATTGTACTACTGTGCTGGCACCAATTTGTTTGTTTACTGATTTAAGCTAATTTAGCCAGTTTATAACATGTCAGAATTTTTCCAGGGGTTATAGAATACATGCTTTTTGGAGGCTTGCACAACCACTGATAATTAGAACATTAGCCCTTGGGTTGTTTCCTTTCTGTTTTTGCAAAAGGAATAAAAAACCACCTGGATGTATTAAAACACCTGGGTAATTTATATGGAACACACACAACATACACATACACTTTCTTCTCCAAAACAGTAGAGCTTCTGTTTCCGTGCTGGCAAGAAAATGATTGATATAACTAACGACTGATGAAGTAAAACCACTAGCCGTTAATAATTTTGCAGTAAGTTTGTGTCTGTTGTTATACAAATTAAGGGCCTGATTCCTATGTGTATTCTTCATTTACACTATACAGAGATAGAAAATGGCATCTTAAATTGACTTCTCTGGTACTTCTGTTAATAAAGGTTGCAGCATTGCATCTAAAACTACCTGTTTTAGATTTGTTACCAGATATTTTGACAGAAAACATTCTGTTCAGGTAAATGAATAACATTTATGAAAATTATTTTTAAAAAGCCACAGTCTTTTTTCCACCTCAGAAGGGATTCTCATTTTTGAAAAAGAATTATAGAACTTTTCTGCATCATATTCCTGAACTAAATTTAGCCAACAATCAAAAATGTCCTAATTGTTGCGCATACCTTTTTGGAGAAGGAATTGCTTGATAACTCACTGGAATTTTAAATGACTGATTTGTTGGAAAGCAAAAAATCAATGTTCATTTGGAGATCACTTGCAACAAAGCCAATAGTTTAATAATAGTTTGCAAATTAAGCCACGACAAAGTACAGTCATTCCTACTACTAAATGAATGGAAAGTTTTTAAGATAAGTGTGAAATTTTCTTTGATTTGGTTTAAAAGGTTTAGTCTGTTCACACTGCTCTCAGTAAATTAAATGGGATGGCTCACAGATTTAAAAGGAGCAGCACTGGATGCCCAGTATAAAATAATCTTTTTTTTTTTTAAAGAATTTCTATATCTATGGAGAAAACAGCACTGAATGGAAAACTTCAAATGTTTCAAAGTATCAACAAAAACTTGGGGTGAGGAGAAGAGAAAATTACTTATCTCACTCCTTCTTTTCCAACAAAGACTTAAAGCAAAGATGGTAAAGGTTTTTTGCTGTTACCTTTCCTATTAAAAAAAAAATAAAAATAAAATGACAAAAACTATTCAAAGACATTTCAGAGAAAACTTCTTAACATGTATTATTCCTAGGTGGTTTATGCCTAATAATTAAGTAAAACCGCAATTGCTTCATCATTCTCCGAGTCGTAAGTACATGCAGGTAGCATGGAATCTTGGAAATTTGGCTTATGCAGCTGAGCTATTACAGGCAGCTTTTTGTGTTTATATAAAGCAAAATCTTCCAGTCTTTACTGTCCAAAACCACATTTTACCAAGAATTTTGCTGCAGAATTCGACTCTATAAACTACACAACACCCCTAGAAACAATTAAGAAAATTCTCCCATCAAACTATACTCATTGGGAAAAAAAAACCAAACCAGACAAGATTAAAACATAAAAATCTTTATTCCAAAAATGGAAAATATTTGTCTGAGCTGAACCGTGCAGCATACTGCTTTGGCTAAAACACATTTTCCATAATGAAGGCACAACCAAGGCATTGTATGTAACTGCTGCCAGCCCTCGGCCGCCAGCCGGCCCAGCCATACTGACTGCAAACCCCATCTTGAACACAAAATCGACGCTGCAGGAGATTGCGCCATCAGTTTTATTTTTTTATTACTATTTTTTTAAACGCTGTTAAAACGTCATGGCAGAGCTCCCTCTCCCTTCACCAAACCCGGGCTGTGCTGAGGCCTTTTCCCAGCAGCATTCCAGCCCCTTGCACCCTCCTCGAGGGCCTGCATGATATGTCAGCCATTACCACAGCCGCCTGTGGAGAACAGCCCAGCTCCAGCTGCCCCTTGGCTACCCTGAGGGCTCTTACCCTTCTTCCTGCTGCTTTTAAGTCATGGACTCAGAAGCTTAAGTGGACTCGGGATGGGGAGGCAGTTTGGGCTGCCGAGGGAGGAAGTGAGGAGGGAGGGAGGGAGCGCAGGAAGAGAAGGCCGGCAGCATGGCATGCACCGCCTGCCTGGGAATGGAGGGCTGCAGGCAGCCCAGGCTGCTCATCATCACCCCTGACATGGCCCACAACTCCATATCAAAGCAGATAACAAGAACTGCAGTGTAAAACTGCCTGACTTTTATTTCTGTCTTTCCAAGCTATTGGCTCCTTCACTAATAATCGGGATTTATTACTGGGCCCATCTGCTGCCTCTCTAAGGTCAAAAGGTAAACCGCAGCCATCGCTGATGTCACCATCAAGGTAGCTAGTAGCAAATGGACCCTGACAAGTGTACTTTTAAAAGAATATTGTGGCAAGAGCACTCTGAGCATGAAAGTCAAGCTGATAAAGAAAATAAAGTCCAAAATACTAAAAAGATGTCAGCTTTTAACTCATTAATCCAAGTGATGGAGTTCAGCTGTCAGTCTTATATCCGAGCAGCAGTCAGAAAGAAGAATGAGCTCCTATGCCCAGTGAAATGTAATCAGGTCAATCTCTCTGCAAGGAAATTCCTAGTACATCGCATTTTACTGTATTCTCACTGCGGGCTCCTCAAAGGCACCAAGAAGTAGGAGTGGAAAGAGGATGAAGTCCTTGCCACAGCATTCGCCATTTCTTCTTGACATAACGGTGTTTCATGAAGAGCCATCAGTCTGGTTTTGTTTCTCAGCTTTTCATTTTCACTCACCAAGACCTGGCTCTGAGGCATTTATTTCTGTAGCTAAAGCCACATTTTCCAAGTGCAAGGGATAACCTCTGTCCCTTGCAACTGCAGCCCTCCTCATTTCTGATGCTGTACTAATAAGGATCATGGTTTTCTTTCTGCATTGCTCTGTGTTTTTATTCAGGGTGATGTAAAGGGACTGCAGCTAAGGTTAAACTCTCCAGATAATTTTGTTGGTATGTTTTATCAGTTTCCGGGCAGGAAACTCCTTTTCGACTACATTTCCAGCTGAGAATAGAAAGTGAAAAGGGCAGAAAGCCTGATGCGAGATAGAGCGGTCCTTTTTCCAGTGGAGATGGAGGATTTACCTCACAGTTTGAGAACAAATTAGAAACTGACAATGTGTCAACAAAGAATTACTTGCTTTGTCTCAGCTAATGTTTCAGAGAGGTTATCTATATCCATGCAGCAACACCGCAAACAAGCAGCAGGTTGCTGACAACTGATGTAAATAGCTACAATTCCTCTACTCTCAGGGTCATACATTACTAGCGTCATTTTCTTCTTTCCATATCAAGCAGTTGGTGGAGATAGTGATTTGTAGCACATATATACAAATGATTTCCCAGTCAACAGAGACGTTAAGCAGATTTTTTTTTTCTGATTTCAGGTGCCGCCCCATCAGCAAGTACTCGTGGTCTGCAAAGACTCCAGAAATTTATTTTTACCTTCTGAGGGCAGGATGGGGAGTAAAAATGCAAGACATGATTAGGTGGAAGCTTGTTTAGATTAAACCTTCAGGTCTTTTGCTTTTCCACCTTGTATATAAGGACATAGCACAATCAAAACTTACCTTCCTTTCCAGGCAACCAGCAACAAGAAAGTACAGTAGCATTGACTCTGCATGTGATTAGTGGTAAGTCTTTCTTATTAAGCTCTCTTTAATATTTAAGGTGATGATGACTGCAATTTGAATTAAGACTGTCTTTTGTGTGGATGCCACATGCTTTCCTTCAATTGTTATACCCCTTTGAGCTAATACCACTGCTAAAAATCCAAGACTGATCAATTAAATCCAGATTCACCTCCAGACAAAACTCTCTTTATGCACCCATCCCCATCCTAACACCCGCAGATAAGCCAGACTCTGCCAGTTTTAAAGACCAATTAGCCACCATCGCACATCCAGTGATGACACTAAGTGGGCTGTTTCCAGAGGAGAAAGTGTGGGGTTGAAGTTCAGACTGTACACCATATTGTGAAGCAGAGCAACTTGTGAGTGGAGGGACATGTGAAAACACTGAAGCTTGGAGGCTTCCCTCCAGCAGTGCTGCTCATTGCACCAGGGTGGGTGGAGCAGCAGTATTTGGCCTGCCCATTATGTAGTCAAACACACACTTGCCCGGCTCGTTTCTCCTTCTAACCCTTCCCCATCCACCTGGCTCCTCAAAGTGGTGGTTTTGCACTGCCTTAGTGCAGCTGGCAGTATTTGGGAAAGGAAAGTGACTAGAAGTCCTTAGCAGTCCACTGCCATTTCTCTGCTGCTCTGAATCAGTTTTTACCTAAGGCTCAAATCACAAAAGCCATCTGCATCTGACGTGGTTTGTGCAGGAGTGCACGTGTTAAATGTGTTAAATATGGGTCAGCTGCTGAAGGCTGAAGTGGTATAATCTTGTGGGATTTTTGAAGCATTCACTTTAAATGTTTGTGCTGCCACAGTGTGTGAATCTTCTCCCATACAATACATACATAAATTACTGAGAATGAAATTGTCCCCTGAAAAGTGAGGGCTCTACATGTGGCGTCTAAATTCAGTCATCAAAGCGTGAAAGGTTAAAAGTCCTGCTTTCAGTACCAATTTCAACAGAGCCTTACCTTTTGAGCTGTCTGAACAGCGGGGTTGCTTTCCAGCATATTTGATTCTCTAGAATAAAAGCGGTCTGCAAAGAAGTCTTAAGACTTAAACTGAATGAAAAGCTAGTCACAGTGGTCAGATTGTCCGTCATGGAGGCTACATCTGTCTCTCTCTGTGCAAGGAATGGCTATGGCAGGAGCACACAGAGGGCAAATTTACCCGCTGGTACCTCACCAATCTACCTGCACTCAGAGTAGAAGTAACTGCTTCTAGACATGATGGGGTATTGCAGTCTCTGTTTCTTTCTTGGCCTCCGCTGAGGTTAAAACTGTGCCAGCTGCTGATAACTCTAATGGTGTTTTTCTGATATTGAAACCTATTCACCGCAGATCATAATGGGAGTATCAATGTTTAATACAAGTCCTTCACAACTATCAGATATTAATGGCCTTTAGTCTGTATTGACCTCTCAGGCCAGAGCAAAGCCAGGGATACAGAGAGAGAGAGAGAGAAGGCCTATGACTGCTTTATTTCAATAATACAGAAACAGAGATGTGACAGATTTGAAAAGGAATCTGTAAACCTTTACCTCTTTGCGGTCATTAAGGGAAAAACCGTTTACTTGTTTTAAAATAGAGGGGGAAAATAAAACCATGCACAAAAATACTATGCAATAGATGAACACATGTGCCTTGGGAGGAACACAATTTAGACTCAGAAGCATCATTGTACTTCTCACAATTACATTTGTTCACCTGCTTCTTAAGTGTACGCTTGTGGCTTGTTAACAAAATGGAATTGTTTGCTATATAGAGGCTCCTAGGTGCAAAGTTAGAGCTAGCCTTGTATTTTTGATCTCCTGTTTTACTGTGTGGCAGGTTTTTGAGTTTTTCTTCCAGTTTTTAATGTGTCTTCTTTGTGTTCTTTGTAATTATGGAAGTCGAATCTCTTAAGCCTATTTTGTCCTTCAAATCAACATGGCAAAAATATCAATTCAGCTAATGAGGCACAGGTGGGCCTTGTAGGCACTCCATAAAGAATTCTTTACTGAGGAATCAGCCCAAAGTTACTCAGCACATTTCTGTAATTGTGCTACTTTAGGCAAATTCACTATATTAAATAGCCCACATCCTCACATTTCCACCTGCATGGGGTGACACTAGGTTGTATACTTGGATTGTAATAAATACTGGGCAAGAAAAAACAATCCGTTTAAGTAGACTTGCTAAACAGAACTCTTCTGCTTTTTTGACTTCCTCATTTAATCATTACTCTTCGTTTCTGCATTTTACTTCAAAGCAGAAAATAATGGGGGTAGAAGTTTCCACTATTGTCATTCAGGTCAACGAGTGGTTGGTGTCATTTCTTCATACTTTTGTCCTTCCTTCTCCTTCTCTTTTCTTTTTATAGCAACGGTATTAATGTGTGTGAGACACTCTGCTCCAGCTCCAGACAGTCATTTTTCAAATAACTACTTTGTGTATCAGATTCTTGATCTGTAATTTTTTGGATCAAATGGTCTGATTGCTCTTCTATGTGTTTGTAACTTCATCCAAAGCGTTGTGAGACACTGGCACCATTTCGATCAAATCCTCAGAAGACATTACTGAACATTTATTGCCTAAAATAACCGATAATGGTTTTACTTTCTCAGTGATTTTTTTCCCCTCTAAACTCTATTTGTTTCTCTGACTGAATAAATGTTTCAGTCCCTCATTTTTTAACTTTTTACTGCCCTGTGCTCATTTGTTTCTAGTTATTTAGAGCAGGAGATTATTCTTCTTTTCCTTTTATCAAATGGTTGAAACAATTTAAGCATTATGAGACTCTTCCTTTTTTATTTCCATCGTAAAAGCATCTTCATGGACTTAAGTCTACCTGTCAAAGTGCAAAAAAAGTTGTCATTCAAACCGGAGATTACTGTCCAGAAGGTTGGTTAAAAAAAATGAGTGTACTGTGTATCAAAGCTCTTCAACATCAACAACCAACTTTTTCTCACAGATAATTTCTGAAAAGGCTAATAATTTTCACTGTCTGTCATATAAAATTGACTGTTTAGTTGTGATGACCTTCTTTTACCTGGAGACTGCAAGTCCAGTTGTATCATCTGAAGAGATGTTTTTTTAAGACCGCAGATCCAGTTGTATCATTCACTGAGACTGTTTAATTAAGACTGCGGAATTTTTGCTCCAAAACAATACAGCAGTATGAAGCCCTTGGTCAGCAGAATTGTAGAGCAATGAAATACTGTAAGTAAAGGTGGAATGCAATGATTTGTAAAATTTGACAAGAACCATTTTACCCCCCTATGTGTTGCAATTCAATCAGCTGTTCTTGTATCAGAATGTGTTAGAAATGCTCCTTTTTTGTATGAAGGCACTGACTCCCTATTCTCTCATCACAGTCCTCTTTCCACCTCTTTCTACCACTTCTTTGAATCTGGTTAGATAATCATAATGCTTATGAAAGCAACACCTTTGAGGAAAGCATATAACTGCTGATTATACTATTTATTTCCTTTTAATGTGTCAATAAAAAAGTAATTACATTTCATTTGGTTTTAGAGTTATAATTGACTTGGCAGAAAAAATTTGCCTGCTGGAACCAAAACTCAGAGATAAAAGCAAAAAGAAAAACAATAAACTTGCCATTTTCTTCTAGACAGAAGACTTTACTATTAAAAAAATCAATTAACAGATTCTTTGAAATAATTATTTTAAAACCAAAATGACCATAACTTCTTCTAAAAGATGTTGTTCTAATAAATGATCAAGTACCAGAGACATATATGCATGTCAGGATAGTTATATTAAAATGAAATACAGCAATACATTGGAAAACCCTTTGTTATTGCTGTTAAATCTAAACTTGGTTGAAATTGTGGTTTTTGTACTGCCATCCTCTGCCTTCTCTCAACTTTTCTTGCACTTTTTAAATGAAAATACTGTGGAAAACATCAAATTGCATGATAAGCCAAACAACTTTCTGAGGACAGCATCTGCTGATTTTATATGGGGTTACCCTTACTAGCCTGCTTAGAGCTGGTGACAAGATCATTTAGTGGAAAATACGTCAATTGTAAAATTTGCCTTCACTGCTGTGAAATGCAAAGACATGTTGACTGAGGCTAGGATATACTGGGCAGCTTATGTGCGCTCTTTTTTTTTTTTAGTAATATGATGGCTTTTGTATAACAGCTTTTATCACGTGTATAACTTCATTAAATTCAACTGAGACATGTCTTATTGACGCCAGTGTAAGTATGGATAAGAACAGATCTTGAAAACATTGTTTCTGGTGTCACATGAATAGTCTCAGGTTAATGGCAGTTTTTCTCTTCATCTTGTTGATAGCTTTTTTCTTCTGAGAGGTCTTAATGTTTATCAGCACCTTAACAACAATACATAGTGGTCGTTGTGCTGCCACAAACTATTTTGTATATGCGTTTAATAGTCTTACTCTACTTTATTCCTTGTATGATGAAGCGATTTCTAAAACACATGTGCCTGCTACAGAGATGAAGTCTTGCGATGCCATTCGTTGTGGTATGCAAGCACATTCTGCTCACACTTGAAAAAGTTTGTGTTTCTACATCTTGGAAGTAGCTTGCCTGTAGGCAGTTTTGTGCATTTTAATGCAGTATTCGGTGACAGCTACTGAGGGCTGATGGTTTCCTCAGAAACAAGAACTCTCCCTGTGAACACTGACTCTCAGAGAGCAATATGCAGGCTGAATAATTCAGGCTCTGGAAGATCCCCCAATTATTATTTTTTATGCCATTACTGAGTCATTTCTATGGACCAAGTTTGGAAGCCATCTGTCACTTCAATTTAACACAAACTAGTCTCCTATGAAAGGCTCTGGAGCATCTTTTTATTACTAGTAGTATATAACCAAGTGGCATTAATAGCATACTCTCAAATATTAGTTTCATCAAGAAATCTGCCAAAACTTAACATCTGTGCTTTAATTCATGCATGAAGTACAGAATCTGCATATCTCCCTCCTCCAAAAGAAAGATTTTTTAAATCAAGCCATTTAAACCAAACTCGAAGAATACATGGCATTTCACAAGGACAATAAAGAACTATAAATTAAGAGGGAAATATGGCTACTGAATATTTCATGGGTTTATGTGTCTGTCTGTCTGTCCAGCATTGGTGTGGAAAACACAAACACATGAGTGAGTGAGCTTGAGAGTGGCACTTTTTGACAGAGTTACACGCTATGAATGGAGTCAATCAAGTGGGGAGTGAAAAATTCATTTTCTGACAGGGGTGTCAGCAGAATCATCAGGCGCTGATGACAACAAATCCATAGCTGGAGAAAAAACTGACAGGGTGGAAAACAGGAGACTGTAATACTGATCCCCCCTTTTCAGCTGTCCAGAACATAATTTCACAGCAATTATTGCCCCAGCTGGTTTTACTAACTGCAGGCCTTAGATGCTGATCTTGCTACAGGGCATGATGTACCAGAAATTAAACAAAAGTGGAGAAAAATGCTGTGTCATGGAAAGGAAATATTATTTCTCCCACTGTAAGCTTTGAGGAGGATGAGGTCATCAGAGGAGGACTGCTGTAGATTTTAGAAGAATCTGAAGAGTGTTATTGACCTATTCTGGGGTTACCTCAACAGAATCTATAGGTTAGTAAATCCTCCCTCTTTGATAGGTACAGGGTTTCTGATTTACATAGCTGTTATGCTTTAGTTTATGAAAGTGAGCCATAAAAGCAAGGCTAAGTTTAAAACAAAGGGATAAAGGGAGGAAGATGTTTTAAAGCAGTAACTTTTTGTTGTTTGTTGTTCACATGTTAAGTGCACTCTGTGGACTATAGTGACGAGGGTCCCATTTCCAACACAGCATGGAGTGGGTGATCTCGTCAACTGTAAAATGAAGCCATAAGAGCACAGCATGAAAATGTATTAGCAACAGTTAGATAAGGGAGACCTCAGCAAGGCGTACACACTTTCAATTGGTGAAATAATGCTTGTACAAATTGGTTTTGGTACATTAAGTACCTTTCACAGCCAAAATTAAAAAAAGAAAAAAGTAGGAAAAAAAAATAAATAAATAGAGACACAGAATTGCACATACAAAAGCCAGAACTGTTTTTTTTCCTCTCACAAAGTAATTTCATGCAGAATTTTTTTTATTGAAATTGTTTCCCAAGTTGACAGATCTTGTGTACAATGATAAATGACAAAGTGCTATGCAGCTGTCAGCCTGGGCTCAGGGAAATTGCACAAAAACTCCCCAATAATAATAATAAATATGCGTTTCTCCAAACAGAAGGTATTTTAAGCTAGTAAGCACAGTGGTGTAGTAAAGTAGTATTAAACAGCAGTGAGGTGAAGCTGAGAAAAGATTTATATATTTGTACTAATCTAGCAGCTCTTTACTGGCTATGACATGCTGACAAGGAAACAAGGGTTATGAAAAATGATCTGACACTATGCTGCTAAACCTATGAATTTCAAAGTGTGGAATAGTCTGTGGCTTGCCAGGATTGAATGCCTGAGTTATTTCAATGATTGTTACAGAATTGTTAGGACTGTGATAACAAACTGTTAATGCATCAGTACCATAAGGAAGCCAGTTAAGTGACACAGATGACAGTAGTGTGTCTTTCTGGAAAGTTATAGAACTTGAAACAGAAGATTAAAGGTGCTTAGTCAATTTAAAACATATTCAAAAAGCAGCCCTCTCTGTTACGAAGAATGGTCACATCAAATTGCCAAAAGAATCCTGAAGAGCACGTTGTACGAGTCACGTGCCACATCCTAAAACAGGCTGAGGACTTCTAGACTGTAACATAAACTGGGCGTCTGTGTTAAGAAAGTAATGTCCGTATGTTTTCAAGTGGGCCTCAAATATTTGAACCTCAGTTCAGCGCTTCATTGAATACAACACGGAGTGTGTTTTAATAAAACACAACACTGTTGTCTCATATATGTTGTTGAGGAGGTGCTGACAGTCTCTGCTGTGGAATGTTATTTATTCCATATAGAAGACAAATTTTGATAGTTTTCGTTTTCTTTTCTACTGAGAGTTTTGAATACCTGAAAATGCTATTGATTTTCATTGTTCTTTGACTTCTGTAGGAATTAAAAATACTTCTTGGCATCAGGTTACTCGTCTGCAGATATTTTTTTGAGATTGATATTAAACTCAGCTAAGACATTCTTCAAGTTCGGCATAGTGGGAAATAAAGCATACATCATTTGCAAGTATGACCACAGCTTTCAAAGAGTCAGGGTCAGAGAGTTTTAGAAAGAGACTGGTTAAATTTTGCAGTCACATTAATTCTCCACAATGTTTTACTGCAGACTGGAACTTCCTTTTATTTCCCCAAGTTTTAAAAAATAAATTAATTTTCAGTGATTTTTCTGACAAATTATATCTTGTTAGTTAACAAAACAGTGCAAAAGAGTTCGTCTACCACACAGGCTGTTGATCAAAGTGGATTAGAATTTTATTTTTTTTTTAATTGGGAAATAAACGTTTAAAAACCTTTTAACAAAAAATGATCCACACCAATGACAACCTCATGTTTTCTCCCAGTCATTTACTCTTTGGGGTTTTAAGGATACTCTGGTGATCTGCTGATTTGTGTTTTGCCTCAGAGAGGATAGATGTCTTGGCAATAAGAAGTCATTGCCTTTGTGAGGTGAAATGGCCAGCATCTGCTTAGCCATTGTGGCCTCAGCCATGTATGTGAGAGCAATGCTTTTGTACATTTACAAATGAAATAAATATATAACCTTAGATAAGCAAAAAAAAAAACAAAAAGGGAAGGGAAGGGAAGGGAAGGGAAGGGAAGGGAAGGAAAGG
>VYXH01001775.1:62232-69732 GCA_013397275.1 Burhinus bistriatus
AAGGGAAGGGAAGGGAAGGGAAGGGAAGGGAAGGGAAGGGAAGGGAAGGGAAGGGACAAAAAAATGGATAAAATAAATATGGGAAAACAGGAATTAAATGTATTTTTCATTATAGATAATAGTGATTCCAGACAGGACCTGTGATTGGTATTCTTATGACTAGAGAGTTGAAATAAATGGCTAAATTACCTCTCTAGAGTCAGTCATCTTTGTTAACAATGTGTGAAACCACATGCTAATGTATGAATTTGCATACATCAAAATTACAAATACTGTATTTCTCTTTTGCTTATTTCTTTGACTGATATCTTTCAATAAACACAGAAGGGTCATATACCTTCATATCTTGGGGCCTCCATGAACTTTAATGAGCTGTTTGTTTCCACAATTTTTTTTTCATTAGCCTTGTGCATGCCCTGATATTCCATTCTATTGGCATATTGTAATGGGATACAAAGACAAACTGGAAAAAAATCCAGTGCATTGCTAGTTTAATCTGCTATGGCAACTAATAACTCATAAAATGGCTTGCATGAGTTATGTGCCCTTTTTAACAGATCTGCGGGATTCCTGAAATCTTGTTTGCATGCCACTCAGTCCTCTATAGATTATTAAATGCTACTGATTTGTGGGTGAACCACAAACAAGAACTGAATTTTAGACTCAAACCAGTGATAAACTTTAGGCTAAAATACGGGGTATATTCATGAAACATATCTAGGATGAGACTACACCTACTAAAAACATTGGGATTTTCTTTCTTGAAATTATTAGAGCCAGGACTTCACTCACAGACAAGAACAACACTTTTTTTAACAATGCTGATAATGGTCATATGAGCATCTTCTGAGTTCTCACAGTTCAAGTGTCTTACAGATGAGGCCTTGATGTTACCTGTGAGGAGCATGTCTGTGCAGCAGTCCCTAGACCCAGATAAACTGAACTAACCATGGCCTAAAGTGAATGAGTCACCTTCTGAAAGGAATGGACATTTTCTTTTACAGCTGGAGAAAAAAGCCATGTATCCAGCTCACTAAAATATCAACCTAGTAACTCTGACATTAAAAGCCTAACTGAAAGAGCAAAGAGTAGATGCCCTCAGGAAAAGAGAGACATTAAACTTCCCTGCACATTCATGTTCTCTTCTTAAAACTGTTGTGTCCTTTGACTTGACTTAGTTCTTCCTCCATTGGAGTCCGTGTGCCAGCAAATTAGTTACGGGACTGGACTTCGTTGATTTGTACATATCAAGAGATTGTGAAGAGAAAGCACAAATGCCCATCCTTTTTCTTTGGATCGCTTAAGCATTTTGATTTGGTTTTCTTGATTGCTAGCTCACAGTGCTAAGCACAGAAAAAAATAAATGCAAGACAAAAAAATCTTAATTTTAAAAGTCCAAGGATAAAGGCAATCCTGAAATTTACAAAATAAAGCTTGGTTTTTTTATCAGTCTTCATGTGATCTTGACTTAATTGGGAAGTCTGTGATTTTTACTTAAACTAAGAGAAAAGGATAAACCTCTTTACATTCCCTCGAAGTCTAAGCTGTTTCACTTTCCTATTCATGTAGATTCACCTGTAAGTTCACATGAGATCTGTCTTTCAGTCAGAATGACATGTTTCCCTACTCTCACTCTGTTACTGGGTAGTTAACCATTTTCCTTCTTGAGCTAATGTGGGGAAGGTGCAATGTTTACCTTCTCACTTTATTTGAATCATTGTTTGTCAATAAAACCACTTTCTAAAGCAAGGGCCACAGTCTAATAAAAAGCAGCTCCATAATCCTGAAGTGTGGGCTGGCAAAATAGAACTTCGTATTATCTCTTTTGGACTAGAGCCTTCAGTGAAATTCTGCTGGTTTAAAGAATGCCAAACTCTATTTCCTGAATAACAATAATCTTGGTAACACTAAAAAGAAGGACGTGGACCTGTTGGAGCGGGTCCAGAGGAGGGCCATGAAGATGATCAGAGGGCTGGAGCACCTCTGCTATGAAGACAGGCTGAGAGAGCTGGGGTTGTACAGCCTGGAGAAAAGAAGGTTCTGCAGAGACCTTATAGCAGCCTTCCAGTACTTAAAGAGGGCCTACAGGAAAGACTGAGAGGGACTCTTTATCAGGGAGTGTAGCAATAGGACAAGGGGTAATGTTTTTAAACTGAAAGAGAGTAGATTTAGATTAGATATTAGGAAGAAATTCTTTACCCTGAGGGTGGTGAGACACTGGAACAGGTTGCCCACAGAAGTCGTGGATGCCCCATCCCTAGAGGTGTTCAGGGCCGGGTTGGATGGGGCTTTGAGTAGCCTGGTCTGGTGGAGGATGTCCCTGCCTATGGCAGGGGTTGGAACAGAATAATCTTTAAGGTCCCTTCCGACCCAAACAATTCTATGATTCTATGATTGGTTCTATGATTCTATGATAAATACACCTGGAATTTATAGCACCAAGAAGTTAACTTGTGTTCGTTCTCAAGCATAGGATGGGGCCGTGGTGGAGACTTTCTTTTAATTGTTCATTCCAAAAGTTATCTCCATTATAGACCAATAGGAATTTTTCCTAAGTCCTTCACCATGGCAAAATCTTTGAAATAGGTGTAAAAGACAATGTCCATCTATTCTTTCAGAGATTTAAACTCTACTATCTTGCAGTACACAAAACAGTGCTGATGACCTTATTCCACTGACTACAGAATAAAGCCTACCTTTATGCCAACCAGACCATTTCAGTTAGAGTCCATGATTAAGAAATTCAAGGAGGATTTAGTCCTAAAATTAACAATCCACTATAACGAGCTAAGTGAACAGATTTGTTCTTTTTTATTCTGATCTCCCATTTTCCACTTTCTTCTTATCCCTTCTGTCAACAGCCTTGGAACAAGAGGGAAATGGGGAGTGTTCCCCATAAACGCAGTGCTCCCACTTTTAATTCCAAAGGAACATCCCCCTTGATACCAAGTCCATCATTTCTTGCTACATCATGGCCAAGTCTCTAGTGTCTGGATCAGTGATAGGCCCACAGGCAGGGTCTTCTGCATGACTGTGTGATGCTGAAATAGCAGCATTTGACAAATTTAGAACTTGCTGTTTGTGCAGTCACTAAGAACTGCACCATTAGCTGGTTTTTCAGATTGCATGAGTGCAGATCATTAAGTGTTATTACAGTATTAATTATTAGAAATGTCCTGTACTAGCCAAATTAAATTGGGATAGTCAACGACCTGCAAGTTCCCAATACCACGGATAATTTAACAAGATATCTGCCACACTGTGCAAGGTATCTGCATGTCAGTCACATTTTTCACTAAATATCAATTTAAGATTTTTCTTTAAAAGTTCAGAGAACAGCTTATATTTGGTATAATGGTTATGCGGTCTAAGCAAACAATAAAAAAGACACTTGTGTAAGGATTGCATCCTCTGAAAGGTGAGAGTTAAAAATCTATAAATAATTTTATGCCGTCATACGGCACGTCTATTTATGGTCATGGTTTTATGTGATTTCTGTGGCTATTAAGCTATACAAATTGATAAAGAGTTTGAAATGAAGAAAATAATTTTAAACTATTTTACCTGTTATTGACTGAATATTTATGCAAAGAACAATAACTAGATATTTTCCATTGCCCAGAGTGTTTTTCAAAATATTTTCTATGGCACTTGTAATACCTCCAGCCAGGCAGACCTTAGGTCTCTTGTTGACCTCCCTGCATCCATCTGGCTGAAAACAGTGTATTACTGCCTCTGTACTGTAGTTATGCCTGACAAATACCGCTTGGCAGTCTCAGATTCCAATCAAGCTGGGTTTGGTTAGTGGGACTTTCCTTTCATTGAATATAAATGTTTGTGTACAGTGACTGTCCAAGCACTGTGACACATTCAGCATGTGTTCAAGTTTTCAATTAAAGCTTGTCTTTAGCCATTTGAAGGTGTTCTTGCTTGGAAATGAGGCTCTGAAACAAAGGGAGAAAAGCAGATATATGAAAAGAAATGAACAACTGTCATAAGCTAAACCTCTTCTAAATCAGGGCAGTAGGCTGATACAGTTGTGCTTGCTATTGTAGTCTAAGAGTTGACACAGAGGAACATGTACAATAAAAAAGTAAAAGAAAAAAACAGTAAAAGAGAGCATCGTGTTGCCTATTCCCTCGCTTTCTTCCTATTAAGGGATACCTATAGCTGTGCCTACACTTGCACAGCCAACTGTCTAAATAGGCTGTTTGCCCTTCCTTGGTGGAGCTATTGCTACAGTTGGGTTTAGTTATCTGTTACCATCAAAAGTGAAGCCAGACTTTGAAAGTAGCTCTGCCAGAGTTAACAATTTGCTTATATAGCTCCTGTGGTGCATGGCTTCTCTTACTGCCCCAGAACCTGTGATGCCACACACTGCCGTTTTATTAACATTGTTGTTAACTGTTGTCCAGGAGGCCTTTGATTTTAAAAGATTCCCAGGCAAAATTACATTTTTAAAACTTTCTATGTTATTTTCTGAAAGGGCCATCAGTTTCTTTGAAATGAAGGCAGAAAAGGTATTGGTCTCTCAGATTGGTTACTTATTGGCAATGCAAGTTGATTCAGTGGCCTCAGAAGAAAAGACTGGAAGTGAGAAAATTATAGGGATTGAGTGAAAGACCTTTTTTTATGCTATCCCACCCACTTATTCCATCTCCCTTACCACTGCACTGACAGTTTTAGTATCTTGAGTTTGCCTTGAAGTTGTAACGTACTCTGGTTGGCTGGCATTGGAAATGGATCTTTAACTTTGACATACTCTGCCAGGGCTATAAGCTGAGCCAGTGAAGTGTTGAACTGCCTGCTTAACGTCACATGGCAGCTATAGATCATATATTCCTTCTCTTTCCTTGCACATCAAACACTTGTAATGTATAAGTACGTTTGTAGTTTTGTGGTGTGTTGAAACATAAGACACTACGTAACAAGGTTTTCAGTAGCATCCATCCTGCAGTCAAGCACTTCAGAGACCAGTTATGAACTTCATAGATTATTTTGCTCCTTGCTCATCTCTGCTTTGACAAAAAAAAGGTTTTTAATATGATTGCATCTATAAATCTTTGAACTATAGTAATAAAATTTTATGACAGGGTAGCTTTTTCATATCTGGTCAGATTTGCTTGATGGCAACTTAGAGAAAGCAGCTGAACAGTTTTATTTAACTGACAAACTCCCATTAGAAACACAGTGAAACTTAAGGTGGCAGATTCACTTAAGAGAAGAGAAAAGGACATGTTTATTTATTTCAGTCAATTTACTATGTTTCTATTCCTTTGCATTGTTTCCATAAGAGATAAACTTCCTAAGGATGAGAAAGGAAATATAAAACAAAAGAATGCAATACTTATCTAACAACCTCCGGATATCAGCAGACGTGGGGGGAAAATAGTTTAGTCTGTGTTGTTTTTAAATCCAGCAGTATCAACTTTGCCGACTGATTTTTACCACATTCAGAAACCAAACACTGAGCAGACAAATCAGCACACTGGCCTGTGGGACGTACAGCCCCACTGCTCTTTGTGGAATTTGGGAGTCAGAGATGTCCACTTCTGGGGAGAGGCACCAGATAGTTTAAATGTTACATTATTTAGCTGGCTCTACAGGGCCCTTAATCAGGGAATCAGCAAAGTTCACAGAAATAGTGCATTCCCCAAGAAACCAGATAAATAAGCTGAGGTTCTGTCTAAAATGCAGTTTATTAGTTACTCTGGAACCTACTTACTTTAAAAGCATGTGGCCAAATATGGCACAGAAAATGGGTTTCATTTTGCCTACCCAGTAAATAATTAGAGAGGTTCCCACAGAGACGGTTCTCTCTAAATAATCTTACTTTTAAAATTGGCTGTTATAAAGGCATTAATATAGTCTGATAAATTTAAGACAAATCCAGTAATTTTCATTCACTTAGCAACTATGAAAGAGTAGAGAAGCAACCTGAAGTGAACAAAGGGTCAAGCAGCAGGAAATTTATGCTATGAACACCAATTCACACCTGTTAACTACTGTGACTAGGCAGCAGACAACACCAAGCATATCATTTAAATGGACTTTTCACAACTAGGTGTGCCATTAATTCACTGATTGGGGTCATTGAATCTGTTCCCTAGCAATTGTCCCAATTAAGCAGCCATGCTATTTATCAGGGTGCTTATTAAGTTGATTTGTGAGTGTGTTTGTGTACCTTTACTTTAAACCTATATATACAATAAACAGCTGTTTCTAAAAAAAGTGTATTCCCACTAGTAAAAAATAAATAGAGTCACACGTGAGTGTGTTAATAATGCAGGGTAATAGCCTTAGCAGAGAAAATGGGGAAAAAAAGAAACAAAGGGCCATTAAGTACGAATAAATCATTTGGCACCAAGAGTATATAATGCAGAATTTATATAGATGCTTGACTACAAAAGTATCTCCAGATTTTGCTTTTTTGGTATTATTTGCCAAAACTCTGACTGTCTGTGAAGCTTAATTATGGATTTGATTTTCAACAGTGTCAAATGCTGATTAAAATGGAGTTGAAAAGGGGCACAAATGAATGACTGCCTGCTGTGCATGGGGTTATGTTCAATCATTGAGGATGCTTATAAAGGATCAATGAACAGGAACTCATTATATCCTGGCCAAAACTAGCCATAAGCCCGGGAAAGATGCTTATCTGCAGTCCAGCTAGGTCTATGGGGGTTAAATTATATATTGTTTTTACTGTTGTTTCATTTCACAAAACTGCAAAAGTCCAGGCAACATTTTGTCAGAAAAAAACAATAAAGAATATGAAAAGCCCATCTTCACAGAACATTGGACATTGCAAAACAACCTACAGCTATTATCGGATATATCAAAACTGACAAGTAAAACTTTGGCTGTTGATTGAACAATATTTCACATGGACAGCACAAGCTCGTCCGCATTCACTTTTAAATGGAGCTGCTTATCCTGGAGAACTATGGGTAGGAAGTTTATGAGCTTAATTGAATTGGTGGTATTTGGATGATTGAAAAAAATTGGTGACATTGCAAAACTAGCTGTTAGATTTTCAAGAGCAAAGCACCTCTCTTGCTTAACACTGAGCTCCAGTAGTGGCAATGGATTTCAAGAGATACTAATCCTGTTCACACACCTTTTCAAGGCAGTCAGTAATGCTTTATGGATCAATTGTTAATGTATTTGCAATTCATTTTCTCATGCCTAAAAGAAAAAAATAGGACCATGAATGCTAAATCTTAATGGATTGACACTTACATTAGTTCTCATGTCCTAATAGAGCCTCGGTTTTTTTCAAGGAAACATTTTGTCTTCTTTGACACCCAGCTGCAATCTAGTCAGCCCCCAATCTCTGCCATATCGCCAACCTCTTTCTTATAAGCCTTACAGTCCTATTTTATGATAGCTCTAATTGTATGACAAGCTTTTTAAAAAAAGTTAAACTCCTTTGAAAAGCAATTTTATTCTTATGTAGTCTACAGAAAGGAAAACAGGAAAGAGAGAAGAGGCTAATGA
>VYXH01001775.1:74732-82541 GCA_013397275.1 Burhinus bistriatus
TTTGGAACTTTTCTAAAAGCATTGGTAAGCAGCTCAGGCTTCTGCAGGGCAGGGCAGCAGCCTGGCTGATAGAGTGGGTCAGAAGGCACAACTAATGGAAGTGATTAGTGGTGAACAAGTTAATGGGAACAGCTAACACAGAGAACTGCTATTGAGAACAGCCGATATGAAAAGCTAATAGAAGCAGCTAACGACAAGAACAGCTAGTGCAAACAAATAGCAGGCCATTCACCCCTGGGAACAGCCAACCTGACAAATATGAATGAAAAGCAACAAGTGCTGCTTTTAGCTGGCGGAGTTAACAGCTAACCTAGTGAGTAAGCAGTGAACAGTTTCACCCTAATGATCCAGCAGCTTTGATCTGATGAGGTTTCCCCATGCAATAAAAGAACAAGAACTACTTCAAACTCAGGAACATTGTAGAGTTTTGACAACAGGTCAACCTTCCTCATAGCTGGACTCTTCTATACTTGGACAACAAACCTCTGGGGAATCTACTTTAGTAACTAGGGCAGCAGTCATTCAGAGCTGTCACAGATGGACTTAAACAGAACTACTGCAGCAGTACATGCCAGGGTTGTCTACATTTTTCAAATCGACTGTTGATTCATATAAATTTCAATTTTCACTCCCAGTGACAAATTTTGCCAGTTTTGTCTAAACCCATTGCTTTGGTTAGGCAACTCGTTTCCCTGGGCTGAGACAGGGTGGCTTAACCTGCTAAACTGGGATGTAAACTCTTGCCATCTAGGATGTAAAATGGCAGTCAGAGTTAAAGCTTCCTTACAAATTTTATTCCGTTCTTTCATTTTTCTCTTCTTTTTAAAGAAGGAAAAGGCATAGAAGCAGAATCCCAGTAAGAATCTGATGAAATATTTGTAAAATTAATAGCCAAATAAGGCATTAGTATAGAAAACATTAGGCAAGATGTATTACCTTGTAGCCTGAATGAAGTATTTCGTACAATCTGAAATTCAAATGCTTTTATTAAATGACGGACGTAAGATGTTTCAAAATACTAAGCACAAGTTGCCAACTGTCAGTCAAACCTATCAGTGAACTCAGCTGCACTGGCTTAAAATTGCATGCTAATGTAAACACACTCTTCAGCTCCTGTTGAAGGAAAATGACAATTTAGCAAATGTTATAATCCTTTAGGGCATGCCTGAATCTTCAAACTCAAATTGAAGACGCAAAAGTCTGACATCCCAGGATGAGCTCTGGAAAGGAGCTATGCCTCCCAGAGTATGTCTTTTGTTCCAGTGCAAATATGACTGCAACTCAGATCCACACAAAGTATTTTTAAGGATACGTACAGGTACCAGGAACAGTATAGCCATTACAGCAATTCCTTTATGAATATTCAAGCAACTCTCAGTCAGTAATCTGCTTAAGCATTCTGGTACATGGCTACTCCCTTTCATGCCCAGCTGGCCTTGATGACCAGTCCTTTATATGAGGAAATGAATCTTCCTACCTCCACCATCCACAGCAATTTACTATTAGTGGAAAGTATCAATTCTGTCATCTTACTCTCCTTGACACTTAAAACCATAATCCCATTGTGTTTGTGGAATAGAGGCACCCTCACTTCTCTCTAATCCACTTGACCACCACAGCAGAGATAAGAAACATGTTGCAGTTAATCTCATTATAATGTAAAATAATATTGCATAACATGTTCCACACCTTCTTTATTATGGAAACCAGAGCTGAGGTTTATCAGAATACAGGGTCAGAACATGGACGGAGCATAGATCCGGGGATGACGAAGTGTTCCTCTGTCCCGTAATATAAATATAACCTCACTGTCTTCAGTGCCTATAGACAAGAATTTGACAAGTTATAGTAACAATCCAGTAATAGGTATCCCATGTTAAAAAATGCTTGTAAGTCAAGTATTCCCTGAGGAAATCTGTCTTTACTTGGTAGCAATACAAAAATACAGCAAACAAAACACACCAAAAGCATGCACTTCTTGATATTAAACTTCAGTGTAAATCTGAAGTCACTTAGATGTCTGAAGGGTTTTAACAGGTAAAGAACCAACTGAGATAAAATAATTTAACTCAGTGGGTAGAAATTGCTATACATGCCTGTAAACACTCAATTTGGAATACGTGCACCGAAATATTAAACTTCACAGAAAAGTTCTTATTGTGATCTCTATGTCATTTTAACTCTGGTTTTCTTGACATCTGATTTACACTGAGGCAGGTAAGAAGAGAATCAGGCCCAAAGAGAATACTAAGACAGATTTTTAGATGACAATAGGACAAAATCTTGTTAAAGCTACTTGTCAGAAAGAGGGATAAAGGCCAAACCAGGGAACATAAGTCCCAGAAGTACATACAACTCAGTGTTTAAGGAAGATGTCAGTTTTTCATCATTTAGTGCCTCAGCTCCCTTGATTCCCATTTCAGACATTTTTCTATAAAACTATAGAGAATCCCTGTGTTCCACCTATGGTATTCATTTCTCCTCTTGTCAATAATTTAATACTCTCTATGAAAATACCTCCTCTTGCCTGCTTTCAGCATCTTCTTTTAATCTGTTTTTATACAAGTAAAATGAAAACCACTGGTACAGAAAAGAAGATATATCAAGGGTTTTACTGAAAAAGATTGAATGGAAATAACATTTTTAGAAGTATTACATCATAATTTCCAGTCAGTAAAGCAGATATTGTTTGTTTGCATGTTTTTTCAGTCTCTAAAACTATGAGATAAATAGCTTACAAATAAAGCTTACTTCTTTTGCGTCACTTTTTAAAAATATTTAAATCAAGTAGCAATGATTAGGCTGAACAATTATTAACAATCACCAAATTTGCATTTATCTTTTATGGTAATAAAAATAGAAAGAAATGTTTTATAAAAATCTCTTAAACGTTATTTCTTTTCACATATGAATCAATTATTAAGTACTATTGAGTCCTGAGTCTGACTGAAATGTCTGGACACCACACGAATTCCAGTATCACACTACTGTAATGTATATGTCTATTCTTGTAGCATCCATCAGTCAGTGCATAGGGTCTCTTGGTGTTAGGTCTGTATTAACACAGAACAAAAACATGACTGTTCCCATAAAGAACTACCGTGGCTTTGCTACCATGGGCACATACAGTTCTTCTGGTAAGCAGAACTAAAACGACAGGCTTGTGACCAGTCCAGACCCAGTGATGAAGGATGCTTTGATGTCTTTTGGTGGAGTCAGATTCCACCAAAGATATGATTTGATTCCAGTAATCCTTCAGATGAAAAGCTAATTCCCTCTGCTGCTGGCCCTCCTGTTGCTCAGTTTTGCTCTCTGCTCATGGGTATTTACCCCTGAGCTGTACCGATTCAGCCATTTGCATGGTCATGCTCTAATTCAGACCTACACAACAATTTTGTTAAAAAACATTTTTGTAAGGCTTTTTAAAAATCCAGCAGTTTCAAAGGGCAGGTTTCAAGGATGGCTACACAAACTGGCACTGCTGAGAGTGTGCCTGTGTTTGAGCAGTGGAAGTGGAAGTGCAGCACTGGACAGGAATCTGCAGTAAAGACCAGCCATCCTTCAGCCAGGCTGCCTGAAAATTTGTGACATGGAATCACACCCAAAAAGGAACAATTACACAGACTTTTAGATAGTTTAGACTTTTAGAAATTTAGATAAATTGCTGAGTTTGAAAGACCCTCAAGTAGCTCAAGCAAGTAGGCCTAGATACAGAAGACATTAAAATGTCCCACCAGGTAATCTGCAGATATTTAGAAGAGATGAGCTAACATAGTTGCACACTACTCTCATAGTTGTCCATTACTCTGTGCTTTGCCATGCTACTTGATGGCTCATACCTCTGAAGACTTGCTGCCTTGCCAGAATTCACAAAAGAATTTAGTTATAAATCTTAAAACATTAAAAATGGCAAATATAAATACTATTTTTAATTTTAACCAGGATCAATTCTACCATGTGATAGTGTATATCTTTTTGACAGAGATCATTTAAGTTCCCTGAATCAATGTACAGCCATCAGAAAATCTCAGAATATATGTTTGGTTTTGTATTTTGCTTCCCCCATGGAAAAAACAAGAAAATACTTTAAGAACTATCTTTGTCCATATTACTTCCTCTATAGTGAATGAAAAGAGCAAGACCTCTGAAAGTGAGGTATACATAACTACGCAATTATCATGGACATAGAATCATAGAATGGTTAGAGTTGGAAGGGACCCCAAAGACCATCAAGTTCCAAACACCCTGCCATGGCTAGGGACACCTTCCACTAGACTAGGTTGTTCAAAGCCCCATCCAACCTAGCCTTGAACACCTCCAGGGATGGGGCATCCACAACTTCTCTGGGCAACCCATTCCAGTGCCTCACCACCCTCAGAGTAAAGAATTACTTCCTAATATCTAATCTAAATCTACCCTCTTTCACTTTAAAACCGTTACCCCTTGTCCTATCACTACAATCTTTTCCTGAGACCTAATCTAAATCTACCCTCTTCCAGTTTGAAGCCATTACCCTTTGTTCTATTACTACATGCCCTTGTATTAAGTCCCTCTGCAGCTTTCTTGTAGGCGAGCTTCAGATACTGGAGAGCTGCTATAAGGTCTCCCCGGAGCCTTCTCTTCTCCAGGCTGAACAACCCCAACTCTCTCAGCCTGTCCTCATAGCAGAGGTGCTTTAACCATCTAGTCATCTTCATGGCCCTCCTCTGGACCTGCTCCAACAGGTCCATGTCCTTCTGATGTTGGAGGCCCCAGAGCTGGATGCAGGAGTCCAGGTGGGGTCTCACCAGAGCAGAGCAGAGGGGCAGAATCACCTCCCTTGACCTGCTGGCCACACTTGATGCAGCCTAGGATGCGGTTGGCTTTCTGGGCTGCAGGCACACATTGCTGGCTCATGTTGAGCTTCTCATCTACCAACACCCCCAAGTCCCTCTCCTCAGGGCTGTTCTCAATCCATTCTCCACCCAACCTGTATTTGTGCTTGGGTCTGCCGTGACCCAGGTGCAGGACCTTGCACTTGGCCTTGTTGAACTTCATGTAGTTGGCATGGGCCCACCTCTCAAGCCTGGTCCCTCTGGATGGCATCCCTTCCCTCCAGCGTGTTGACTGCACTGCACAGCTTGGTGTCATAAGCAAACTTGCTGAGGGTGCACTCAATCCCAACATCCATGTCACCGACAAAGATGTTAAACAGCACCAGTCCCAGTACCAACCCCTGAGGAATGCCACTCGCCACTCATCATGAATCAAGAAAATAAGAAACTCAGTGTATTTCTATATGTAAATTCTGACTCTGGTATCAATAAAAAAGCATTTGTTTGTTAAAGACTAATACCTTTATTTTTACTATGTCGGCATTCACATTTCCAGTGAATACACAGACTGTAAGCTGGCATCTTTGGAAAATCCCATCCCATGCAACACTGAACAGGGATACAATTCTAGTCAATAATATAATGACTTAATTATAAACTAATTGTTTATATGTTACTTACATATGATACATTAATTCCTTAATAGGAATTAAAAGATTTGCTTTTTACATGCTACGAAATATTTCCAAGCCTAAATGCTGCTTAATTATTAATATTCTGTTGGGTTTTTTTCCATCAACACATAACCTCAGGACTCTCCCACGACACTACATATATGACTTGTTTAAATGCAGGTCATATCCCAGTAAAATGTTTTTTAAATAAATAGTGCTAAAAGGAATTTAAAATAGTACCTCTTATCCCTAAGGGTAATAAAGAGCATCATGTGAATTAAAATCAGAAGGCACTCAACTACATTATTCGTCTTACTCAATCAAGCTGTCACTGGCTGGACTCAGCCCCTCATCCTGCCTCAGCTGGGACTATCCTGTGTTTGGAGGCATGGGCACAGGAATGCTGAGCTCTCTTCCCCTTTGCTGAGCACTGAGAGCTTTCTTCAGCTTACAAAACCTCCCAGAGATGTCAGGATTTTGCAGGATTGACCCCTACACATTTTTTTAAACAATTATGCTAAGAGCGTACTAACAATTATTGCTGGTTTAGCATTTTAAATATTTCAGTCTCTACAAAAAAAATGAGGCTCATTTCTGATTTTCCTCCCCCAAGACAAAATTTCCACTTATTTACATAAGAATTTTGCTGGAGTAAGGACCTTGAGGCACTGTTTGAACATTTATGCTTTGTACTGGCTTTTCCTCCATTAGAGAGTCTCCAAATTCTCATTGATTTTAATGAGAGCTCAGTAGGCAGATAAATCTGAGAAGGGTTATGCTTTTGGGAACTTCTGTACCACTCTTGTAAAATTATTATCAAAATTGCTTTTCCTGTATTGTAGTAATAATATTGTGATAGCACCAAAAATCTTACTCAGAGATATTCACTGCATATACAATGCTTATGTTCTATTTTTACCAATTACAAATTCTGACACAGTTTGGGTTCTTTTTTCCTTTTTTTTTTTTTTTTTTTTTTTTTGGTCAGGCTTTCAGACACAAAGGAAATGAGAGGAGCAAAATGCCTTCAAAGTTATAGTCCTTTACTCTGAAATGTTCATCTGTATATTTTAGTTTTAACAAAAGATTAATGCCTTAGGAAGCCATTTGTGCTGTCTCCTCAGTTGGTGTTAGAGACATGATGTCTCTTATATCAGCACAAGTACAGCAAGACTCCAAAGGTGGTCCTAGTGTGGTACACTGTGCAGTACGAACGTACTACTCAAAAGCCATATAACTAAGACATACCTCTTGCTATTTCTCTGATAGCTGTATCATTTAGAAACTTTTTAATAAGTTGCTGTTATTTCTGATTTATTTATTGATTCTACAAATGAGCAAATTGTGCAGTTATTTTCCCTATAAATTTACACAAAAGTCTAAGGGACCAATACCATCTCCTTTATGGTCCAATTGTACAAACTGTCTTCAGTATAACTGGTCATGTGAGCAGTAACAGGACATTTAGTTGTTTCTGAAGCACCTTGAACATATTTCTAAGATGTAAGAAGTTTTGGCAGCTTCTTCCCTGAAAGTCTTTTTTTTTATATGTGGAGACTTTGAGCAAAAAAAGTTTTATTCCTTCAAGCTCAGTGATACGGTTGTTTGGGTTTTTTTACTGGTAATTTAGGCCTTAATCATACAAGTCACTTCCAGGCATTTGCCTTCAGCAACACCTGCAGCATCCAAAAGGGTCTAGAACGAGTGAAGGGGACAGCTCACACAGAGTTGCATTCCATGTAAGTGCCAAAATCATTGAGAAGTTGTAGCACATCCGTAACTTGGTAATTCCCTTACTCTCAGCTTACTCTCAGGAGCAGAGCCCAGTGCTCCTAAAGCATGTAGAGAACCACAGTGGCCCAGAACTTTAATACTATTCAACTGGAAATGGTCTCTGTACTTAATTTTCAGGCTATTTGTGATCTTTTTATACTGAATTGAAAGATGTGTTTAAAGCCGGTTATGGGAAGGGGAGATACCAGACAGATGAGCGATGGCCGGTACACTGTAACATATTTGGCATTCCTGAAGTTACACGAGTGTGGGGAGGTTTTCATTGCCCATTACAGGCAAGGGAAGCAAGTGCAAGGAAACTGTTTCCTTCACACCTTCACAGCTTGTATTTCTACTGTTTAATTGTTGAATGTGGAGCCTACTCACCTAACCTCTGTGCTCCTCCCCTGAGAAAATCTGCCATCAAATGATGACCCAGAAGAAATATGGGTGATTACTCTGCTCCCATAAAAAAAAAAAAAAAAAAAAAAAAAAAAAAAAAAAAAAAAAAAAACACAACCCGGGAAAAAAGGGCCGGCGCAGGAAAA
>VYXH01001777.1:0-20218 GCA_013397275.1 Burhinus bistriatus
GCCAGAGCGAGCGCTCTCTGTGCTCTCTGGGGGGGGGTGGCGGGCGGGCGCTGTGGCGGTCAGGCCCCGGCCCCGACCCCGGCCTCGGCCCATCCCCGGCCCACCCCCGCACGTCGCCCTCGGCCCGGGGCGCACCGCTGCTTCCTGATGGTGGGCGGCCTGGGCCTCCTCGGCCCGGCTGGCGCCCCCGCGCAGCGCGCTGGGGCTGAGCCCGAGCCCGGGGCGGTTTGTCTCGTCGGGGCTTCTCCTGCCGGGGCGGGAATGGGGGGGGATCTGCACAAGTCGTTTTGCCTGCGCCTGCATCCCCCGACTCCCAAAGAGGCAGCAGCTGCTGGACCGGGGGCAGAGGCCATAGGTGAGGGTGGCCCTCGTTGCTTTCAGTCCTCTCGCTCAGTTTAAGAAGGGAGAGTAAATTACCTGCCGCTCCACAAGCGTTCAGGCAGGTGGCTGTGCCCGCGCTCCGAGTGCGGCTGTCGGTTCACCGACACCACTGCTCCTGCAAAGAGCGCAGGAGGGCAAACCTTTAAAAATAACCTGGTGGGTTGGAGAGACGGGGATGCAGCGGCAGGATTGATGTCAGTTCACTGAAGGGGAGCTAAGCTTTTGTGTGATAGAGCGAACGCTACATTATAAATAGACGCTGCTTCTTTAGGGCTTTTCAATGCCTGAAGAGCCAGTTGACCTTAGTATGGATGTGAATGTAACGGACAATGCCTATTATTTAATAATGCATGAATGGACATGCTTATTCTGCAGTAATTTTGTTTTGCCCTTGTTTAGGGTGGTCTAGTTCCCAACTAAGCACAAAGACGTTGAGGCTAGGCCTGACTATTTTTTCTTTTTTTTTTTAAATATGAGAGTCTGTGGAAGCATCTGGTTGTACAGGTATCAATCAGTGGATTCCCTGTAAGGTTCCTGGTGCTGTTATCAACAGCAGCATTCACTCTCCTGTTACTGCCCAGTCCACAACTGCAGCAGTCCGTTCCCTGACCCCCAGTCTATCAAAATGAGACCCAGTCCTCCTTCTGTCAGGATCGCAAGTTGTGACTAGAACCTTGTTATGATACCAGTGGGTGTATTTAATACCTCTAAACACATTTAATTAAGTTGTCTTTAATTTCCACCTCTCTTCTTTTTCTTTGCAGGCTATGATAAAATCCTACAGTGCCATTTTGAGTGGGTGAAGTGAAGGGGGGAAAAGGGGGATAAAAAAAATGCCCAAGCAGACAGCAGTGACGATTACTTTGGCAACCCTCCTGGGAGTTGCAGTGGGGGGCCTGGTTTTGTGGAAAGCAGCCCAGCGTCGGAAAGGAAAAGCATGCTGTAGTAGTCAGCGAGAGGAAGCAGTTATAAACTCGGGAGATGAGAAACTGATTAAGGCAGAGGATAAGGAGGTGCTTTCCTTCTTCAGATCTCCCACCTTTTCCTGGGTAGAGAGGACCCTTGGTGCAGACATAGTGATAGTGTCAGAGCAGGAGGAGTGGGATCATGTCGAACCTTTGCTGAAGAAGGAGCTGGAGAAGTGGCCAGTGCTTGGAGTTGATTGTGAGTGGGTGAGTGATCAAGAAACACCTCTCCTTTAGACTGCAAATTGCAATGGGAAATCATCTGGGTAGGAGCGATTCCTTTGCTTGAATGGATACAACAGGACTGACTACTGAAACTGCCTGTGTGATTATCTGTCATGACAGCAGTGAAGTAGCCACTAATTTTGATTGTTCTCACATTTAAGTGTGCTGACTGTAAGTTTTTAATTCACTAGTTGTACTTGTTTGCTGAACTCCTGTGATAAATTGACTGATAGTGATACTTGTATGGCTAAATATAGTATTATGTGTTTTGTATAATATCTCTTTAAACATGATCTACTAGAAGTAGCTTGGGTTTACGCTGTTTTAAATGCAGCTACATACTTAAGAAAAAATTTCTTAAGAATAATAAACCTAAAAAGGAGGATAATACTGATAGGTAGATGTAACTCACTGGGACTACCAGAAAGCAAAGTTCCTCTTCCGCTTGTAAGTTTGCCTGTGTGAACTCTCAAAACAGGCTTTGAGTCATTTATAAAGCCTGGCTTTGCCATTATTTTGGCTGGAAATTTATTCACTTCACAGTCATTAGTATAAGCCACAATTAAACAATGTGTTTGCCATAAACATTTACATAGTGGGTGGCTTTGTGCTGCTGTGGATTAAGAAATGTGTCTGATTTCTTCTACCAGCTCAGCTATGAGGGGGAAGGGTGAAAGCGGGAAACTGTCTCTGGTAGGAGTGTGGCAACAAGTAGCTGGGGGATAGTAATACTGTGAAACAGATCACATAATTTGCAGTAAAATTTTAGACACGTGTAACAATACTGACTGTATAAACTGATAGGTATTTCCGGTCTTCAGTGGCCTCATTTGCAATTTGTTCCTGCTCCAGTATTGCTAATAATTCTGTAGCCCAGACTCTGATTTTTGTCTTTATTTCAGGTATCCGTGGAGGGAAAAGCAAATCCTGTATCCCTCCTACAGATGGCTTCTTCCGGTGGTCTCTGCATTCTTGTTCGGTTGCCGAGGCTTGTTGCCAGTGGACAGACTATCCCAAAGACCCTGGTGGACATCATGGCAGATAGTGCTGTGTTGAAAGTTGGGGTGGGATGCTGGGAAGATGCTTGCAAGTTACTTCATGATTATGGTCTTCCAGTCAAAGGGAGCGTGGATCTCCGATATTTAGCCATGAGACAGCGGTGAGTGTCTGAAGACAGAGGCAGCTCTGTTTGACGCATCATTTGAGTTGGAAATACTTTGAAAGTAATTTGCATATGCTGAATGATACAAGGCAGGTAGGTCTGGAGTTCTCAGAGCGGTTTTAGAGCATGGGCATTGACAGCTGCAGCCCAAGAACATGTCATGCTTCTGTTCTATGGTCTTAATGGAAACGAAATCTTTATGAAGATTTCATATGCTGATTGTGTCTGTTAGTCTTCTCATGCAATAGCCATATGGACTTTTCTGAGTATCATGCTTCAGCTTGTAAGAAGTCCAGGCACAGTGATGTGAGGCAGTGAGAGTGATCACCGTGTCAGCAGATGTTTGAATACACTGTCTAGAAGTATGGAGTAAATGTGCCAGGGGCATGTAAATGGAACTGTTGAATTACAGAATTTCTTGAAAAATGACTAAAATACACCATCTCTAATTTTCTAATAACAATTAAAAGATTACAATTATGATGTCATTTTATCATCCTTCATTATTCCTAAAATACAGTGTTTTACTTGGGAATATTCTTCATGTATGGTATATGTATGCCTGGATGTGGTGTTAGTGATCTGGAGCATGGATTTGTTGACCTGATGGGGCTTTTTTATCAATAAAGAAGGACTGATTGTCTCTAGTGGCCAGGATTCCTCTGAGTCATTCCCGGCTCTCATGGTCCTCATGAATCCCTGCAGCAAGCGGTCCATCACTCTATGATAGACCTCTGTAGTTCAGAAGTGTGTAGTTCAGAGCCAAACACGTCAGCCTTAAGTGTTACCAGTTCCCAGCCTTGTCTATTTTGCATATTGCAGGCACTAGATAATTACTAAATCTAGAAGGGACAATTTAGCAGAGGGGAGGGAGGGGGCCTGTAAAGCTGGCAGGCAGCTGTGTGCTGTTCGAGTGGGATTCATGCATCATGTGCATTGTGTTCTGGCAGGTTCAGGGTGTGTGAGGCCATCCAAATTTGCATGAGTGTATAGTTTCATTTTTAATATGTTTGTTTCACTTTCTTTGTTAAACTAAAGGAAGGATCTGGTTCACAACTGCCTTAGCCTGAAGTCTTTAGCTGAAAAAGTCCTCAACTGCCCGCTTGACAAGTCTCCTCATGTGCGTTGCAGCAACTGGGAGGCAGAAGAACTGACACGAGATCAGGTGTGTCTTCAACTTAGTGTTTTGGGAGGAAAAGCAACCTTCTTAGCAGAGAAGAGGCATTACAACAGGGAGATCTGAGCCTTCTTCGAGTTCTGCCTCAGAACCTTTTGTGTGGCTGTGGTCTGAAGTTAATTTCAGACTCTGTGCCTGCATTTCCCTCCTTTTCCATGAAGGCAATTTTCTGCTGTTTTCCCTGGATTCTTGGCCCTTATTTTCCTTTAGTCCTGAAAGATCTATAAGGCAAGATCCCTTGAAGAAGTGTTTGTGCACCCAAAACCTCACCTTTTTTTTTTTTTTTTCCTCCAATCTATAGCATTCAGTGCAATATTAAAATGAGACCCTGGAAGCCTTGTTCACCATCTTTAGATCATTGTTTTCCCTGATTGCTCACTTTCTTTAGTCATGCTGCAGATGTCTACAAAATCAGTGACCGGTAGAGGGAGTGACAGGATAAATAACCACACTGAATATTCGTAGACAGTGTATCAAAAGGGAGCTTTTCTATAGTTAGGGAGAGCTTGATGGGGTGAGAGAGTGCTTAAGGTCTGGCTGACCTCAGGTTTTTTCAGCCGCTTGCGGTTCCTGAGGGCACTCGTGAGTATTTCAAATCTGAGTGACCCTAAAAACCTGGGGTGTGGTGATGTTATGGAAGTATCACTGAAGTGCCAGAACCTTGCATGAACTTCAAAAGGAAATAAATCCAACTTCTGGCTTTACTGTACCTAGTGTTAAAGACTGATAATATAGTGTTTGAGTGTTTGCTGTTTGTCAGTATCTTGATGCCTACACTTTTCTGCAGGTTCTCTATGCTGCTAGGGATGCCCAGGTCTCAGTGGCTCTGTTCCTCCATTTGCTGGGATTTGCCAGCCTCCCTGCTACATCTGAAGGTGAAAGCTCTGTCGCTGCGTGGGAAAAAGCACTAGGTAAATGCCGGGGCTTGATGGATATCCCATTTAGAGGAAGAAGGAGTGGCAGCACAGGAGAGGAGAAGAGTGGAGAGGGACGCTCCCCTCAGAAAACAAAGAATCGGAAATCTTCAGTGAATAGCCAGCCCTCTGGCAGTCAGCAAGTGAGAGATCCACGGAGGCACAAGCGAAAGCCTCTGGGCATGGGATATTCTGCACGGTAAGTCTATAAGCATGTTTTACTCCTTATGTTGCAGATGGAAAACTTTGGATGATGCCTTATGCTCTACTCGTTGAACAAAGTGGATAATATGAGCTAGGAAAGGAAACACAGGACCCAATGGTCATGGGAGCCAGATCCTGTTTTTGTTTTCCCCATTTCCCTCTAGGTGGTACTGAAAGTGGGGGCAGCGCTTGGATCACGAGCATGTTGTCTTCAGCTTTTGCATTTCCTTCTCCTATGGAAGAGCATTAGCTGGAGAGCGGAGTCCCAGCAGGAGGCAGTTGGCTGTCCGGGTGGCATTTACTGCCCAAACAGCTGTGCCCTGTCTCCTCCAGGAAAAAGGTGGGAACTGCATAGAGCTTGTCCTGTCAGAAGGATCTACTGCTGGTACAGTGCTGCCCCAGGTCACTGTCACCACAGAGATGTCAGGGTGCTGTGCAGAAATGAAAGCTAAGGTTGGGAGGGGTGAGAAGGCATGCTATGTGAGGTGCCAGAGGGCACAGGAAGGAACGCCTATAGGAGCATCAAAGCACTGCACTTCTGTGTTGGCCAGCGGGAGGGAGGAGGGAACTGTACTACTTTGGCCTTGCAGAGGCAGATGTTGCTGGTTTCAGGATCCCTGTCCCGCAGGTGGTTTTTGTGGAGCAAATCCTAAATTCTTAAGGTCTTTTGCTAGTGAAAGTTTAGGTTTTTTTAAATTAAAAGAAATGAGAGAAGTCTCTTTAAGCTCAATGCAGTGGAATACATGGCAAGCTAGTATGTTTGGTTTTGTTCAGATGCAATTTAATAAAATTAATCACATGAATGTAGGACCTAAAATTGTCTGTAGTTACCATTTGGAAAGAAAACCAGCCATTTTAGTATTTGTTTTATCCTTTTCAAGTTTATTAGATTGGCAATGAAGACATTTTAATGCAGTCAAAAATATTGATTGCATTAGCAATTATTAATGGTACTGTGTTGTACACAGTAAGTCTCTTCAGATGTATTTTTTTTTCAGTGGGAGCCTGTGCCATACAAAACAGAAGGACTGCACCTCATGGGAGGGTTAAAATTTAAACAAAATTGCGTTCCAAGCTAAATTGAGATCTCCCCATGGTTGCTTGTTTGTTTGGTGTTTTTTTTTTTTTTAACTGTGCTTGACTTCATGAGAGATCTGTAGACTCACTGTTTTTTACAGTATCTCCAGCAATCTGGCTGTGGTCTGTAATAAGACTGGATGTGATTTCAAAAGTCCTTTTCCATTCTTCCTTTCTATAAGCCTGCTTAGTTTTAATGTTTATTAATTTAGAGTTGGGAAGTACTCAAATTATCATGGTGATTGAGCTGAACTGCTGATGCTTAGTGGAAGGAGACCTCCTGTATCATTATTATTTTGCTGCATTTCCCCCCCACCCCCCCGTGGACCTCAGAAGAAATCCTTCTGTCAGATTACATAGCCTGTGAATCAACCTTTTTCACTGGTAGAGCTCTGCTGAGTACTTATTTGTATGATCTTGCTGGAAAGAAAGGAAACTTTTCCACAGTGTATTGTGACCTGTCTGAATCCCTGGCCAGTTGCTCCCAGGTGCTCCCCAAAATCAGCCTGCTCTGCTCTTCAGTTTTGTTTGAAGGAGGTTGACAGAGTAAGGAAGTGTTTTCTGCAAAACAGAGCCCTTCCACACACTGCCACAAACACCAGAGCAGGACTTTTTGCCACTGACTAAGGTTAGGTGCATGTATTTCAGAGGGCCTCAGCTCAGCTTTGTTGTTCCCGTGGACTCGGGTGTCTGGGTTCCCATTGCTCCAAGAGCTTTTTTGTATATTTCTCTTGGATGAATGAAGTAATTACTGTTCACACTAAGTTTTAGAAAAGTCATCTTAATAAAACATTAAAATACAGGCTTAGGCAGCTGATCCTTGAAATTGCCTTGCCTGTAAGTTTACACTCTCTTTTAGCTTACTCTTAGCTCATCGTCCTTCTTGACTTCAATTCTCTTTTGTTTTTGAATATAATTTGTTTTCTAAAATGCTGTCATCATTGATGGCATCTCTTGAAAACTGGGATTCAGAGTTACAATTCTATTGGCAGCAGGAGAGCAAAGATACCTTACAGTCAGCTGGTGAACCCCAGGTAAGTTTTTAGATGTTCTGCTTCCCTTAGCAGCAGCCTGTGCAGTGCTCAGCAACCTGAAGTGTGTGTTTAGGGGCGCTCCTGTGATTTGGAGAAGGCTGCATGAATTGCAGTGCGGAATGCATGGCTACAGAGAGCTCTGGTTTTTTGGTATGCTATTATGGTTGCTGTAATGCTACCCTTGTTTCATAGAAAATCTCCACTGTATGACAACTGCTTCCTTCATGCACCAGATGGACAGCCCCTGTGTACTTGTGATCGCAAGAAGGCTCAGTGGTATCTGGACAAGGGGATTGGAGGTGAGCATACCAATTTTCCTATTGGTATTTGAAATACGTCGCTTTTTGGGGTTTTGCCTTGTTTCTTAGGTAACTAGGCATGAATTTTTTGTATCCTTTCTTATTGGAAGTACTGTTGGGGATTCACTGGGATGAATCCTGTGTTTGAGCATTGTTATTTTAACTTTCAAATACAAATTAGTCTTGAATATTCTCTGTTTGCCTTTACCCTTTCAGAGCTAGTTAGCACAGACCCATTTGTTGTGAAGCTGCGGTTTGAGCCTTCAGGACGTCCCGAGTCTCAAGTTGATTATTATCTGACAGTCAAAGAGAACCTGTGTGTTGTATGTGGCAAGCGAGAGTCCTATATCCGGTGAGTTGTTTAGTGGGATAAGAGAAAAATGCATCTTTTAAAACAGGACTGAGGTCTGCATCTAGTTTGGCATCCAGAAGCTTGGGTAGTGGCCTGAAACATCATGCTTGTTCGCATGCTGGATGAGCTATCACTATTTGAATGCTCTGTAGTCATATGTGTCTGGGTTAAGTTTGACACTGAACAGGCCAGCCTTCCCTCTTCTTAAAGAGGCAGGAGGTATCTGTCCTTGGAGAGAGCAAAGCATATGGAACACGTATGTGCTGCAGTTTGAATGACAGGGGGCAGCAGTATGCCAACATACGCTGTTCTGATGGCATCCCCTTCTGAAAATAGCTGTACTATTCCTTCCACTACTTAATCCTTGTATTTTTGAAAGGTTTAGGTGAGCCTGAAGCCCATGAGGTCACAAAGGGTGAGATTTTTGTCTTTGCAGCTGCTATTGTTTAGCTGAGAGGTGTGCTTCTCATAGTGCATGTTTATTTTTATTTTTTACACCATAAATCACTTTTTTTTCTTTAATTGGAAGCGATGAATTTTTGGAAAGGGAAAAAAAGAGAAATGCAGAAAACCTGCAGAGACAAGTACAAAGAAGAAGAAGCTGCAGAACCTGTTGCTTCACTGAGGGTCTTGACCCTGGTGATCTTTTTTTTTCCCTGGACCTTTAGTATTAGTTGACCCTTTGTGGGCCAGGAAAAAGAGGAACTGGGGAGTAGCAGCCCCAGGCAAATGTAATGAGATGGCTGGTTTGTTTTCCCTAGGAAGAACATTGTTCCTCATGAATACCGAAGACACTTCCCCATCCAGATGAAGGACCACAACTCCCACGATGTGCTCCTACTCTGCACGTCCTGCCATGCCATCTCCAATTACTATGACAACCATCTCAAGCAGCAGCTGGCTGAGGAGTTTAGTGCCCCCATCGGCTCTGAGGAAGGTGTGCGTCTGCTGGAGGACCCTCTGCGCAGGCAAGTGCGCTCGGGGGCCCGCGCCTTGCTGAATGCAGACAGCCTGCCTGACCCCCGAAGGGCAGAACTTCTGCAAAGCATCAAGGACTACTTTAACACAGAGGCAGTCACCCCAGAGATGCTCCAGGAAGCAGCTGGTCTGGAAACCAGGTATAACAAGCCCACAGCAGCAAAATAAAAGAAAATCCAGCAGGATTTGCAGAGCTGAGGATCACACATGCTGACTTCCCCCCCCATCCCCCCCAACCCTCAAAGCTTTTTAATGAAAATAAGACAAAACCCATTGGTGGTCTCCCTGGGATATTGATTTATCTTTCCTAAAACAACGGTGTCAAGTTAAGGAGTGTCTGAATTTGAGACTACTAGGAGTTGGTCTGCACAGGAAAATTGAGCCTCTAAAAGCGTATCTTTATCACTTGTATAAGCCTGCAAGGTCTGGATTTATAGTATTTTGATACATTTAACTAGAAAGCAAGGATAGGAAGAAGATAATTGTTTGTGGTAAGGCTCTAAGCAGACAAGCGCACTCTGTGTTTCTTACTGTGTTTTTGTTTATCCCCTTCTCCCCTCAACCTAGAAGTGGTTTTGTGAACTGCAGCTCTTGTTTCTTCCCCTCTTTCCCTTTCTCGTCCAGCAATCTCCTTCTGTTCTTGTTCTCCATCTTTCCCTCTGCTATTTTATACCTTTTGAAGAACAGATCAGGGAGGGAGACTGAAAGACAATCATATCGGAAGTCTCGTCTCTTCCTCTTTCTCAAAGATTCCCCAAGTATCTTCTCTTAACTAGTATCTGGTCTCTGCATGAAGTCAGTATTTTCTCCTTGTTATGCTTGCTGTTGTTTGTAATGTGCCAATGGTATAACTCAGAACCTATCCAGGCAGGGAATTCAGTGGCAGGATCAGGGCTCTGGAGCGTCATACGATTCTCGCCTTGAGAAATTTGCAGTCTGTCTCCTGAGGAGCTTGTAATAGACCTTGAGAGCTTTGTTTAGTATTGCTGTAAAAGAAGAAAGCTTTCTCAGTTCAAAGAAACCAGCTTCCCAGTATAACTGTGTTTCAGAAAGCAGTCTGGCATTGAAGCAAAGCTTAAAACTCTCCCTCCTGGTTAGCTTACTGTGTGTCTGTAATTAGACTCTGCAGCTGAAAGTATCCTCAGTGTCTTGCTGTTCATTGTAGACAGGTCAGGACTCTGACAGTGGGCTTGTTGAAAATAAACTCTGCTTGTGTCCTGACAGGATCTGCAATGAGAGCTACATGCCACATGGACTGAAGGTGGTGCAGTGTTTTGCTAAAGGAGGACTGCGCTCCCTTATGCAGTTGGAGAGACGCTGGCGGCAGCATTTCTTGGACAGCATGCAGCCCAAGCACCTCCCAGAGCAATGGTCAGTGGACCATAACCACCTGAAGCTGATCCGAAAGTATGGGGAGGATCTTCAGATCGAGCTGTCGTGAAACTAACTTCCTGGACTCTAGGCAGTGTCTAATGGACATACGTAACAGAAGGTGGAAGGACTGTTTTTATTTCTATGTCTCCACTAACATCTGGGACTGGGTTTGCAAACAGGCAGCAGTGGATCTGCCAGATTTGGCATTTTATAGAGTTAAATCCATTGAATCTGACTTGAATTTTCAGGTGTGTTGTGGTTTAACCCCAGCCAGCAACTAGGACCACGCAGCTGCTTGCTCACTCCCCCCAGTTGGGATGGGGGAGAGAATCAGAAGGGTAAAAGTGAGGGGAAAAAAAACCTTGTGGGTTTAGAAAAGACGGTTTAGTATGTAGAGCAAAAGCCATGCACACAAGCAAAGCAGAACAAGGAATTTGTTCACTGCTTCCCATCGGCAGGCAGGTGTTCAGCCATCTCTAGGAAAGCAGGGCTCCATCATGCGTAACAGTTACTTGGGAAGACAAACGCCATCACTCCAAATATCCACCCCTTCCTTCTTCTCTGAGCTTTATGCTCTTGAGCATGGCGTCATATGGTATGGAGTATCTCTTTGGTCAGTTGGGGTCAGCTGCCCCAGCTGTGTCTCCTACCAACTTTTTGTGCACTCCCAGCGTGCTTGCTGGTGGGGTGGTGAGAGGACCAGAAAAGGTCTTGACTGCTTAGCAACAACTGAAAACATCAGTGTTTTACCAACACTGTTTTTATCTCAAATCCAAAACATAGCACTATACCAGCTGCTAGTAAGAAAGTCAACCCTATCCCAGCTGAAACCAAGACAAGGTGGTTTGGAATTTTTAATCCTAGTCTGTCACTGGCTAGTTCAGTGTAAGAGTGATATGCTAAGGGAACTTGCCTTCTCAAAGTGACGATGGAGAGTTATTTTCTACCCCCCAGGGTGGCTGATGCCTCCAGACCATCTCTTTTAACACAGAGCACAATATATAAACATTTCCAGGTTTTCCGACAGTCTGTTGATAAAAGTCTTTCCTTTCAGTGCAGTTGTACTTAATGAGTTCTTTTCAGAGAAGACCCCCTGCCAGAGAGAGATTCCTTGTTTGGAAGTGGCAAAGAAACTTTACCTTTTTTTGCAGATTCTGAGCTATATGTCAGCATTGCATATAGGCCTCAGTGAGTTTCCTGGTGGCAGGTCCCTGATGGGAAGCAACACTCTGACTCTGGCAGTATGGAACCACCCATGTGAAGTCTTTTCTTAAACAGCTCACAGCAACACACAGTCTATACAAAATGTTATGTCCTACTTCCACTTGTTTATCATGAATAGCTCTTAGTGGATACCTTTTCATATCAGACTGAAATGGGGTCATGTGTCTTAAAAGGGATGAGAGGAAACAAATTTTATTTAAATACCAGCATCTTTTAAGAGGTCAGACCACACGTGGCAGAAAACTGGAAAATCTGGTGTTCTGTTCCTGGATTTGACATGTGTGGTGGTGAGCAGGTCATACTCTCTCTATGCCTGTTTCCCTGTCTCTAAAATGGGACTAATAATACTTACCTATCTCACAAGGGTGTTGTGAGGCTTAATTAATTAATGTTTTTGTAAAATGCTTTGAAATATAAGCTAGTGTGTGCTAATTATTACTGTTGTTTTTTAAAATGTGCTGCTGTCTGACTTTCTTAAATGTTCGTGTTTTTTGCCTGGTGTTAGACCTTAGTCAAATAGAACTTTTTAAAAATACGTACTCCTTTCTGTGAAATCACTTTTGATTATTTTGACTGTGTGAGTGTGCTTCTCCTGAATGATGAAGCTGCGCTCAGCTTTTGTAGGTCTCTAAAGAAGTTTCAGTAAAACCCTGAAGTCATACTTCACACTACTGCATATAGCACAGTTGACCCATATTTTATTACAACATTTGGGCAGAATTGTGGACCTGCTGTGGTTGTGGCTGAAACTCTTCCTTATGAGATAATGCAAGAAATTTCACAGGCCAGGGGTGAAAAACCTGTTTATAGCAGACACTGTTTGAGATAAGTAGGAGCCATGGAGAAATGGTATGTTAATGCCATCCCAGAGGAGCTGCAGTAGCAGCTGGAGCACAAGGAATCAAAGATTCATGATAAATACTACTTATCACAGAGCTGCAAGTGAGACCATTTTCATTATATGGGCAATTTTATTCCTTTCCTGTACCACTGACAGGTCTTAACAAAAACTGATCTAGCCAAATGTGTTCTGTCTCTGTGCTCATTCACACAGCTGATTGTAATCTCAGCAAGGACCTCCTGTCTACAGCGGTAGTTTGATACGACTACTTCTCTCCAAAGCATTTTGAGCATGTGTTCAGATAGTGCTATCTCCTATCTTTAGTGCCATCTGATCAGAGTGGCAAGAGCTCTTTGCATGGCTCAGAAACTCCTTTTCAACAATCAGGAGTACAAAGTGCCCATCTCACTTCATTCAGCTTTATTTTTTCTCCCTTTGTTCTGATGCAGGAACTCCTGATAAAGCTGTCCTTGTTTTATGGAACTGATAGGCTTACCACTGGGCTGCTGTCTTTTCTGTTTGTTGAGACAAGAAAATGATGTTGAGACAAGAATTGCACTACAGGTCCTCTAAATTTAAGGAGTCAGTGGTATCATTGAAGGGTTTTGTGGTTTGGTTTTTTTTCCAAATTGCTTGTTCAGAAATAGAAATTTGCAAAGAAAACATCATAAATATTTTCTTAACTAAGATTCTTTGTTGTTTGTAAGACATCCTTAACTTGCATCATTGTAAGTCAACCTGAAAGAAGAGGGGAAGCGGTATATTTATTATGCAGAAATAGATTATTTTTATATGATTACCATTTTGAATTTTCTGCCAGCCTGTAGATAAAACTTGGGTGTGTGTCTTCATCGCTAATTGTTAGATTCAGTAAAAATTTGCTCTTTTACCAGACTTAGCACTACTGAAGCTCTTTTTTTGTTTTTCACATGCCTGCTTTTTCTCTTCTTTCCCTGGGTCTCACTCTGTCCTTGTGAGTACATCATTCCTTACAGTAACACCTGGACCTCATCTTCTGAGTTTCCCTTTTCAGTGCTTTCCCTGATCTGTCTGTCAGAGATTAGCCGTGGAAGAGCCCATGCTGGCAGCAATACTCTACTTCTAAGCAATGCGATAGCAAGTTTGCTCAGGTAGACTTGAATTGTTCTGAGGCTCTCGGTGGATTCAGGTGGTATCCTTGGCCTGGTCGTGTTGGTCAGTCATGATGGCTACAGATGTACCTTTTTTTAAATAAAAACTTGAATGCTCGGGTTGAGCAAAATCTGTCCAGCTTGCCCTAAGTAACTTACCTATACTAGGACCCTCTTGCACTAAACCATGTGCATCCATTTTGCCTGCGGAGGGAGAGAATTGCCATGCCTCTCTGTGTGGCCTGGCTTTCACATGGGATTTTTCATTCTTGTCACTTGTCACTTTACATTTGTAAGTTTGCCCAAGGTACGCTGCCAGGGATGGGGGAGAGAAATTTTCCCTTTTACCTGGCGCTTGATGCCACCTGTCTCATACTGGTTCTTGCAGGTTAGTCAGGAGCACACTCCAGCTGCTGAGGTCCCCAAGCATGTCTTGGTTTATGAATTCCTTGCAGAACTTGCCTCCATCGTTTTTGTTTCAGGTGTTTTGCCCATGTGAAACGGATGTGCTTTCTAAGAATACGACTGGGTACATGTTTCCAGTGACACTCCTCTGGAGCGGGAGTACCAACCAGCCCTGCAGTAGGTTAGCTTGACTTCCCCCATGGGCAACAAACTGATTTCTGTCTTCCCAAACACTACAGTTTGCCTTTTTCTTGGCTTTGTAGTAACTTAGACATTATTGCAATGTGCAGGGATTTTTAGCTGAGCAGCGTTTTTGATAGTCTGGCAGTTGGAGGTGCGGTAAGTGCTGCATTTCTGAGCAGACCTTACATGACACGTTAATTATGCTGCTGACAGACTTGGCATTTGGAATGCCTTGGTTTCCCTTCTTTGACAGTCTTTAAAGGTCCCAGCTGTCACAACGATGACTGACAGGACTGCAGACAACATATGCCTGTGGGCTTCTTGCATTTTTCTCTGTTTGGTATTCACTAATGGCAGGGATGGGAAGCTATCTTCTGGTTGCATTTCTATTGCTCTGGCTCCCTGGGGAGTATCTGAACTCTGCACTATCTGTTATATGTTTTTGGTGGGTTTTTTTCAGTGAGGGCAACGTGGTTAGCCTTGAGAAGTACCTCATTGCCCTGGCCCTGTGCCTAAATGCCTTTGAGAAACCAGGCCTTTTGCACGTGCAGATGGAGCTTCTGTAATAAGGAGTCACCAGGAGCCCTTGCCAGTGTTCAGTGTTCTGTACTGATTTAGAGGCACCTCCAGTCTAAACCAGTAGGTCAGTTCCCATCGCTGCTCCTTGATCTCCTCCTTCCTTCAGGCCTCCACAGTAGTCCAGACCTATACTGCCTTCTTCATTCCCACAGCCTGAGACAAACTGTCATCCCCTTGATGTTCTTTGGGAATAAGGGGCATTTTAAAGCCCTTTCTCTCATTTCTGCGTAGTGCTGTGTTATTGGCATCAGGGCTTTTCCTCCCCCTCAGGGGTACAATGTTCTGGAGAAGGGGAGAGGCAGTTTGAGGTAAGCGCAAAGAAGACGTATTCAGCATTCTCCATGTGTTATTAAGGGAGCCACAGTGTGCCCTCTTGTATTAGCCCTGCATCAAGGGAGTTTTGTTAAATGTTTTTACAGATAGAGAGGGTAATGCAAGAGAGACAACGTGGTTAAGCTTAGTAAGGGAAAAACCCCCAGAGAGCCAAATAAACATGCATGGAACATAATTTGCCATAGTCAAAACAGATTCCTCTATCACTGTAGTTAGAATCATAGAATAGAATCATAGAATCGTTTAGGTTGGAAAAGACCTTTAAGATCATCTAGTCCATCTGTGAATTCCATCATGAACAGCAGACAGCTGCGGCAAGGATTTTCTGCACCAAGGTTAGTGCTGCATCTTCTCTTCCCACTTAACTATCATGGTGCTTGTTTCTGTCTTGAATTAGCCAGCGTGATACCACCTGGGGTCTCAGTGATGTTGGTCGCCAGGAAACAGAGCAAAACCATCTTTCTTTTATTATTTTTCTTTGCAAGCTATTGGATAAGTTCAGTTTCTGAGATGGGGGGAGTAAAGAACTGAAAAAAAAAAGAGGATGGAGGCTTTTATTGCAAAATAGAGATGTCATCTTCAGATAACAAGAAACCATTTCCTTGTACAGGAAAAACTCCAGCTTCAGCTATAGCTGATATAAAATATGGCTTCTATCTTTCTTTGCTTAAAAAATTGGAAGATTGTACAGTGGTTAAGGAGCAAAAAAGAGAGAAGACATTTATATATCTCAGCACAAATGTGACAAGTCTGGGAAAAAGCTACTAGGCAGCTGTCAGAAATGCAGGCGTAAAAGAAAAACTGCCCATCCAAACGCCCTTCACGAAAACCTGCTGCTCTAAGAAGCGGTGTCACATTGTAGTGCGCTCTGTGGGGAACTGACATGTATCTGTTTCGCATTGATTAACAGCAAGTCCTTTCCAATTGATTGTCCTTTGAAAAATGCCAAAGAGTACTTTGCATCAGCTGAGATCTGCCAGTTGTTCTCCCCTTTTTCCTCTGTGCCCTGACTCTGTCCAGGACTTTTAGCCATAAATAAAAGCAGAGAGACTGGCTGCTGGTGGCTAGTTGTGAAAATATGAGTGGGACCTCCTTTCAATGCACTGTGAATAAAAAATCGTTATCTCTACTTGTCTAGCAAGGGCTACGGAGACCTCAAATCTGAGCTATAAGTATGTGTTTTATGTCAGATTTCTGCTATTCAGATAATGCTTTCCATATGTTTTAAAAGCATTACACCCTCTTCTTTCCCCCTCCGGTTCTCCTGTGACATATGGGTAGCAATACTAGATGTTGTTCAGCTGCACATCTCAAAGCGCTGTGCTGATGTCTTAAAGACCAGCTCCATTTTACAGATATTTTCCCTGCACTAGAAAAAGAGTCCGTCCAAGCTGTAAGATTAGAATTTAAGAAATCCTTACAGAACCCTGGAAAATACCAGACTAGACTGCCCATCTCTTAACAAATCGTTTATGGGTGAGAAAGCTTAAAATTCAACAGGCCTTCAAGTGCATGTTCTGTGCACGATAGCTGTAGGTGACAACCACTAGATGGTGCTGAGTATTAGACCCCCCCAAAACACCCAGGTACCTTTTTTTTTTTTTTTTTTTTTTTTACTTTGTAAGCTTTTTNTGTAAAATGGGCATTAGGACTCTTAATGCCACTGGGTTCTGGCCCCATTAGCTCCATGCCCCCCAGTTCTGCTCCACTGCTGTCAAGGTTTCCAGTGTGCAGTGAAATAATGGAGGGTGTTCTTGCTCCTGGCAGTGTAGAAGTCCTGCTGCAACTTTGGACAAAGGAGGGTGGGGTAAGTACAGGTAGGTAGATGTGAGGTGGGTTATCTTTATTTCACTCAATTAGAATAATCAGCAGTTAAAAAAAGAAAGACTTCCTGTTAGCCATCAGCCTGTAGTTGGGTGTGTTTTCCCACCAGCTGTGGCTCATCAGTGGGTTTATAGAAAAGGCTGATTTCTCATAATGGGCTGCAGTAGGGGACAAGGAAGAGAAATTGCTGTAGCTAGGAGGTTTGCACTTGGGTAATAACCTCACCCATCTCAGCCTGCCTTGCCCTAAACATGGAGGGAAAGGAGCTGAGGGAAGCCTGGATGGGTCCTTGTCCTCCTCTCTGCCTCTTTTGCTCAGGACCTGCCACTCTGGAAGGTGAGTCCTGTGCTCTGCAGGGGACACCAACATGGAAATGTGGCTTATGAACAACGGCCAGAAGAACTGAGTTTGTTTAGCTTAGGGGAAACAAAGAACTGAGAGACAAGGAGATAAATAAGGAAAATATTGTGGGTGAAGAGGAGGGGGATTTTTGTGATTTGCTTTCTAGGCTAGCTAGGATAGGAGGTTATGGACTTAAATGTCAACAAAGGAGATTCAGGCTAGTCATGAAGAAAGGCTTCCTTACGGTATGCATTGCTTCATGACACAGGTCACATCGCTTCCTTACAAGCGTGCTGACTGGCTCCCCAGCTGCAAGCCATCTGTGCTGCCCACCGATGAACCTGGAGGTGATAAAAACTGAAATATTTTAGCTAACTCTGTCGTTGGGCATTTTGCTCCCATACGCACTACATGCCCTTCAGTCACCCGTTGCCAAGACTGACACATAGCGCTTCTCTCTGAACTCTTTAATTAATGTATGCCTGCTCTGGATTTTTATAGCTCTTAAAAAGTAGCTGTGAGTGGTATCTTGTATCAGAGGGAGGTTTTATATTACTGCTGTGAAGCTTGCCATTGCTACTGCTGAGGAGGTGACCTTGGCGTGTGTTCTCTCCCCTTTGCTCCTTGCACTATGTGTTAGCACCACGCTTTGCTCTTCCAGTCAAATGCTTCAAAAAAGGATGCATAAGCCAAATGAGTTGGTGTTGGGTTTTTTTTCCAAATGCAACTTTGGAGCTTTCCAAAAATCCCTGCTCCCTTGAGAAGAAATACAAAAATAGACCTTCAGACCTAAACAAACCTCCTCTTGCTAAATAAGTGCTTGTTTTTTAAATCTCGGAACTTCACTTAGGGGAGACAATGAAGACAGTAACCTCACCAGCCTTGTTTTTGTATAAATCGCTGTGAGTTCGTTGGGGGAATTTTTTGGTAGGGTTTTTTTGTAGTTTGGTGTTTTGGTCCCCACCCCCACCACCCCGGGAAGTTACGTGGAACTGCTGGACAAGGAAACAAATTGTGCTGGAATCAAGATGGGAAATACACACCAGTATGTCCAGTATGATCCATGAGGATGAGGGTGGGGATGTAGGAGTTGCTGTGCTGGACTGAAGCCAAAGTCTAGTTCAAGATAATTTAGTGGTCAGTAGTGAGAGCTTGATTCTCCCTAGATAGTTTGTTTTTCACACTTCATGTTTTCAGGGTGACAACTGATTTGTATTTCATGTGGTAGTTTGAGGAAAGCGAGGCAGGATTTTTCTAGCACGTGTCCCATCACCAAGACATGTGGTACTGCCTGCCTTGCTGGGGATGAGCCGTATGGTCAGCAGGATTTAATTTCACCTTCTGCTCTCTAAATACCCGGCAGTGAGTAGACTCTCAGTGAGTCGGCTGTCTGAAAAATGTCAACTAAAGTGGCTGCACATGTTTCTACCAACACAAATTCCCAAACTGCACTTAGGGTTTTGAAGAGGGTGGGAGAAAGACCCCGACTGATACGACACTGCTGCAGTGTGCTTGGCTGAAAGGCTCCTGCACAGAGGGACTGTTGGTTAGTTAACAGGGCATTTTACAAGGAAGAACTTCCAAGTCTTTACATGGATTGATCTTTGAAGTACTCTATTTTCTAGCTGGTTCTTTGGTTCTTTTAAGGATGGGAGATGCAGGGAGTAATGATAAATGTAGTAAGGGCATCTGTGGAATGACGTGCTGGTGTTCAGGCAGGTTTGGTGATAAGCAACACAAGCTATTCTGCATGTTTTAACCCCAAAGACTTCAGTGCTCTAGGTGTGCTGGTTTGATAAGGCAAAAACGGCTTCTCCACCCTCCTTCCTATATTTGACAGTGCATTGTGGTGATAGTGACATAAAAAGACATTGGGGAACAGTGTCAAAGGCACATAAGCTGACTTCCCAATTCCAATGCGTGGCAGAGTAGAAACTCCCTCTACACACGTGCTAGCCTTGCTGCTCTGCAGATCTGACACGGAGGGGACAAAGAAGGAATTCAAGTTGCTTTTTGTGGTCCTTATTGCCTCTGCTGAAACTGTGCCTGCCCAACAGCTGCACTGTGCAAACAAAGCCCTTGTAAGGTAACCTGATGATGAGCCAGCTGGGGAGATGGACAATAGTGGCAAAGAGACAGATGACCAGATATCATCTGTTCAGGCTTGAGGAACAGCATGGCTGCGTCTTCAGCAGTGAAGTACTTAAATTTGTCAACGGTCCTTACTAGCTATGCCTATTAATGCCCACTGAGATGCATCAAGTGACCTATTTTTTAAGCCACTGCAGACTGTCTGAAGAGGATCCTCTGGATGCATCTGTCTCTGTCATGGTAGCCAGAAATTTAGACCTTGCTTACATGGCATTAATTATTATTTTGATTGGGGGTGGATTTTTGGATAGTCTTTTTGTTTATCTAACCGAAATTTGATCTGATGCTGCCAACAGGGATGCAAAGGTCTGTTATGTGGTTATAGCTCATTCCCCTGGCAAGGCAGTGCTATAAACACCTCGAATCCAGCAGCTGTGTCCATCCTGAGGGAGCTGCACTGCTTTAACGCTGTCAGTATGTTAAAGCAGTATTACTTGTGTATCAACAAGCTCTTCTTTCTTTTAACAGTGAAAACATGTAGTGAGTAAATCACAATTTTTTTGGACAACAGAGAATAAAAGGCATTAAATCTGTGTGTCCCCACCTCAGGCTCCTGGCTAGGTGTGTTTATGCACTGCTGGCAGCCTGGACCCCTGCTGTGACCCAGCAGACTTGTACAAAGGAGCCTGCTGAGGAACTGGGCACTGGAATGCCACTGAACGGAGGTGGGAGGTTGTCACAGCACCAGGAGGCCAGCCTGCCTCAGGAGCAAAGGAGTCCTGGGGAACGCAGCTCCTCCATTTCTCACTTCAGTCATTACGGACCTCACAATTTCGCCTTTTGCTCCTGCTCCCTGTTAATGTCGCCTCAAGGAGACCCAAAACACACAGGACGAATGTAGGAAATGCGTCACTGCTCCTTCAGACAGCTCGCATGGGGAAGTCCGTCCCTGTCATTTCTGAAACCTCAAATCCTAGAAAGGGCTGATGGTGCCCCAGTAGCTGAGCTCGTGCTTCAGCAGGTGGGGTGGTGGTAGGGCATTGCACCTCAAGCGCTGCACAGCTGGAAACAGTGGAACAGTACTGGAAAAAACGGTTCCCAAATGCAGCAAAGCAGTTGGGGGG
>VYXH01001777.1:20269-36312 GCA_013397275.1 Burhinus bistriatus
AGGTGGGATCGGAGTCGGGGGGGGGGGGGGCAACCTTAAGACAAAAATAGAGTGAGACTGGAGCTTCTTCAGGAGACCGAGCTGCTGAACAAGATTTTCAGAGCTGCAGCTGCTTGCTCTTCAGAGAGGGGAGGAAAGTGCTTTCCTTAAGGTGTGTCTGTCCCACTTCTTCATTTCTGACCTCCCTGGCATCCATAAACTATCTTCTGAATCTTGCTTGAAGCTGTGAACTCCTGACTTCGATAAATCCACAGCAAAGCACGACACATAGGCTGAAGTCAAGAAACGACAAAATCAGCAGAGGCACAAAATCAGAAGTACCTGGAAACCCTTCTAAATCTCGATGTGTTGGCTGTAGCTCATTTATTGACTTCTGCTCAGTCTGGGGGCAAAAACTGGGCACCTGGATGAATGTGCAGAGTCAGCCTCAGTTCAGTGCGTGGAAGGCAGCGCTAGGTTGCTTGTTTCAATGTTTTATTAGTGAAAGGAATGCATCCAAGCCAAAAATGAACTGCAATTTTTGTTATTTATACTGTAGTGGCCGGTTGCCTAAGTATGCATGGAAATTTGGGTGAGCCCCAGTTCATGATGAATGGGCAATGACCTAATGGTCTGATGTCATCACAAATCATTTCTGTTGCGGATGATTTAAAACAACTTTAGATTTAGATGGATAAGGTGCTAGTCCCACCCCAGATAACAGCCAGATCTTTTGTCATCCTTATTCCTCTCTCACAGTACTGCAGATTCACCAGCCCTCAGTTTTGTCCTGCCTCCTCTGCAGTATAAGCAATCTACCTTCTCCCTCTTCTTCCGTACCATACACCTAATTTCACTCACTCTGGTAATTGTGCTCTTTTTCTCTTTCCAGCAGGTTTGTCCCGAAGCAGGCAGGGCAGTGCTGAGCATGCCCATGAGGGGAACAGCCTCCTGGCTTTTTCTTGCAATGCATGGGACACCTGGCCAAGGAATTCCTGGCATTTCCCAAAATCTCTCCTCTGGTGAGTGGTCTCTCTTTGCGGCTCACTCTGAGACTCTGGGAGGCTGGACTTTCATTTCCAGATCCATTGGACATTCTCATTGTGATTCCCATTTGTCATTCTCAGCTTTACTGGTTCAGACTTTTCATTTCCCACTTCCTCACATCACAAAAGGCTGTCAACGTGTGTTATTTAATGACAGGGCTAGCGAGCAGCAAACACTTCTCTTCCTTCACTCTTGATTACACTCTCACATTGCTTATTCTTTGCTCTCTTTTTTTTTTTTGATCCAGAACCTGAAGGAGGAGAAAGCAGGAGGAGGGAGACAGGAAGAAGTGGAGCGTTTGCTTCTCCTTGCCTGTTAAGGATTGGGTTTTTTCCTTTCCTCATTGTGGTAGTTGTCCTCTGGCTTGTTCTGCAAATCTCCATCCTTCTCCATCTGTTTGTTTTTAACTTGGTCCATCTTCCCTTGCTGTTTCCCTCCCTCCTCACTGCTCAAAAGATCGATTTGCCCCATAGCCATCATATCATCCAGCACTTCATTGCTGTGTGAGTGGGTCCACAGATCAGCAACGGCCACCCTCCAGGTTCAGGTGAACGCTAAGGCTGCAAGGGCAGTGGTGAGATCATGGCCACACAAATCTGTACTCATTTCAGCTGCGGGGCAGCCTTTAAGCTGGTTTCGTTTGATGCTTTCAAATCAATTTAAGACATAGCTCAAAGCAAGAGGCTTGAACTCGCTTAAATTATCCTTTAAGCTGCTGTGGGAAAAATGGCATTCAGCCCAGGTCTGGAGGAACAAAGTCAGCTGCACAGAAGCTGACATGGCCACGCTAGAGCAGGTCGCTGGCCTTGCATAAGGGGCGTCCGGCAGCCATCACCAGCCTGCCCAGGCTGTCCCTCCAGCTCCAGTTTTCCTCTTGGTGGTCCATTTGTGATGATGTGTTCTCAGAGAGAAGCAGCTAAAGCCAGGACAATTCTTGGTGCACCGTGCAGGGTCCATCTCCTGAAGCGCCACTGGAACGGACGAAAAACATTTTGGGATGCTCCTGGCAGAGGATCTGGCTGGGAGCTGCTGAGAAGGGACCCTGGCCCAGGCCAGGCTGAGAACTGCTGCCCCTGTCCTTCAAAGCCATCTTCTGCCTCGTGCCGTGGGCTCACCCTGCTCCACCCTGGGGCTGTGGGCTTCCCCTGCCGGAAGGGAGACCAACCAGTGATGGTGACAGACCCTCCCTGGGCCGCTGTTGAGGGTCTGCCTCTGTTGATGAGGTAGCCTTCATCCGTACATGGCTGGCAACATCCTTTCAAATAAATCCTTTTAATTTATTTATATATTTTAAAGGGAACATTTGCCTACATGAGGGCTGATCTCTCTCAGCAAGAAAAGAGACTGAGGAGTCTGAGGCTGGCCAGGGATGAAGCCCGGTATTTCAAGCTGGCTCTTGCATGTTGTATTGCAGTAATGCACAGTCCTTCTCCGATTCATCATTATGCAAGCATTTTCCATCCCTTTGGATATGTAAAGCACCGGGTCTGATAGGGTTCACAATGAACTTGTGCATGGGATGTGATGACTGGACTAAAATATAGGGATAGGTCTGCCTATGGACAAAACACGTAACCCACTATGGGTACAGCTGACTGAGCTTCTCCTTTCCAGAGAGTTAATGTCCATGGGAAAGGTGCAGGTACATTCCCAAACTGGAGGGACTCATGGGTGCTGAGACCTCAGTTTTAACCATCTCTCCACATCCCTCACATGGAGGAAAGCTTCGACTCTTTGAAATTTCAATTCTACTTTCACATCTGGCCCCTGCTTCTGTACTGAGCAACACCATACCCTCTTCAGTCCCAAATCCAAACCTCACAATGTCCTGATAAATTTATACCTGGCAAGTCCAGCTTTAGTGTATTGGCTCCTCTGCAAGAAATAGAAGAGCTAGCAAAAGAGAGGAGAGCAGCTGGCTTTCTGATCTACAGATGCTTTTGTTGTAAAGCACCTCAAAAATGACAATTTACAAGGGTAGTTTCTGAGAAACAGAATGAGCCTCCTTTCCCATTCACGGGAAATGTCCATGTTTCACTTTTTCTCCTTCTCTTCCTATTTTTCCTTTTCAACAAACACTGTTATTCACATGCTTTAAGAATGAGAAGCAGGTTTTTCCTTGCAAATACCAGAAGGGCTTAATCTCAGGCCATTCTTTGAAAATAATTAGCTGCAGCATGCTCTGCCCCTGCTGCCAGGTATGAAATGTGGCTCTTCTCCTTGGCACCACTGCTCAGAGCGGAGTCTAATGACAATGGATCTTTGCTCTTGAACAAGCCATCTTAAATCTTCATCTTGGTCTCACTGCTAACACCGGAAGAGAAAGAAATACCTTGGGAGAAGCTGTAAAGGAACTGAATTTTTAGGTTAGACTTCAAAGCTGACTTTCAGGGGGGTGGTGAGAGTAACCTCGGGTGGGCCAGAACTTGGAAGGCGCAGCCACCATCACTGAGGTTGGAGCAGCTGCCCATCTTTGGACAGAGCAAATCCTAAAACAATGAGGCTGCTTGCACGACAGCCTTCAGAGACGAATGAGGATGTGATGTTTGGAGAGCAGAAGAGATAAAATGAAATAAAAAATAAAATAGATAAAATATATTTAAAATCTATTTTATCCTGGATTATCCTGGGAGGGTTGCAGAAGCCCCTGAGGGCTGGAAACATGTCAGAGCAACCCCATCCTTCAGAGCTTGGCAGGGACCAAACAGCCCTACTGTCCTCTCCTGCCACAGCTGTCCTCCCAGCAAGCTCCTTCCTGGACCTGATGATAAAGGGAACCTGGTGCCTCCTTCCTGCCTTGCTCTGTGCCTGCTGCCCCCAGCTGCCCCTGGGGGTGCCAGGTAGGGAAGAGCTGCCTCCCATTCCTGGAGACAGAGGTACAGGGGCTGCTGCTGCCCAGCCAGGGCAGGAACATGGCATGTGAGAGCCCAGTGCGTGTTTGAGGTGCTGCGATGGTGGGGCCTGAGCTTGCCCTGTGCTGGGGCTTGGACGGAGCCTGCCTGGCTGAGATGGCTGCTTGGAGCAGGAAAGAGCCAGGCTATGGATCAGGAAAGGCCACCGTTGCGCTGGTGCACGGCAGCATAACCATCTGCAGGCTGAGATTGTGCCTAGCTGTACATGGGGGTTTAATACTTGGGCCTATTGATACGGTTATTTTTGTCTGTATAGATTTTACTGCACTAAAATAACCTGTAAGTGTTCTTCAATATGCCATTTCGCAATATAATTATAATTGTTGCACATAGGCTTTTTCATCCTGTCCCTGCAGAGAAAGGTATGTTGCAGCGGACACAATTGTAGAGGAATTACATGTAAGTAGCTATACATTTGCTAGATGTCACACATTTCTTTGATCTTGCTGTGACCTTCAAATAGATACGGTCAGGCTTGCGATGGCTCTTAGCTCCTGTGGGAGAAATTTTCCTTGTCTTCAGCCAGCGTCAGAGAAAGTAGTGCCTGCTGCAAACTGAAGTTAGACTTGAAACTAATCTAAGCATGTGAAACACACGTGCGCACATGTACATGCATGCAAGGGTCTATCTCTGCATCTGAAAATGCTGCAGTGATGTGCTGAGCATCTCTGCAGACATGCAAGCATTCAAATGAAAGAGTACCATTTCTACTCGCAGTGGCTTAAGCAGTTTCTCCCATTTCTCACTCCTTTTTCTGGCTGCTGTGCTCCCACGGTGACAGCTCTTCATTGCCAAGCCTTGCATTCGGGTATTGGAGACAATTATGAGCAAAAATGAGGGGTCATTTTTTAAACGGTGAAATCTCTTACTTCATAATTCCCATCCCTTTTCTATGCAAAAGTGGTAGAGGTCATTTTGTTCAGCACTTCTGAAGTATTCACCTGTAGGAGGGAAAAAATTGTTTGTTCTAAAATGTGAGTATTTGAAGAATATGAATCTGACCTTCCCTATTACTATTACAAATGTAATCTCTAGTACATTTCTTTGTGATGCAACACACGTTATAAAAATGGCTTCCTAATGATGAAGCGCCTTGCCTTTCAAGGAGTCTGGGAGTCCTGTGTTTGGGGAAGGGGAAGGCTGGCTGAGAGGACAAATCATGGAGGTAGTGGATAGGGTGGATGGAGAACTGCCATGCACCAAGTCCCACTGCTCTGGGACCAGGGGGCACTCAGTGGAGCTTGTAGGAGGTTCTTTTCCAACGGGTAAAAGCCAAAAGCATTGTTGCACAGTGAGTAGTGAAGTATTGGACCTTGCTGTCACAGGAGATGGTAGAAACGGATGCTGTTAACAGGTTAAGAAAGCGATTATGTAATTTATAGACTCTGTTGCCATAAACAGATCCTATGGGGAATAGCAGGACTGTACCCTCCATCATCCCGTACGAGAGGGGCCGGTATCCCAGGGGAACATGAGAGGCACGGACTGCACGAAGGGGCCAGGTTTATGAGCTCTCCCTAGACAGCATCTCTTCCGACCACTGCCGGAGACAGTGGGATAGGGCAAAATGAACCATTGGTTTCACTCAGTAAAACATAACTTATATTCTTGCTAACTATGTCTCGAATGCTACATTTTCTAGCAGTCCTTTGGGGTGTTTTGTCATAGATAGTCCCTGGTGTCAGGTATGTGCATGGTGAGGCTGTAAGCTTGGGCACCAGCACTGGGGAGCTTTGGAGGAAAACTGCCCTCAGGCTTGCACCTCCAGATCTCCTTTCATTCTGTGGGACCTGGTCAGCAAATTGGAATGCCCATGTGCCTGCTACAGGACTCAGGGCTGCAAAGGGTCTGCAAGCGCAGAGATACCAAACAGGGATGATGTGAACTCGGTTCCCTAAAGCAAATGCCCTCAAACCCTCATCACCTTCAGCTGGAGCCAAGTGCTCCCAGGACCTCACAGCACCAGTCGAAGGAGGTTATGTGTACCTGCACTGAGACCCCAGCTGCCTTCAGGGAGGTGGTTCCTGCAAGCGCTTCTCTCGCCACCCCGACTGTTGTACTTTTTGTGCATCATTAATTCTGGGTCGCAATACGGCACAGATCAGCCTGGCTTTCTCATCCTCCCGCGCCGCCTCAGTGCTTAACTCCAATGCGGGAGAGAAACAGTGAGTGCTAATGCTGAAACCCCGACAAAACGAATGAGAAGGGCCGAGGGAGGAGGGGTGGGTATGTCACACACAGGCTGCCGACCTGTCCCACCGCCGGCCGAGGCTGGGGGGCTGGAGTTGTGCAGAGATTTAATTGCCAAGTCTTGCCAGGCAGAGCTGTCACTGCTGATGGTTTCTCGTCCAAAACGACTGGCCCTGCATGATCCCAGTGCAAGGGGTTTCCATGCTGGATGACTTTACAAAGTTATGAGAGGACAGCAGCTCTCTTTCTGCAAGAGCTTCAAAATAAGTTAGTGGTATGTTTGTGGAAGCTTAACAATACCTGGATCATTGTTTAAAGTGATCGCAAAGGAAAGGGATGCTGCCAGGCTCCGAGTGTGTACCTTATTCTTAAATCAGGAATGGTGCCATATTGATGGAGGTGTCTGTGCGTTGCCCCACAGAGTGCCCTGGTGTCTTCCAGACTGACGTAACCGCTTGCCGGCCTGCTGCAGGTCAGCAGTTTTTATTGGTTGTAGGCTATAATTTCAATAAATATTCTCGCCATCCTTGAAGTCACCTTCTCCTGCCTCCCTGGGAGTAAAGATGTTCCAGTATAATGCAGATAGAAAACGTAGAAACTGATAAATCTTTAGCATCCTGTTGATCTGCCGGGATCATGCTCCTGACATTACAGGGATGCCTGATGTCCTCTGGACTCCAGCATCTTCCCTGGCTTTTTTATACTGTCCAGTTGCCACCTGGAGATAGATCTCAACCCCAGCAGGCAGAGATTACGGGATCAGCCTCGCTGCAGGGGCACTGCAGTGCCTCTGGAGTTGACAGATCTGTGGCTCCTATTTCTGGGCTGCCCTCAGCCTGGAGTTTCTCACGCTTAGTGCCAGAGCTGGAATGTTTTGGAAAGTTTTACATTAATTGTCCAGGCTATTTTGAGTGATAGAGCTTCAAAAATAAACATACCGCTGTGACTTTTAGGAAAGTTAAGCATTTTTCATTGCATTCGACTCAAACCCAGTCTGCTGTGCAGAGTGCAAGCCCTTTTATGGGATGTGTGAGAAACTGAGTAGGATATTTTTCACAGATTATTTCCCAGATTGTTGTGTTTTCACATGGAATTCTTCTGTAGTGGAAGACAGGAGTTTCATCATTTTGCCAGATGAACGTTTCAAGCACCTCCTGCTTTGCAGCCAAGGGGACTGTTATGAGCACTAACCCGGTAGCTACACTGAGCTGTAAAAGCTTTGAATTTCTATGAGGATTAAATTGCAGTTCAGGTCACAGTTGGTGCTGTGATGGGCTGCCAATAAAGGAGAGCAAATTGTCGTCAGATTGTAATAAAACGATTTTATTGTTAATTAATTCTGAGCACCAGAAAAAGTGCTACGTGCTTTACCATAAAGGTGGGAAATAAATCCATGTGCTAGAAAAGATGCAGCAAGGAAAAGAAGCAAATGATTTGGGGTGAGGAAAGGAGATAAGAAAAGTGGTTGGAGGGAGAGTCAAGATTTATATGAGTCTCATAAAGTGAATCAGGTTGATTATAAGTGGATCTTCTAGTTAATAAGTTGTATTAATATGTGGTTATTACTACTTAAATATTTATTCTGTTTCTACACTTTTAAAAGATTGCGCAATGGGTGCATAGATTTAGAGCATTTTTTGGTGCTGCTGATAGCTCCTGCCTGATTCTGCCATAACTCTGCTCCTCACTAAGGCTGCACCTAGTCTTGCCGTGGCAGACGGGTGGGTTACCTGGCTCAGAGAGGGTTAATGGGACCCTCTCCCAAGGAGGGGAGGGGGTATCCTGAATCCGGGCTAACCATCCCTGAAGACTTTCCTGGCTCTTCCATGCTGTCAAAGGAGATTCATCTTGCTGCTGTTTGCCTTTCAGCAAATGATTTTATCTTCTTACTTTAAGAACACAAGTGCAATGTGGAACTGTTAATTTTAGCTTTATTGGGAATTCTTCTCTATGCTCTCATTTTCACTAAGAAACATACTCATGAAAATAATGTTAAGGTTACAGTGACCTTAAATAGCACTTAAGACAATGTTTAACTGTACAATTGAAAGCAACTGAAATCCTAGTTCCCAGTTAACTGTAAGCTCTTTGCCTTAACTTGGCCGTGAGTCGCTCCCCTCCATCACCTTACTGTTTGCCTGCTGGCCAGAAACAATGAGCCAGAAGGTATTTCTGTCCTGGTTAACAGATATGACACCCTAGGCAGCTTATCTTCTGTTAAATGAAGAAATAATTGGCATCTGCCCTCTGTGCCTATTCCAATTGGGCATCAGAATAAATTAAGGATAGAGCTGCTGCTGGGGGAGTGGTTTGTCTGTCTGGGCTTTCTACAGTGCCTGTGGCCATGGCGTAGGTGGTGAAGGGCTGGGGACTGCCTGAGCAGTATCTAGCTCCAGGCATGGCATGATGAGGACTAGCTGTTGGACTTCTGGTGCACCTTGTAGTTTCCCAGTGGTGACAGAGGCCAAGGATGTGGAGGGTGATATATGACCTGAGGCACAGCAATGTGGATTTTCAGAAACCCACACACATACCCACACCCTCTGTCCAAGATAAGAAACCTTTTTCAGACAAGGAGAGTGTTTCAGGCAGTTTAGGAATTTGGCCAATGTAGATGAGTAACACAGATAACATTTTTCTTTTTCTTTTCAACAACCACACGGTGGAAGACAGTGGCACACACTTTGCTATCTTGGCATTAGGGCATGGGTAAACATGTCTCACAGGTTTGCAGGGGTATGATTTGGATCTGGATCAAAAGCACAGTGAGATGCTATGGACATCAGAGGGGCCTTTCATCCATTAGGCAAAAGGACTTCAGCTCTTTTTGCACATTGGGACAAACATTTCCTCTTCTCCCTCCTTTTCCTGGAGTTTTCCTGAACTGAAATCAGGGACGAGCTCCGAGTCCTCTCCCTTCAATAGGTAAATTGCTTTCACCCACTCCTACCGACCTGTTCCTGACCTGAAAGCAGACCATTGACCCTGCTTGGGGAAAGCTTCATCAGGGAGGGCAAGTGTTCAGCCCAGGGACGGGCCAGAGGAGGAGGAAGGAGCCACTTGGTGGCAGCAAGTTCAGAGGAAATCATCCTGAGATGTCTCACCTTCTCCCAGGCACCCTGCTTTGCCCATGCAGAAGGAGATCTCTGAGGAGTGGTCCCTTGTGAAAAATCCCTAAGCTGAGGCTGCTCTTCCCTTGCATAAATTTGCTAGGAGCCGTGACAGAGGCTTAGCTAAGAAAAGTACCAGAGCTGTCTCAGCTGTGTGTATGGGTGTACTTTGGAGTGACAATTAAAAGAAGGAACTACTGCAGCTGGAGGGCTATAGGGAGCTAAGCCACGTTTATGTCCTTGTCCCTCGTGGCTTTAAAATACACAACTTTTTGGAACTTCAGTCCATAGCACGTGCAGCAAGCAGGCAGGAGCCCAGCTGGGTGCACAGGACTTTCATGCAAGTGGAGCTCAGCTCCTGGCCAGCTGTGGGCAAGCAGAGCTGCCTTTCCCTGAGCAAGTCCTCTTGTCCCAGCATGATAACATGTCACTCTTGTTTGTCTCTGGAGCACGACCTGCTGTGGTGGGTTGACCCTAGTTGGACGCCAGGTGCCCACCAAAGCTGCTCTATCGCTCCCCTCCTCAGCTGGACAGGGGATAGAAAATATAATAAAAGGCTCGTAGGTCAAGATAAGGACAGGGAGATCATTCACCAATTAGCGTCATGGGCAAAACAGACTTGACTTGGGGAAAATTAATTTAATTTATTTATTATAATTAATTATTATTAATTTAATTTATTAATCCAACCAGAGTAGGGTAATAAGAAATAAAAGCTAAATCTTCAAACACCTTCATACCTTCCCCCAACCCCTTCCTTCTTCCTGAGCTTAACTTCACTCCTGATTTCTCTACCTCCTCCCCCCGAGTGGCGCAGGGGGATGGGGAATGGAGGTTGTGGTCAGTTCATCACACGTTGTCTCTGCTGCTCCTTCTTCCTCAGGAGGAGGACTCCTCACACTCTTCCCCTGCTCCAGCGTGGGGTCCCTCCCACGGCAGACAGTTCTCCACGTATTTCTCCAGTGTGAGTCCTTCCCACGGGCTACAGTTCTTCACAAACTGCTCCAGCATGGGTCCCTCCCATGGGAGACAGTTCTCCATGAACTTCTCCAGTGTGGGTCCCTTCCATGGGGTGCAGTGCTTCAGGAACAGACTGCTCCAGCGTGGGTCCCCTGTGGGGTCACAAGTCCTGCCAGCAAACCTGCTCCAGCGTGGGCTCCTCTCTCTACGGGGCCACAGGTCCTGCCAGGAGTCTGCTCCAGCATGGGCTTCCCATGGGGTCACAACCTCCTTTGGGCATCCACCTGCTCTGGCAGGGGTCCTCCACAGGCTGCAGGTGGATATCTGCTCGACCATGGACCTCCATGGGCTGCAGGGGGACAGCCTGTCTCACCATGGTCTTCACCACAGGCTGCAGGGGAATCTCTGCTCTGGTGCCTGGAGCACCTCCTCCCCTCCTTCTCCACTGACCTTGGTGTCTGCAGAGTTGTTTCTCTCAGTCCCGTCTCCTGGTTGCTGTTGCGCAGTGGGGGGGTCCACTTCTTAAATATGTTCTCACAAAGGCACTATCACTGATGGGCTCGGCCTCGGCCAGCAGCCGGTCCCTCTTGGAGGTGGCTGGCATTGGCTCTATCGGACATAGGGGAAGCTTCTAGCAGCTCTCACAGAAGCCACCCCTGTAGCTTCCCTGCTACCAAAACTTTGCCACACAAACCTAATACACCTGCTCCAGCCCCTGAAACCTAATGCTAATTTTCTTCAAATGTTCTTAACTAAACTCTGGATGACTTTGTTCAAATGGTTTCCACAGTCTAGACAGACCTTATGTTCATGTTTCAGATGGTACTTCCATGCCTGGAGGCCACAAATACAGTGGACCTGATTTCTCAGATCAGAGTAGTGCTAAGAAAAACCTTTTGGTGTTCTCCAGATGTTTCACAGTTGAAAGCTCAGCTACATTTTATGTCAGATGATGACTACAAAAGCATGCACTTTGTCTCACTATAACTATAAAGCAGCCACACTTCACTAACTTTTTGAAGACAAATCTGGACAATGCTTGTCTTTTCTTCCCCTGCAACAAAGATCTTAATTCTATCCGGGCAATTTGGGACACCAGATCTGCCCTCCTAGATGTTGTTACCAAGGCTGTCAGCCAAAGACACAAAACTGGCTTCTCGAATGCACTTTTTAATATTCGTGGTTCTAGGAGATCTCTTTCCTTTGAAGGTGACACAGATTAAGGCCTTGATGATTATAAAGAAAACAAGATTCTTAACCCCTTACATAAACTTCTTCCATGTAGCTGGTCATATTCCTCCCTCCCATTTCTGTATCTAGATTACTCACCAAATACTTAGCCTATGTTATGCTAAAGAACCAGCCACCTGGATTGTCAAGGGGTCCCTTAAATTATTCCACTACCCAAAACTGTACAAAGGTTTTCTCAAAATAAGAAAAGACTTAATATTGCTAACATGGAAGTAACAGCTATAGAGGAAACTGAAAAAGAACAAGTGTGGTGGTAAGACCCCATACTGCTGTGAGGTTTGTATAATCTTGATTTGTTTAGTTTATTGTGTTTCTCAGGTCACCCCTCTTAGGGCATTTATTGAGTTAGCTGATGCTTTTGCAAAGATCAGCAGTGAAGTATTATCACTGTTAATATTCATTGTATGTCTACATTGCAGGCTGTGTTGACTAGAGATCTCTGTGCCAGAGTGCTTCTGGTATTCCTGTTATCTCTGATGGGGCTGGCTCTAATATCTGTATGCAACATTGCAGCTTACAGTATAGCTATACTTGAACAATTTATATTGTCAGAGATCCCTGTAGATACATCAGGCTAGAAAGGTACTGGCTTTTAAAAGAAAGATGAGATTCTGGAGCAAAGCTCTGCAGTCAGAGGTGAAACCATTGCAAATTCTGGCTGCGGAACACAGGACCTTGGGTATGAATAACTTGGACCTGGGAGCTAGTCATCCTGCAGCGAGGTATTTGGGCCCTGAAGATGAAACATCACTGTGGAGACACTTTCAAAGTGTGTGGAAGCCTGGTGCAGCAAAAGTATATGTCTTTTCCTGCTGGAGCTGTGCTGAAGGTCCTGTCTCCCTCAGGTCAGCCAGCTTTAGTCCCTTACCCTTTCTGGTTCAAACAGATCCCAAAGCTTAAGCAAGGTAAATAATGGGTCTCCGCAAATCTGGGTTATCTGTGCTGAGTTGGGTACATGCAGGCAAGCGTGAGCTGCTCTGCAAACAGTTCGGAGGGTGCTTTTGCTGGGGCCATGGGCTAGAGCAGAGCTTCCCGACCCCATGCTCTGCCTGCATTTCTGCAGAAACAACCCGTGTGCTCTGGGGCTGAGTCCTGGAGGGAGAGAGGAGTAACAGCCACTTTCTCCTAGGAGAAAGACCCCTTGAACTTCAGCTTGTCCTTCCTCCATCAGAGCTGACTTCTGTTCGGGGCTCTGCTGAAGCTTGCCTACAGAGCTTTCTGCTTGTTTCTGATACTTACGGGCCATGCAGTGAAAGGGATTTGGGGTCTTCAAATGAAAGGGTTAATTTATCTGGGTTGTGTTTTTCTTGTAATTAATGAAATGATTTAATGAAGTAGTGATTCTGCATGGGAGGGTTCCTGTCGCTTGTGTAAGTTGTCAGCAGGTCACATTACCCCAGTAGTACAAGTAAACTCCGAGTTTTTGTTTTTTCTGTGCTGTTTTCTGCACTGCTGGCAATGCTCTGGGAATAACAGGATGTGATGGGGGCAGAGTAGCAAAGAGGGCTCGGCAGTGTGCTATGCAGGCACGAGAAAGCGCTGCCGAGAGCTCGAGAGCCTCCTCCCCAGGAGCATGAGCTTATTAATGACTGGGAGCACCCACCAGCACGCGGTCGGCTTTCAAGGCTTGTGTGTAAGGTGCTTCCAGAGATGAGGGCCAGCTGGGTGCAGGCAACTGCTTGCTGCACCCTGCTGCGGGCAGTGCTGCCCTGACCTGCACGCACAGAGCTTGAGTGCCAACACAGCCCAAGCTCTCTGCTGGCACGTTCCCCCGGACAGGCTTGAGAAGTGGACCAGTGCCAGCCTCATGAAGTTCAAGTTCAACAAGGCCAAGTGCAAGGTCCTGCACGTGGNCCTACAGGAAAGCTGGAGAGGGACTTTTTACAAGGGCCTGTAGTGATAGGATGAGGGGTAAGGAGTTTAAATGGAAAGAGGGTGGATTTAGGTTAGATCTCAGGAAGAAATTCTTTACTCTGAGGGTGGTGAGACACTGGAACAGGTTGCCCAGGGAAGCTGTGGAGGCCCCATCCCTGGAAGTGTTCAAGGCCAGGTTGGATGGGTCTTTGAGCAACCTGCTCTAGTGGTAGGTGTCCCTGCCCAGGGCAGGGAGTTGGAACTAGATGACCTTTAATGGTCCCTTCCAACCCAAACCATTCTATGATTCTATGACTGCAGTTCTGAAATACAGATTACTCTGCTTGCTTGCTCACCCGGCAGTGCTTTGCATCTGCTTAGCGTGGGGGTCGACGGCTGCTCCAGGCAGGGGGAGGCTTGAGGCCAACCCTCAGAGTATGAGCCTGTACTGTAGTATGGACGAGGTGCTGGGATTTATTAGCAGACGATAAATGTTAGACTGCACTTGCAAAAGTGAAGAGGTAATGCTGTGAAAATATAGGGCTCCTCCGGCCCTTGTCCTGCATAGAGAATAACGTGTGAGACACCTTTGCCCAAAAGGTGGTGTCTGCTCTGGAAAGGGAAGGGTGCTTAAAATGATGTTGTCCCTGGAGAATCTGAAGAGGCAGGGAACTGGGTTTCTTCCCAGCAGAAAAGGGGAGATGCTGGGCTGACCTTACAGGGGACTTCTCAACTTTTAGACGCTCGGTGGAGGCTGAGATGCTTGTGGAGTGGGGATCACTATCAGGATTGGAGGTGGTGAAATGTGGTGTGGGGAGGCAATGGAGACAGACAGCAGCTTGTAGGGTGCACTAGCAGGAAGGGCAACAGAGGAAAAAAATGAACAGCTGCGGTAGAAGGGGGAAGCAACATGCTTAGAAAGGCAGGAGAAGGCAGTCTGTTTAGTTCAAGAGTTGGGGCAGAGGTTTTTCTCCTGGTTCACACACATTTCTCCATCAGTGTTTGGGTGACTTGCTTTTCTGTACTGAATCTCACACGATAGCAAGAAAAGACTAAGAAGGAAACAAGCAAAGTCTGGTGTGATCTGCACAGTGGTGAAAAAGGAGACACGGTATGGGGCAGGGACATGAACATGTCTTTCTTCCATGTCTTTCCCTTTTCTGAACCCTGGATACATCTCCTCTGCCTCTTTTCATGTCCCTCTGCGACCCAGACAGCTGCTGGATCCAAACCCACAAAGGAGAGCAGCCACCCTTTTGTCTGTAGGACTGTGAAGGAGACAGAAAACAGTGGGAGCCCAGCTTCCACAGGTTACTCGTACCACTGGGACAGACGTGGACTGGGCAGCTTGGACTAATTACATTTTTGTTGACCCCTTGGAGGACTTTGGTTTTGCCTTGAGTGTCTCAAACTTCCCCTTGCCGCTGGCTATGGTCAGCCAGCCTGGGAAGCTGCGGGTGGTCGATGGGTTACTGGGAAAGGTACCTAGTAGGGTGTAAGATGCTTTGTAACACCTTTTTGCATGAGGAGTGCAGCGTGCTTTGCAGGGAGTTTGGTGTGGAGCCATGCTGCAGCCCTGGGAGGTGGTGGTCCTAGCAATAGCTTTCTGCCGTGAGTGCTAGCACAGTACAAATCTGATGGATGAATTCCATGCTGTGCTGTGCTTCAGGAAACAAGCGGTGCGCAGGTAAACCTGAAATGGCAATTTAGCAGGGCAGGTTGTAATTACATTCAGAGGGATTTGGCCAGGAGGAAGGTAGGCAAAAAATCATTTAGAAGCCCTTCTGCCATTTTCTGCACTGTAATTCAAATCCTCTAATCCCCTCGTCAGGTGCCTTGGAGGCACCCACATTCTCTAAGCATGCGTCTTCACTGGTAGAGTTTTCTCAGTACCTCCTCCTGCTCTCTCAAACCCTTAAGCCCTAGTTGCACAGCAGCTGCACTCTGCCTAAACGTAGCTCGGTTTCACAAGCTGGATGATCTGTCGCCTAAGCTGCCCACAAGGCTGAATTCGGCGAGCTTTTTACTGCTACAGTTTTGGCAATGCCCTGTGACACAGAATTGTATCATCGTTGCCCCTCCGCTGCCATGCTTCCCCTCCCACGGGGCTCGGAAGGCCTTTGCAGCCGTAGTGCCTGCCAGGTGCCCGGCCCTTGAGTGACCATGTGGGACTGCCGGGTGGGCAGCTCTGTGTAGCAGCAATGGGAGCGGGTGCTCGGGCAGCTCCGCTGTCACCCAAGAGACCTGCTTCTGTGAACACCCACGGCTTCAGTGCGAGATGGCTCTTGGGGGATGCACCCATCTCCGTAAAGCGAGTGCCCAGATCCCGTGTGCCATGGGGTGCCACAGTGTACTTAGTGGCCACCTGCCTTACGGCAAAGTGGTTACTCGTTCCACTGGGACAGAGGTGGACTGGGCAGCTTGGACTAATTACCCCTGTTACTGCTGTAGCCCTTCGGGGTGTGCTGGGACCCCCAAGGGCAGGGAGTCGGGCCAGCGGTGCAGGAGGGCAGGCTGCTGTGCACCATCCCAGCAGCTGCCCCGCGGGGCTGAGCCCGTGTCACCCACTGCCCCCACGGGGGCCCCGCCGCCACATCGGATCACCCGCTTCCCCGGGGCTGCCACCCCCTGCCCGCTCCAGCTGGGGCGCCGGGCGCATCCTCAGCGGCACCCAGGCAGGCAAGCCGCCCAGCGGCCAGCCCCGCCGCCCAGCCCCGGCCGGCTGCTTCCCGCGCCGTGG
>VYXH01001777.1:41428-67509 GCA_013397275.1 Burhinus bistriatus
CAAAAAAAAAAAAAAAAAAAAAAAAAAAAGACAACAAGAGGAGGAAGAACACTAATTCCTTGCATTAGCATGTTGTCAGGCTTGTGAAGTACAGGTTTGATTTCATGTCCTGCTGCGCGGTGGAGAGAGAAGGCCTAATACTTAATGAGATGCCACAGCTCATTTCAGCAGCCTCCGTACCCTTTGGCTCTTACCACGTTGCTCACTCTCAAGTCTCCTGTCTTTTGGGGCAAAGATCAGGAATGTGGCTGTATAGGTTTCTTTCTGTTCTTACACTGGGTGGCCATGTGTCAGTTTGCACACGCATGTGCACAGCACAGGAGGCTGTATGGTCTCCCCGAGGCTGCTGCGCTGCCTGCAAGCCAGACCACCTCAGATGCAGGCAGCAGGAACCCGAGTCCGGGGAGGCACGGTGAGCAAGCCGGTGAAGTCTCCATGTTCAACAGCTTGTGAAATGTTTTCTTAAAACATCTTCTTCCCTTCAGACTAAAGGAAAAGTGAAGGGGACTCGGGCTCTCCATCACGCCAGCCGGCAGAGCAGCTCCGCTCCCTGTGGCTCTGCAAATATCTGGGGTGCTGGAAACAAGATGGAAAAGAAGCTGCAGGTCATAGTGGTGATGCTTTCGCAGGGGGAAGGTGCCCCCTCCAAGCGCTGGGTTTGCTTGTGCCGTTCAGCCTGGCTCCTTCCCCTGCCAAAATCCAGCACCCGCCCAGCTCTTCCTTGCACCTACACGGCCTGTGCTCTCCCCAGTTAATTTTAGGGTAGGGGGGTGGCCCTTAATGCTTGGAGTTTTGTGGCAGCTGTTCCTGCTGTGGCCAGACCCCTGCAACACTGATTTTTTTGGATCTCTGTAGGATTCTTATAAATGCCAGATGAGGCTTTGAGCAACCTGGTCTAGTCATGGCAAGGGGGTTGGAACTAGATGATCTTTAAGGTCCCTTCCAACCTAAACCATTCTGTGATTCTATGATTCTATGAGAGGTTTGTGCTAGCTCCCTGGGAAAGGACGACTTGGTAACTATTTCTTCAGGGGTATTACTGCAGGAGGAAGATTCACTGACAGTTTGACAGCTTAATATTTTATTTACGGTGTTTGTATTTTAAAAATGTGGGAATGAATGCTGTTTGCCTAAATGGCAGAAAATGATTTTATATTTAATTTGTCCCAGTGGTCCATGTGGTGCATTAAAAAATAAACTAAAAATAAAAGAAATGGTTCTCAGTAATAATAAAATCCATTTGGCAGTGGTGGCCTTAATTGTTAATCAAAGTGATGAGGTAGCTGGGGCTCAGGGAACATGGTGGTCTGGGGAGCCTGGGACAGTGTGTAGATGTTGCGGGGGGTGAAATGCAAACCCCTCAAAGATGATCTTTTCCCAGACCCCTTCCATTAAATAAGTGGGTGAAGCAGCTGCGAGTTTTAGTGAGCTAAAGTGTTCTTTCAGTATGCAGCTGTTTCCGCAATTCGATTTGTCTTTGTATACACAAAACTGCCGTAAGATTTAAAAGCTAAAGATTTAGCGGTGTTTGCTGGAAACAGAAGCCTTTGCGAGGCATCTCAGGTCGCTCTTTGCCATGGTGAAACTCAGCCCAGGCACTTGATGCTGAGGCGGGCAGGTTGGGAGTCACTTGAAAGGCAAGGGGAGAAGATCTGGTTTTGTTTCAGTGGCAGCGAACTGGGACTGCCCGTATTGGAGTGCTGAAAAATGACTTAATTACTCCTGTTAGAAAAACATGCAGTGTGGCACAAAGGCAATGAAATAAACAGAGGTGAACGTGCCGGTGATGAAGCACATGGGTCAGCGGGGGAGCCTGGCTCTCCTGTGCCGTCCATCGCCTCCCTTCTGCAGGGAAAGCCCCGGTGCAGAGTGTTCCCGGGGGGCATCTCTTGTTCTTCCTTGGCTCTTCCCAGGGTGCCAGTTGGTTGTTCCTGTCCCACGGCATCTCAGTGACAGTCCCAGGAACTCGTTCTCTTTTTCCTGTTTCGGTGGTGAAGACTGCTCCCTTGTGCTCCTCCAGCCCTATCCGCCAGCTCCTGTAGCAGGGCTGTAGGCTCTTCGGGGCTCGTCATGTCGGTTGTCGCTGCTTATTCTGTCTGTGCAGCACCTAGTATCGAGGCCATGATCTACAGCACCTCCCATACTATTGCATTAAGGTAAAGACATAACTAAAGCAAGACCCATGGACTGGGAGTCGAGCTGGCTTATCGACTGAGCTGCAAACTCATCCTCTTACAGGCTTCTGTGCCTCAGTTTCCCCAAAGTCTAAAATGGGGATTTTTATCTGCTTCACAGGGAGGCTTAGCTTGCAAGTTTTGTAAAGGGCTGGAGATGAGACAACCTTAGCAAAACATTTGGTTGAGTTCACCCTTTGTACACATTTGAACCAAGAACAGGATTAGTAGAAATGCAGCAGGTCAGGGATGATCTGGTGCAAGAGGAAGAGGTGAAAGGCACAGCACAGTGAGCTCCGTGTGCTGAACAACAGGATTGATGAGGAGAGGCTGTGGCCTACCTGCCTCTGTCTTCCACTGTATTTTTATAAGCACGTATTCCTGCAACTAATAAAAGTGATAAAGGACAGGAGCTGGACTGTCCTCATCAGATTTGCAGGTCCAAATTGTGCTTGTGGCTGTGGAGACAGTGAGTATATAGGAGTACATTTAAAAAAAAAAAAAGAAAAAACCCTGGTCTCTTGGCCCCATCTTTGCAGAGAAATTGCCCACGTTGTGATGTGCTTTGAGCATATGGATAATTTCTCAGTGTTGGTAGAGCCTGAGTTTTTGACAGGCAGCTGTGTGCTCTCTTTGCAGCTGCTTCAGGGTCATCCTCCCTGCAGAGACCTGCCCCAGCTCCTTCTGCGGTGGCAGTGGAGGTCCAGCAGCACTGTTGGCATGCCAGCTTCATGCTACGCAGGGATGTGAATGAGACTGCTGCATGGGCCTGTCCCTGGGCAGGGAAGCTGTTTTAGTCAGGCTGATGATGCTTGGTTGGTCGTCCTGCCATGATGGAGCTGCAGGGTTGACTTTGGAGTCCAGGCTTCAAGGCTGCCATGGGCAGGCTGGGTTAATGCTCCAACTTCTGACTCTGTTATAGCACGGGCACTGATGACAATTGGCTAAAGCCGCAGAAAATTATCTACTTTAATCTCTTGTTTTCTTTCTCCCACTTTCCAAATGTTTCATCTTTTAGGCCGAAATGTGGTTCTTGTGAGAAGGCTTTGTTTTAAAGTAGCAGAGCGAGACAAAGCAACTGTGGTGAAACCTGCATTGGCTATTTTGTGGGCCCAGGAGGAAAAAAAAATAGGAATATTTTTCGTGACTTTTTTATTTTGGACAGGCTGAATCCTGAAACAGCCAGGTCTTGGCTGGAAAAGTGCTCTTATCCAATAAAGATGTCTTCAGAGGTTCTCTGAAAAAGTCTTCCTGCAGGACAAAATTGGAAAACACTGATGCTTTCCATCTGCCCGCATACTGAGTGCCCCAAATGAAGTATTTGGTGCCAGAGAGTGTCATGCTCAGTAATGCCATGCTGTACCTTTGTGCCTTTTGGTAAAAAGCCTAATAAATGAGGAAGAGCATGTAAGAGCCACAAAAAGCAGTGCAGCTCCTTGGGTAACTGGTGAGTTAGCCTCTGAGTGTGCGAACAGGGATACAGTAGTAGTGCAAATGGGAGCCATCACATCCGCACAATGAAGTTAAAAAGATTCTGTGCTCCCTATGTAGTTTTCCAAAGTAATTTCAAATTGTAAAAATTAATAGTAAAGTATCGGAGTTAGGAAATGTGAATGTTGCAACTGCTCACCGCAGACTCCTGTTGCTCAGTGATGTGCTCATGCTGTAATTCCCAAGTGCTACACTATGTATGTGTTGTGGTTTTGTGGTTTTTTTTTCCTTTGAACCTTTCTGGGAGACATTTTAGATCTAGGTGCATGGTAGGCTGCTGCTGGAGTAGGCTGTATGTGTTTCCTAACCTTCTGGCATGTCTCAGTTTGGCTGAAGTACCTGTTTTAAACCTAAAGGTAGGGCACAGCCTCCCAAAGTGATCTCTGGGTGGGTTGATAGAGGCAGTGACAAACAGGTAGGGAATAACCCCATCACCCACATAGGGACGCTGAGTTGCCACATCCCCGCTGGTGCTACCCTTGCTTCTGTGATGCTAAGGCTCTTGGGTTTGCGTTGGGCAACAGGAGAGCCAGCTCCCGTGGCAGTACCAAAGGCAGGCTGGGGTGAGCACCGTCATGTTTCTCCCCTTGCTCACGGTGCAATGTGGTGTTTATACTGAAGTTGGGTTGGCAGCAGAAGGATCGATGCTCTGCGATGAGGTAACCCTTTCAAAAAATCTGTTGGAGCAAACCTGAGCAAACTTGCATCTGTTTGCACCCTCTCTGCATTTGGGTGGTCTAAGTCTGGCTGTGCCATGCCTGCTAGCTGAGCAGCCCTGTGGGGCATTTCCAGTCTGTGCTGGGAAAACTGTACCACAGTGGTTGGGCACTCCCAAAGAAATTTTGGGAAAGGCTGGGAAATCAATGTTCCTTGGGGACTAGCTGTGGTCAGCACAGAGGGACCGTTGGGTCAGGCAGTGATGAGGTGCGGTCAAGTGAGGTCTAGCCTCGGAGAGGCTGCCCAAGCACCTATCAAAAGCTCCCTTTGGCCAAGCGTGAAAGGTTTTAAGTCAATGGATGGACTGCTGGCTCGGGTCAGGTTCTTGAACAGACACGAATCTCATGCTACGTGCTAGGCGAGCCAGGAGGAGGTGGTTTGCAGTGAAAGTAAACGATGTTGTCCTTACAGCACAGGATACAGATTGAGTCACATCGGGTAGTAGGGGAAAATCTGCTGATCTGCTTGCATCACTTAGATTATTATTACTTATTACTTATTATTTACTCATTAATTTTCTTGGGTCCAAAGCATCACCTTCAAGAAAGATGTGCTGGAGTTGAAGGGAAATACGGTGGGGTGATATAAATGATTGTGCTTGGCAAGGCTAATACGAAAAATAGGTTATTTACTACGTTCTTCTTTCTGCTGCCATTCAGCTGCTAATTGTGCAGCTCTGCCCTGTGTGGCTGGTACCACTCTGACCTTTGCTGCCCCTCGCACCTGTGAATCAAGGGGGCTACCCGAGTGCTCCTGCAACCCCCGTGGTTTTGGATGCTTTAGTCTCAGCATGGCAATGAGTCCTCTTGCCCACCGCCAGCATCCTCGGAGCAGTGGGTCTCACCAACTCTTGCTCATGCTTATCCACTGAGGAACTGGCAGGGACAGTGTACTGCGGGGACGTTGTTAGAGGCATATGATATGTGCAAAGCTGAGCCCTTTAAATCTTGGTGCCCTAGTTAACGGGGATTTAGTCCTCCCAACCTGTCACAGCCCATCTCATTTTTCCTCCTCTTTCTTTTTAGTTAGAGGATTACAATTGTCGCATTGAGCTTAAAGGGGATTGGAATGCTCTGTATCTTTCTTCTGGCTTTCCCCAATATCTCCTAAGAGACATCATAAAGAAGGGCCAGGAATGGATAAACAGGTATTAGCACCACTACAAGCACTGAAGAAGGGGTGAGAAAATTCTCCATAACCTTTCATGCCTGCCTTCTTGCAGGCTCTGCACGGGGTGCTCTGTGGCCTCCTGAACTGTGGCAGCTCCCTGACACACTGGCATTAGTCCGTGTCCCCAGATCGCCTGGTATGCAGGAACAGTGACTCCTGACAGTCAGTTGGGCAGGAGCAGCAGCTGCAGGAGGGGAGAGTGCTGATGGGAACTGGGTGTATGAAGGGATCCCCTTCTTATTCTTCTGTGCCTCCTGTACCTTAGGAGCCCGGTAAGGTAGTATTCTAGTTCTGCAGCTCATGAGCGTGCAAAAGGAACTTGTTGCTACCCATGGGTTGCATATTCAGAAAACCCAGTGTGGAGATGCACTCAGTTCCTTCAGCTGGGCTTCAGCAGAATCCAAAACTGTAACATCAAAAGTTTAAGTGAGATATCTTGACTTTTTTGGGGGGGTGGGTCAGTGGTGCTATTCACGATGGAAGAATCTTTCAAAGTGTTAGAAAGCAGTAATGCACAGTGACCATTTGAACTCCCTAGTTTATATAGCAATGAATCTAAGAAATTAGGAAATAATGCAGCACACAGCATTTATTAAATGTCCAGGAATTTGCTAAACCAAGTCTTGTGACAGATTCATTAAGGCTGAATAATAAATTTTGAGGATCCACGTTGCATTATCAATTTTCTTGTCTAACTTTCTGTTAATGCTTTATAATTCCACTAGAAATACACCTCCCACTTCTATATTGAACTTGCTGGCCCTGTGTGAAGCTTTAATTGTGGTTCATGGCATTCTCTGTGGCAAGGACAGCCATGAAGCATGTTGCCAGAAGGTTATTTTGAATCATTAGAGGCAATTCATATCTTTCCAGTCTTGAGTAGGTGAGTTGAATTTGAATGGAAAATATTTCTATCAGAAATTTGATTTAAGTTATCAATTTAATATTCTTCTGCCCAAGGTGAATTCCCATATCATTGTCATTATCCCATATCATTGTCCCATATCTGATGCAGGTAAATTTAGATGCATTTTGGTCCTTGCCTGTCAGTTAGCGGCCCTTTGAGAGTCAGATGCTGCACAGCCTGGGATGGGCTCAGCACTTCTGCAACGTAGGGTTCAGATCTACACTGCGTCACGATTGGGGTGACTGCAGCCATTACCTGGGTCTGCCTGGCAAGAGCTGGGTGAGTGTTGGCAGTGTGCTTTGGGTTCAGGTGCAAAAGCAGAGACATGGAGAGAAGCTGTTCTCTATGAAAACTCAGCCGTCTCTGGCAGCTGTCAGCCTTTCCCTTGCCCTGGCTGTAACTCTGTGAGCCGAGGGAGTGCATAGCCCAGCTCACAGATGGGCGTGTATCTCCGCAGCAGACTCTTTCTGTACGTGAGGGACTTGTTTTGAGGCTCTTCTGGGATGGGAGAGTGAGGCAAGGTGATTTGTTGAATAATAGGGGCTGTTAGGGGCTGCTGCAAGCCTCCCTGGAGTTACCAGTTGCCTTGCCATCCTTTTCTGAGCAATTTGCACAGCAAAGTTACGCAGCCTGAGATCTCCTGTACATCTTCCTCCTAGCCCAGACCTCACATACCTCCTGTGCTGCTGGGTCCCTCCTGATGGTCTGCACATCCCTCCTCATACGGGTGTTTGAGTATCCAGACCTGGGGCTCTTCTGTGCAAGGTGAAATGCGAACCAAAAAGACAGCTTCTGTCCCAGGGAGTTTATAACCTCCATAGATGAGTAAGGTAAAGGGTTGGGGAGAGAAAACGTTCTTCTCCCCATTTTCCTGATGTAGAGCTGAGTTAAAGCCTCAATCTCTGCTGAAAGGAAGAAAAGAAAAAAAGAAAAAAAAGGTATGTTCGTTATTCAGATCTGCTAACCTCTGGTTATTAACTCTGATTGATTAAAATACCAGTGAAGCCAAGACAGCTTGGATATTAACTGTGTACCAACATGAATTCAAAGAACTTTGCACTGGATTCAAGCTACTACCCAGAGACAATTAAAACTCAGTTTGTCCTGTGGTAGCTGCTGTTGTAACTGGCCGTACCTCATTCTTGTTAGGGTTTCACTTGCCTTGGTGGTTTGGATCACCTCCCCACCCTCTGTAATTTCTATGTGGTCAGTGATGGGTTGGCCACTTAAAAACTGCTTTGGCACTTCGCATAACCTGAGGGGGCTGAGATAGCTTGGGGGGAATAAATTTGGCTTGTGTCTGGGGAGGTTGGTAACTTTCTATCTCCTCAATTACCCTGAGTGCCAGCTAAGGTTTTTGGTATGCATTTTTTTTCTGCGTGTTCATTTGGGGGAAAAAGCAGCATTTCAGGATAAGCCACTGGGAGTGGGAGTGGGGAGACAGATTAGAAAAAGCTTCTAAATGATTCCTATATGTGCAAATGTTAATCATTAAATCTGTTACCGCTTAGCAGCATGACTTCTTGTCATGATAAGCTGCCCCTCCAGGCTGAACAGGAATAAATCTCAGGGTGTTTCTTGAGCTCTCGGAGCTGGACTTCAGCCTCTCCGACCTCAGCCCTAATACTGAATGGTGTTTAAACAGTCCTTAGCAGGCTGTGGTCGCAACCCACATGGCAGTGGGGCTCCTTGGGGCTGCTGCTGCTTCTTCAGTCTTAACTGTGTCTTTGGAGAATTAAATTCTCAAATTTATCAGGGTAAAGTGAGGTTCCCCATGTTATGTTGTTTTTAATGCCAAGTGACATCTGTAACCATCATCTGGATTCTTGTTCTGTGCTCAGACCAGTAGCCTGTGTGATTTGCTCTTCTTGGGGGAAAAAATACACCGTAGGCACTTTAATCATTCTCTCCGCAGAAAAAGGAGTGTTTGCATTTGGGAACATGCTCCTGGCATTTGTAGTATGTATTCATTTTTCGTCTTACTACCAAGTTCTTAAAGCAGATAGGTAACAGAAACGTGACTGCCTGCATGCTGAAATGCTTATATTCCTGTGTGGTGGCACATGGCACAAGTTATAATGGGCAATACCATCTGACTGGGCATATGGCCTTTTTGCCACAAGTTATTAATAGTCAAATGCAAACACAAGCAGCAGCATCTGCTTTTGCAGGAGCAGAATTTTACAAGGATGAATTCAGGTAGTTGAACTCATTTCGCCCCAAAATAGGAGTCTGAATGTAGGGCATCCACTGCTGCGGATGTTGAGAAGGGGTAGGTGACTGGTTCAGACTATGTCAATCTGGACGACATCAGTTGGATGATGAAAAGTTACAAATGGATGACTAGGTCTTTACCCCCGTTGTTTTGGCGAGTGATACTGGGTAATATTTGTTGCTAGTAATTCTGTAATGCAGGCAGGGGAAACTTAGCAGTCTAAGGTGTGAGGACCCTGAGGTACAGCCTGTACCTGAGCCGGACAACCCACTCTGCGAGGCACCCTGGAGACCGTCTCTTCTGATCAGAGAGGTAAGGAGCAATGTTTCTGGGTCAGCAGCAGTATGCCACCTGAAGAAGGCTCCTAACAGCCACAAGCAATTCTAAGTCCCTAGGGAAGTCTGTCCTGTTTGGCATAGACTTGCTATTGCTTCTTGAACGTCTCCATACAGCACTACGGCATTGGGACAGAATTGGTTCTTCAGAGTGGCTCTGCGCTGTAAACAGAAACAGGCTATTTGGAGGGGGAAAAAATGGCCAAAATAGACTGAAAACCCTGATGATCTGAAGGAAATACCTTTGCTTCTGAGAAGGGTGGGGGGAAGAATCCCCACCCATTTGGTAGGGCCACTCAGGCTCCCCGTAGGCTTTGCTTGCAGAAGAAATACTTGCAATTCTCCTGCCAGTTCAGTACCTCCAGCATTACCAAAGCACGCGTGAAAAACAACTGCATGGGAATGTCTTCAATGTCATTTAGAGGGCAGCTCAGCTCTCTGTCATCTGGGCAGACACTGAGTCTGGCAAGGAGAAAGGTATTTATACGGTGCTTTACTAAGCCTTGACCTAAAAGAACTTGTCACTGTGCGTTTCTCAAAAACCTGTTAATTTAAAAAAAAAATCTCTCAGTTTTTAATGAAATCAATTTGGTGCATTTCTGAGAGTGTGAATGTGAACAGCTATATGCTCCTTGATTTACTGACCTACCTTATATGAACTTGGAGGAGCTTCCTTCATGCTCCCTGCAGATGAGAAAGACATATGAAAGAGGCCTGGGGTGCAAAAACTTTTGTCTTTAGTATATGCTCCTAGTGTAGGGTGGGTGTGGAAGTATTCAAATATATTTAAAACATTTGAATGTCTGCTGAAATGTAAAATCTTGATATTGTCTTTCTTACCTTATCACTTCAGCTATTTGTATTAGGAAAAAAGAGGGGGTTCTTGTACTTCCTCTTTACACATATGGTGGTGTTTGAGCCAGTCACAGAAAGTGGAGGTGTTAAAATAATTGTATCATCCAGGCAGCCTCCCTGCAGATGCTGACTACCTCCTGTAGTAATGGCCCACACTATCTCTTGGAGCCTCTTGCTTGTTTGGGGATGTACAGAAACCATCTGATAGCTCTTCCTTCCCTCCGTCCCGTTAAATAGGTTGACAGTATGATATACAGGATGCACAATGCTGTGGTTTTAGTCTGTACTGAGCCAGATTGAATGCTCAAGGTCCAAAACCAGAAAGAATTATTATCTAAGGATTACGGAGTAGGATTCAGTGTCACTGGGCTGGAGCTGACTGCTGCTTGCCGTAGAAGGAGCTCAGCCACATCCCCTCCTTTGAAGATGTGTGATTTGGGAGGAGAGGACTGCTGTTAGAGAGGCCTGTCTGCTCCTCCAGAGCTGATTTCAGAGCCTGCCTCCCATTCAGGTAAGGGAAATGCTATCAGTGGAATTTTTCCTAGTGTATTAAGTGACCTGGCTGTATGTCATGGCCTAATGGTGTTACCACAGAGAGCAGCGGATAGAGGATGATTTTCCTTGAACATTTTCTTTGCTGCGTGGGAAAGGGGCTGCTCCCATCTGATTCGTCTGCTAGGCAGCCAGATTTCTCTCTGATGGTCAATAAACAGAAACTGCTGTTTTATACACCAGAAACGGCGGTACTGGCTGCTACAGTTATGACTTAGTTTCTAGTGTCAGGTTAGTTAGGACTTAGATATTGCACTAAGCCAAGGATCTGTCTACTAAAGATGTACAGCCTGAAAGTGAATCCATATTTCTACGTTAAACAGATTTGTAGCGGCGTCTGTACTGCCCAATGTTTTTTACAGGGGAAACAGTCCAGAGACAGTAAGATTGAGACACTTCAATTGGTACTTTCGGTAATAAACATTTTTTGTGTTGACTCGTCTGGTGCACTTGACGCTTCAGAAATGTGGTAAGTGCTTAAGCATCTTCTTTTACAGATCAAGAGTCTGAGGGAGGCTCAGAAAGGTTAAAGTCTTGATTTACACTGATTGCTCAGGCTCCGTTGACTTTCTCTTTGAATGTCTTTCCCACCGGGCATTTGACTGACATCCCTTTCCCTACAGCGTCAGTGCACATGCAAATAGTGGTGGCTGTTTTGCAGGGAGGGGAGGTGGATCAAGGAAAAGGGAGGTGAATATACCCCGCCGATGCACAGTGCCAGCATGCTTTGCCCCCCAAGGATGATGCTTTTCCTCTTGGGGTGTCTTTGGGATGAAGCATCAGAAGAGCTCAGGTGTCTGTTTGCAAGTGTGACATCTTGCAGTGCTGCAAGGTGAAGGCCCTTGTAATGAGTGGCTCAAATGAGGCAAACAGTAACGAGCTGTCCAGGGATGGTTCATTGGCTCCTGCCTAGCAGAAGGAAAAGTGTCACTGTGATTAGTGCTTACCTAGCTATGCAACGGAATTTTATCCTTGAACTGAGTTCCTGGTTAAGATAAAATCCCTTGGGTGAGACGCATGCCATTTGCACAGGGTTCTTAATTAGAAGAATTCATCATAAACACAGGCATTTTTCTCTTGTTAATATGGCAGGGGATAGAGATTAATTACATCAGCAGAAATATGTCTGTTGTTGTTTACTATTTCTGTGAAATGTGGCAGTCCTTGGTGTCTGCAGAGATGAGGTTCCATATGATATTGCTGTGCTGCCACTATTATGCTTTTAATTACTTAATGAATTACTGACTTTTGAGTTAAGGTCACTCCATAAGGCTTGCTATGCTGATCAGGAGATGCTTAAAACTTCCATATTCAAAAATTTCTACATCTGCAGTGATAAAGGGGGAAAATCATGGCATGTTTAGATTTTTAATAGCAGCCCTCTCCTAAAATATCTGTGCTCTCCTGTCCCATACTGCCACTAGCAAAGGAAGGGATAGAGTGCAAGGAGATAATTTACTATGATAATTTCAAAATGAACAGCTTAGTTTGGGGCACAAACAGATCTTGCATCCTGCTTCTCTCCCCTCTGTCCTCCTGCCCTCTTCAGTTCAGCTGGCCAAGGGATACCACTTTGAAAGTGTCTGAAGAAGAGGAAGTCCATTGACTGTGCAAGGCTAAGAACTGGACATTAAAATTGCTTATTGAGTTCTTCTGTGTGAAACCTAGCTTCCAGCACCAAGGATTAATTGCTTACATTCAGATTTTGAAGGGTCTATGTCTCTCGCAGAGGATAATGCAAGAGGCTTGCTGGCTCCGAAGCACGTAAGCATCATTTGAAATGCTTGCCAGTGGGGTGCAGCAGGGCTCTCCTCTGAAGCTAGCGGGAACAATTAGACCACTGGAGAGTTGGTTTTGGTGGGCTTTTTTTGACCAATAATCCCCATCTATCTCCTCAGGGAAATTTTCTTTTAGCTGGTTTGTCTCCTTTCTTCCTTCCCAGATGGATATCATGGTATAAACAGATTGCTAAGGAGAACTGTTTCCTTCCCCTGCCTAAAATGGAAGTGAACGTATGGAAGCTGTCTCACAGAGACAAGTTTTGAGTCCTCTTTTAACTTGGCAAAGACTTTGCTCTCACTGCAGGAGCCTTGAGGAGCAATGCCAGTGTGGCAGACAGAGGCAGAAAGGGATGCCCACGTAGATGGCTTACAGGAAGAAGGGACAAAGTGTGTTTTGAGGAGATCCTTGTTGTAGCAACTGGGTACACACCTATAGTGTACTGGGCCAAATCCCACTTCGGCTCTTACAGTAGTTAAAAGTTGTGGTTTTCAGTTGCTTCTGTCCTCTAAGCACAAAAGCAAGGAGATCCGTGGTACTACTAGAGAGAAAACAGGTGTTTGTCCATGTGTTTAAGAGCTGCTCTTCAGTGAATGCTTTATTGCAGATGCTCTCAGCACACTTCTTGCACTTTTCTTGTGGGATTAAAGCGTTAAGAAATCTTCTTCATCCCCTTGTCTTCCATACTCCCATGTCATGAGTTAGGGATGAAAGTGCCTCCTCTGTCAAATACCGTCTGATGGAAGGTCTTGCCTGGAAGATTTATCTATTTCAGTATGCAGTTTTTCAAGTTTAAGTGGACATTAAGTTGGAATTTAAAGAAATATCCCAAAATGAAGGAGGGTAGAAAAAGCCTTTCTGCCCGTCCTTGTTCTCAAGTGTGCAGTGCCTATCCCTCTCCGAAGAGGAACAGACTGTTGTGGAGTTAAGATGCTTGAAGAGCCACTGACCTGTAGGCTGTGGTGCCTTCTCTGTCTAGAAAAAAACCCAGAATAGTTTCTGTGCAGTTTTTTAAATGTCTAGCTTGCAGTTTGGGGACCCAGATGTGAATGATTTTGAGATCTGTTGCATGTCTGAGGATGAGAATTACAGACCCTTAGAACAGATAAGAATTTAGTTAAAATAGATAAGAATTTACTGACAATCCATATCTTATTGGATTCCTCCATGTAAAATCTCATGTACAGCACTGAGGATTAATTGATTAAACTCTTCTCTAGAAAATTTTATTCTTTAATATGTGAGTAATGTAAAATTGCCTTACTGGCTCAAAAAAGCATAAAAACAGGAGTTTAAAGTGGCTTTTGCCAGGCAGGGAATACTGTTATCTGCTTTTAATTATAGGACAATATTTTCCGGGGGGGGGAAGATTAATCCAAGTCTTTTGTATTCTTATGGTGAATGGAAGCAATTAATTAAAATAAACACTTTGGGTTTGAGTTTTGGAAGGTCTTTCAGATGAAGGACTTGGGTAGACCTGGAAGTAGGTGTTTTATGAAGCTGTTTCCTGCTTTGCAATTCTCCCTTTGAGCTGAGGTGGAAAGGAGGTGTTAATCACTTCTCAAGGGCTCTGCAAGACATTGCTGCAGTCTTGTGAACATCATTGATTGTGTCCTCCAAAAGATCTTGCTGGGGCCATGCAGCTGGAAGAAGGGATGGACAGCTGTGGTAGCTTGCTGAAAGAGGCAAGAATATTTGATTTAAGAGCCTGCAGGCACTGTTCCTCTTGCTCTGTTAAGGCACTAATCTTATATTTTGCTCTGCAGGTTACCATGAACAATTGTGCCATTCCTCCGGATTTTGCTAGTTGCCAGTAGGGACAGTGCTTGGGAGGTCAAGAAACACAGGAGGAACTAGCCTTACCAAGACATCCCTCCATCTGTCTGCAAACGATGCCTGTATTTCCTTGTCCCTGGGCACTGCCTCCCTTTTGAGCTGTGAAAGAGGCAGAGTACAGCCCCATACTAGCAGGAGATGGGGGCTCTGCTAGGTCATGAGAGGCCTGGGGCAGACGAGTAATCTTCCAATATCTGGATTGAGAAGACACTGAGGGATGTGAGGTGTATTTGGAAGGAGTGTGGGCGGAAACAGGAGGAACAAAAGCCGAGTTGGTCTCCACCAGATGCTGGCTATGGTCCCTGAGGAAAAGAATTTTTGCTCTGTTGCCACTGATGTGGCACTGTAACTCAAAGTTAAAGCACTTGGGCAGAGGTGAAGACACTATTCTGGAAATGTTTTGCTTCAGATGGGTTGACTGCAAAGGGAATTCTTCTTGTTAGCCTGGTATTAACCAGGGGCTATGAGAGGGATGGTGACTCTGTTACTTGCCTGGTATCGTGGAAGTATGCAGTGAAGGGTGACATTAAGTCATTAGCAACTAAAAGAAGTTGAGGGAGTTCCTTTTCCTCTTGGTTTAAAACTTGTTGCTTCACACACGCTAACACGGTGCTCCGGGAAGAGATCAAGGAGGTAAATATGTGTGGGAAAACAGAGGATGGGGATGGGTTCTCTATGTATGCTCTTCCCACTTGCTGCTTCCCTCCAAAGTTTATCAGTAATTTGGGAATTCGTTCTGGCATATTGCTCTTTATATTATAATAGGAGGAGTCTGTTCAAGGCATATCTGATGGGAGCTGGAGTACTTGTATGAGCTGTCATCTGTTGTTACCAGTCATCTGTTGTTACCAGGTTAAAGATGGTTGTTTGCTGGGGTGGTTGCTGCTCCCCCAGCTCCAGTTCAGCACTGAGTGGAGGGACTGAGAGGAAAGGTGTCATTTGGACTCGCTGTCCTCAGTTCAGCTCCGAGGGCTGCTGGAGCAGCCTTGCTGGAAATATTCTTCCAGTTTGAGCCACTGGCCTAAATGCTGGCTCCATAAGCCAGAGAGTGAACACTAACCTGGAGATAGAAAAGTCTTACAGCCTCTGATTCAGTGCATCTAAGTGACACAGAATGGGGAGAGCTTGCAGGAGGCCAGGCAGGGTAGATAAAGAAAGTTAATTTGGAGGGGAAGGATATTGCAACGTGGCAAGGTAGGACCAACTTTGTTTCCGTGTACTTTTTTCTTTGCACTCTAGACTGCAGAGAACAGCATCGATTTAAACATCCCTGTAGACCTTCCCCACTTTCAGATGAGGAAAGAAAGGGACAATAATTTTTCAGGAGACCTGAGGTGTGGCTATGTGCACAGTTTCTGAACTGAGTTGTCTGGGAGATGCATGTGTGTTATTTGTGTGGGTGTATATTGACATCCTTGAGGTTCACATGGCAGCCCAGCTATGAGTGCATGCTGTAATGATATTTTAATTGTGATAACTTCTGGAGACTTTTTCTTCAGTACAGAGGATTTTCATCATCTCTGTACTTATTTTCCTGTTTTATTTAAAGCAGTAATTTAGCTCTAGTGTTTCTCCTACTGCCCTGAGTGGTACAAATGAAAGAGCGACAAGCCGTTTGACTTCCTGAGCAAAACCATTGGAGGTCAGAGGGACGCCTCCCTGTATCTACCAAGGGAACTGACATATCTACCTAATGAGAGACCAAACCTGATCAGTTTGGCTGATGCGCTTCTGTCCCCACCAAGCAGAGGTCCATCTTGGACACCTTTAGTTTAAAAGGCCCAGAGCCTTCCTGCAGAAAGAGCTGGTGGCAGGTGGCTCCAGGACCCAGCTGCATTCCTTCCTCTCAGGGTTTCTCTTGTCTGGGGCATCCCTAAGCAGAACTTGGAGCATCCAAGAGCTGGGGACAAGCCAGGTTACAGTCCCTTCGTGTGTGAGGGTGGGCTTGCCCAAGACTGGATGACTCATGCGTGCATCCTCTGATGAAGTCACCAAGGCAGCAGTGACTTGCAGCAGGTAGAGCCCTCTTTAGTTGGAGGTGATGTTTGAGCCTTGCAGCAGAGGCTCTGCCAGCAAAAACTAGTGAATCACTTTCAACTCCATTGATGAAAACCATGATAAATGAGCATTTGCTTGTGATGGCTAAGTGAAGTTGTAGTACCTCAACCCATGAGATTTTGTGAGATGCTTCAGTGTTCCCAAGTTAATGAGCCTCCTTGAGATAGGTATCTCTTTTCTCTTGACACCTATCATCACGTCTCAGAGCTGACACAGTAGGATTTGAACTGTGTGACACTGGTTAATGCAGAGATATGAATTGCTGTTGCATTCCCTTTGCCACGGTGCGTGTCTGTCAATTGTCTCTCTCCAAGGCAGCCATTTTTGAAGCAGTCCATGACACACTGCTATTACGCTTTTGGTGAGGAAGATCACCTACTTTCTGCAAAAAGAAACATGATTTCTTCTCTGATCTATGATTAAAGATCAGTGGCCTTTTGAAAGATACCTTTCTGCTCTCCTTTAACAAAACTATTCATTCTGTTGTTCCGCATGGCTGACATATATATATCAACCACAGGCCTTGAGCATCACAGTACGGACCTCAAACCAAGACACTGCGTTTAAGGACTGATGATTCATTTGCAGGAACAGTACCAGGCAGTTATCCTCTGCAAACTAGGATACAGAAATGGGTAGTGTGCAGTCCTAGCAAATCAGGAGGGTAGGTTTGCAAAAATTGCTCCATTTTATGATGGATGTTCCTTACCAAGATTTGATGCTGTGAGACATTTTCTATTGTTTCACTTAACTGCTAGTTTCTAATGAAAAGTGTGCTGCTAAGCTCTTCTGCTCTGTGTAGTTGGGGCATTGGTTGCTAAAGGGTGAGCTTTCCTGAATTGCCGAATGTACCTAGTGCTTGGCTCTTTAAAAAAAAAAAAAAAGAAAAGCTTCTGGCAAAAGGATACCTTGCTGCTTCTGGAAGGATTCTTCCTTGGGTATTCTTGACTCTGAACATGACTGCAGTTAATTATATTTGAGGGTTAAATGTCTGGCAATCAACTTGTTTCATCTTTTCCAGATTCCTTGGAGTAGCCTATGAATGACATGATGAAAACCAAGCTGTTGGTCAATGCATGTTGATATGGCAGTTCTGGAAAACACCCTTATTACAGTTGTATTAAGGCTTCTGTAGATCACTGCCAGACCCTGGAAGTAGACTCTAGCATTAAAGGAAAAGTTAGCTTTACATTATTTGTGCTGGTCTTGTAAGGTCCTTTTGACTGAGCTGTTTAGGGAAGAAGCTGAACGTGGATGCTCATAACAATCTGATGATTGTTCTGAGAAAAGAGCTCCCTGAGGAGGTAAGGAGGCACAGCAGCGTGGTACTTGTCAGCGTGGGTAGGTTAGCAACACCGTGCTGGGTGCGGGCATCAGAGATGGCTTTGGTGAAGGAAGTGGGCAGAGCCCTGCAATTGCAGTGGGGCGTGAGGTAGGAGTTGAGCATCTCCTCTCAGCACCCTGCTCCCAGGTAGCAGGCCCTGCCACATCTGCAGCACGCTGCGAGTATTAATTTCCTTCTCACTTAACTGGGAACTGGCTCTGTTTGCACCGGATAAGAACCTAGCTTTTAAAAAAACAAAAGCAACAAACCAAACTAAAAATTACTATGGTATTGCTATGGTAACAAACATCTAGAAATGCAGACAGATCTCTGTATCAACTGCAGGTTTAGGCTTTATAGCCTGTGCCCTGGTGGTTGTATATGCCATCAGAGACAGAAATGATGCTGTAAAGGGAAAACAGCAGCAGGTTTATGATACCTTGGGATCTTTCCAAATATGTGACCTACTGCTCCCTCTGAGGCAGGCTAGGAGTGGTTGCAGGCTGTTGGTAGGCATCTGTCCTGGCCTGTTCACTACCCACCCAGGCAATGAGAGATGAGGGGCCAAATGCACTTCACAGCGCTGTTACGGCTGAGCAGAAATGGCTGATTATGGGATCGGCATTGGAATATCCTGTATTTTGAGTTTAAGAACACCTTGGCCTCTCGTCAGGGTTTTGAGGGGCTTTGACTAGTTGGAGAAGACAAATTCATTTTGCATATAGTGTATCATGTGCAGCTTCCAGCAGAACATTCAATGTCAGGCCTGGGAGAAAGCAAAGGGACCTCAGCTTCTTCCCTAGCATGGTGTTTAGTTGTGTGTGCAGTGGTTCTGGGTTTTGCTTTTTTTTCACTCTTGTTTCCCATTTTCACTCTGTTAGGGGCAGTGTTAAAATCAGTGAAGAAGGAGAGGAGGTGCTAGCAGCAGAGAGCTTTGAGTTTCTGGCCGAGATAGAGCAGGTTCTTCCAAAGTGCCCCTAAAGCATGGGGTATCTTGGTAACTCAGATAGCCATCTTCCCCTCCACAAGCATCTCCCCAAAACATGGCAGGACTGGGCAACAGGGCAGGAGAAAAAGGGAAGGAACTTCCACCAGGGCAGTACGGAGGTGTGGGGGACCCGTCTATAATTGTGGAGGCTGATGACCTGTCCTGAGGAGGCCTGGCTTTGAAGAGGAGAACAGGCCTCCTAAAAGAGGTCTTGTTTCCCTGCAGCCCTCTTTGAGGGATGATCCTGAAAGGATCCTGGCACATGAAAAGGAATCTGCCTCTTGTTATGCAAGGATTTCTCTGGCTTGCTGCTGCTACTGCTGCTCCTCTCGGGACCAAGTCACAGGCTGATTCTTGCTGACTACCATTTCTGGCTTCAAATTAGTTGAAGCTACTAAGTGTGAGATATCACTGATGACTTGATCTGGATGCTTTTGGCATGCCACTCATTTCTGTTCTACTTCGCATGTGATTACAGGAAAGCAAGGGAAGAACTCCAGGGAGCTCAGTCTCCTGTGCCAGGGCACGCGTTGGCATGTAGTTACAAGCAGTCATGCCAGTTAATGCTGGTAGTGTATGTGCATGGTCAGCTTTGCACTGACACTTGTAATTCAGGATTGCCCTCTGTGCGGAGTGCTTGACTCTAAAACCTTTTAATATTGTTTTGGGGTGGAAGTGGCAAGGGAAAGAGCTGGACGAAGTAATATATATTGACAGACAGTGACGTGCCCTTCAACTAAGGTAGATAAAGTCCTGAAGAATGTGTTCCTGTAAAAGTTTGGTACATCTGTTGTCACTGGTTTCAGAGAGCCAGAGCAACTCATGTTGCTTAAATATCTGTTAATTACAGAGAAAGATTGAAAAATGCTGTCCTGGCAATTGTCTGGATCCTGAGCAGTGAATGTTACTCAAGGGGAATGAAAGGTGCTATGCGTGCTCTGGCTCACACCCTGTGGCTGCAGAGGTCTCAGCGGGAGCTGCCTTTGTGCTAATCAAAAATAAGATTTGAAGTGTTAAGTGCATTTTATTCAGTAGGAGGTGCTGCTCTGCTAAAGAGTTTTGTTCTTCATTGGTGTTGGCTGTCTTGCTGGTCAGACCACCTTCAGCAGTGGCAGCGATAGCCTGCCACTATACAGGCATGCAGGTGAATACACTACCTGGGTGCTGTTGCTCCATAGTCCTGCCATGTTCAGAGTCATTATATAGAATACCTTGTACATCCAACCAGCTACAGTAAGAAATGCTTATTCCAGACTGTGCAATGCAGAGTTACAAGTTAATTCTTCTTTCACATTCACCTTTTGTCATTTCAGGGTAGGCTTCCCGCATCTTGTTCCTTCTCTAACCGTTCTTTCAAGTTTTTTGATGGTTGGTTTTCTCGTTGGTTTTCTTTTAAGTTTATCTTTGGTGCTGTCTGTCCCCATGCTTGCAACCACAGCTCTGCTTTTGGTTTTATGACTTTTTTTAAACCTACTTTGAACAAACCTGTCAGCACATTTCCTTTGTTCATGTTTGTTCATCTCCATGTTCCCTTCTGGAGCCAGAAATGCTAAAACCCAACAGGAGTGAGCCAGAAATGTGAAGAATGTCTCAACATCTTTTTCTATTTGGGAGAAAATGAATCGCGTTACAGACTCTATGTCTCTAACAAGCTGTATTGTATTTAACCTTTACCTCGCCACCACAACCTTCAGCTAGAAATTTATACATTATTTGTCTTCTGGGTAATGAAGCTATTTAACAACATAGTGGCATTTTCCAGGGCAGATAAAGATTTGGAAGAAGGGGTAGTTCAGTGTGTTAAACAGTCTAATTTTTCCAATAGATTGAGATGAAATAATGAGTGTGAACGACTGAAACATAGTGGAAAACAGGGGCCTCGATGAGTGCTGCGTGTCTGTTTGTTTCTCTCTGTTTATATTTCTGTTGTGGCTGAAATCCTGTCCTGCTGATGTCACTGGGAATTTTGCCACTGGATTTCACTAGTAATTTACAGCACACTTAGATTTTTGCATTGTGTTCTTCTGAATACAAACAACGCCTCTGTGCTTCATGCTGCTCTCTGTGGAGAGGAGCGAGCAGACCTCACCAAGCAGAGCTCATCCTCGTGAGCTACCCTGTGGTTTTCATGGAGCTGTGACAGGACTGAGTGTATCTAGGTAGGTTTTTTTTCATTCACATTTAGGAAAGCTGCTGAAGGTCCAGGCAAGATTCTTGGACCATCACATCACTGTTGGCTTTCTGGAGCTGTGCTCGCTCTTTGGTGAAATAAAAGTGTGGTGAAAAATGCACCTGCCCCGGTGTTCCTAGGCAATGGGCGGTGCCTGGGCTGTTCAGCTGCCCAAAGGCGTGAATGGAGTTCACTCAGTCCTACTGGTTGTACTCGGCTGTCATACTTTGGAAGAAGAGAATTTAAAAAAATGCATCCAGTAGATCTTGAGAAGGGAAAACTGTCTTCCTTGACAGCATCAGTTATACTCACACAACACTCCTCTGGGAAGCCAAAGGTTAGGGGCACAGCCCCAGCTATCAGAAACAGACACCTACATTTTTCTTATGACACACGTGAACTTTTAGTTTGAAAACTCGCTTGCAGAGTGGAAACTGCTGAGCTGGTGGCTGGGTTGTGAGCCAGCCAGCCAGCCGTGGCGGGGGGAGGCTGTCAGGAGTGCAGTCTTTGCATGGTATGAGGAAAGTGGGACTGAACTGCAGGGCTCTGGGAGCTTTCTGAAAATGAGATTTGGGCAAAAGCTCACTACTTGAATATGTGGAGAAAGATGTCAGACATATCTTTTAACAAATGAACTCAAAACCAGCAGCTCCCCAAATCTGCCTGCTCAGACTTATGGTTTAGCCAGGCCAAAAACCAGCTATAGCTGAAGGTTTCTGTAGCGGTGTTGTTGCTGACCATAAACATTCAAACATTACTTGATTTGAAAATCAAGTTGTGTCCTTCATCTTCACCTTCTGGGTTTTGAATTTCTAGGTGTCCACCTTTTTCTCTTCTGCAACTATGAAGGCAAAAAATTATCCTTTCAAAACAAAAGCTGTGAGTTCTCCTAAAAACATAACCCCAGGAGCTGCGTCTTTATGAGATGATCTTACAATACTAGACTCGCAGCGGAACTGTGAGCACTATATGTGTGGAGTCAGATGATGGCTGCCCTTTGTATCGGATAGAGATTGGCAGAGTAAGGGATTTCAAGGATCCTTGCTGGTCATTGCAATCATTGACTTTATTTTGCCGCAGTTTGCACCTGCAGAATGAGACAAATGCCCGTGTGAGGGACCGTGGCACTTTGTGCATGGGAGAACTGTGTTTCCATGAGCCATGGTTTTGGCCATACTTGTCCTGGGTGTATTTCAAGACTGTCAGATGTGTGTATTTTTGTGATGCCTGCTTCAATGGCTCTGCTCTTCCTGGGCTCTGCCCAGCTCTTTCTTGGTTGACAGTGATTAAATGGCAAAGCAGAGAGGCTCTTGAGGAGGCCTCTATTAATAAAGTGATTGAAGTCTGGAATGACAGAGGCCTGCCTAGTGTAACACAGGGTTTTTCATATTTGACAGGCATATATGAGCCCATTTCATGATTCTTCATTGGTATGCACCATACTTGATTAAATTTGGTATTGGGGAGGTGAATTTAATGCCTTTGCAATTGGAGACCCAAGCAGAAGCAGAGTGCGGCTCTGAGGGTCTTGTCAGTTCAAATTGATTGCTGGGTCCTGGAATTGAAGCAATGCAGTAACTGAAAAATTAATCAATTAAAATGGAATATCATTTGGCTCCTAAACAAAATGCCCACGGCCTGATATTCTCAAATCTTCACTGACAAACAGACAATGAGTTTTTCCACTATTAGAAGACAATGTTGCATGCCACAGGGCTGAATGCCCAACAGAGAACATACCTGAGTGAACAAGGTCTTGTGCAGAAGGACTCATTTTTGTAATAAATCATGGATGCACGTGCACCATCACTATTGTCACTACAGAAAGAGTAGCAGTACAGTCCCTGGGGATAGATCTCATGGCTTTGAACCTCCGAAATACAAGTCTGCACTGTGAGCTGAAGGTCATTCTTGAACTTCTCTAAGAAACTAGGTCATGATTCAATAGTGGCATGAGGAATTATATTCAGTCACTTCGTTAAATGCCAGTTTGGTTATTGGTTTACAGACAAGTTGCATTTTCATATTGGGCCTGGCTAACTCCCAACCAGCGGGTCCTGCCAAGAGCCCTTCTGTGTGATGTTCAAAAGCTAATGTGGCGAAGAGCTGTGTGAAGCATCATGGTAAATTACCTGACTTGTCAAGGTCGCGTCCTACCCAGGTGTTAATTCCTGGGAAGACAAGCTCCGTGCAGGCTCTGGGGCTGTGGGCCAGTCTCCAGGAGCAGCATGGTACCCCAGCTGGCACAAAGGCAGGAGTGTGGCTCCCTGAGGCCAGTCTGCCACCCGGCTCGGTCTGCGGGATGTGCCGTGCTTCCCACCTGCATGGTGCAGCTGTCTGTGAGAGGGGCTGTAACAGGATCTATCTGGTGATTAACATGGGGAGAGAGGAGAGAGTTAGTGCAGAATTGGGTAATATTCAAAATCATGACTGTTTGAGCAAGACCCACTAACAAAAACATGTTGGGAAAAAATCTTTCCATGCTGCAAGAAGGGAAGAAATTCCCACCTCCTGCTCTGGGGCTGGGTTTGTCCCTGCTGGGGGTGTGTAAAGTCCCCTTGTCTTCCTGGCTCAGCTGTGCGTGTGCACAGTATTTCTGCAGGGTGTGAATGTTGGCTAGTTGCAAAACTACACTATTTTATTCTTAATCTTCTAATCTCCATTTAAAGCTCTAACTCCTGAGGATGAATGATTAAAAAGGTACTTCAACTTCCTTTCGCTAGCCTTAGCAAAAAGCCTTTACAGCGTGATCTTGAAGGCAAAGAAAATGAGCCCCAAGCTTAATATAATTAAATATTTTAATGCTCTGGGTAAGCAGCGCCTGGTCCTCAGTGCTAGCTGACCTCTGCTCGTCTCTTAGGTAACTAGTTCACTTCTGACTACGTTAGCAGCTTATGAGGTCTAAAGTTGCTTTCTCCTCTGTGAAAATATCTGTGGCGGCATCTGTCACTCTAGACAGTTGTGATTCACTGGGAGGAAAAAGCTGAATGTAGGTCACTTGAGTTCAAAGGGAATGGATTAGTACATCAGCACAGGAGGCACATAGACACATTGTGCAGACAGGGTAGGTGGGGGAGTGGGCACACAGAGACACAATTTATGTGACTGATGTGTTTAATGAAGACCTAGACCACCCTCATTTGAACTGTCTTACTGGCTTCATAGGTGCTACCAGGTAATCATGAGAGTATCATCAGTCTTGGTACAGAATGCTATGTTAATCTGTCTTGATATAGATGCTATAAATCAGAGTTCAGGTAATGTCCAAATGGCCACTGAGCATCTAAGACTTAGAAGACAGGTAACAAAATATTGTGCCTTTTTCTTCTTTGTTTTAGTAATTCAAAATCACTTGGAAACCAGGGACATTCTTTACATATTTAAATATCTACAAAGACCAGGATATTTTTCCAGAAGAAAAAGTGCAGCTTCCCATAGTGCCTTTTTTTTGCTCTGAGGGACCTCAAAACACACTTTTACAAACTGTGTATGTGTAACCTTTAGCAGCGCAGTACTCCTATATACAGTAAGTAACCTAGATGGCTTTTGCTAAGGAGGTTTGCTATGTGATACTAAACAGATGTCTGAATGCAGACAGCTTTGTGTCCATGTGACCGTTGTTTCTCTACACAAAACCTTCATTCCCAGAGGAACTATAACCCAGCTACCCGTTGGGATCTCTTTCTGACAATACTGCTGTTTTGGTGGGGGTGCCAGCATGAACTGCCTAGTCCCTTATGTATTCAAAGAGTGTGCTGTCATGTCTGTCTTCTCCCTGACATTAGATGTTGTCATGGATATTTATGGGTAGAGAGAGGTATGCTTGGAAAACAAGTGCTGTTTCAGGGAAAAACAACCCCACAGTCCTCACACTCCTCTCTCATGCTGGTACGCAGTAATTTTGAAGACCATCCCCTCTATTTTTCAGGGTTTTCTCCACATTGTTTTTCTCCTGGAGAGAAATAAAAAAGCATAAAGGTTTCTGTCAGCAAAAATGGCTGTGTTCATGTCACAGCAAAATTTGCCAAATAGGGAAAAAATGGCTTTACTCCAGGGAATGAGATGAAGATCAAATGAGCATAGAAGCCAGATGTATGTGTGTCTGGACATGTGGGTGTTTATGCAAAATCAATGTATGTGAATGCCATAAATATATTAAAAAATTGAAATATAATTTTTCAATTTTGCATAATGGACATCTGTGTGCATTAGACTTCAAACTGAGGGAAGAAATAGGCCTTGGCAACTGCTTTGCCTCATCTGGGGTCTGGTTTTCCATGGTTCTGAGCAGGCTCATTTCCTCAGAGCTGTTTGGAAGAGAGTGCCCTAGGGCATCTATCTTTGAAGCCCTTTTGGCTTCCGCTGCTTTGCTTTATTCAGCACTCCTAAAAACAAAGGACTAGAAGGATGCCCCAGGGCATCATGTGCCCTCTCTCCAGTTATGGGCAATGTCTTCCTGCCTCTGGGCAGCTGGGCCAGAAAACATTGCAGCCCTTGCTAACTGCTCAAGGTCTTTTCAGGACTACATAGCTGGGTTAAAGATGGACATACTTTATAGAAGTCATCTCCTGCTATATGGTATATCTATATATTATATACCTGTCTTGGCCAGCAGTAGAGCATGATAATCGATAGTATCATGCACCTGTCACATGTGAGGTTGTATAATAAATCCTGGCTTCTCAGGTTATCATTCTACAATGAATATGCATCAGGACTGTATTCAGAGGGGAATCCAAGTTGGCATGGTTTATGCCTGGACTGCTAATCCACATGGGGGTGGTGAGGGGTTAGTTTGTGCTGAAGCCAGTCACTGCATGTAGAAGTGACTTGTTTGCATGCAGTGCGATGCTGAGCTCATATAACCAGCATGGCAGAGAGTATCCCGCACTCTTTAACGCTGCTGACTGCAAAATGAGTAAGACTGATGTGTGCTGTAGTGCTGGCGCTTGTGTACTGTGTGTTACTTTTGGCTGTGCTCCAGTTGTCAACCCATGCTGCTTTGCGTACCTTTCGGACCTGGGCAAAGTCATAGAAACATAGAATTGTTTAGGTTGGAAAAGACCTTTAAGATCATCCAGTCCAACCATTGACCCTACTCTACCAGGTCTGCCACTAAATCATGTCTCCAAGCACCACATCTACACGACTTTGCAACACATCTAGGGATGGTGACTCAACCACCTCCCTGGGCAGCCTGTTCCAATGCTTGATAACTCTTTCAGTGAAAAATTTTTTCCTAATGTCCAGCCTAAACCTCCCCTGGTGCAACTTGAATCCGTTTCCTCTTGTCCTATCGCTAGTTACTTGGGAGAAGAGACCAGCTCCCATCTCACTACAACCTCCTTTCAGGTAGTTGTAGAGAGCAATAAGGTCTCCCCTCAACCTTCTCTTCTCCAGACTAAACAGTCACAATTCCTTCAGCCGCTCCTCATAAGACATGTTCTCCAAACCCCTCATCAGCTTTGTTGCCCTTCTCTGGACACGCTCCAGCACCTCAATGTCCCTCC
>VYXH01001777.1:67867-131123 GCA_013397275.1 Burhinus bistriatus
CTTCTTGTAGATGGGTGTCACATTGGCAAGCCTCCAGTCATCTGGGACCTCCCTTGTTGACCAAGACCGCTGATAAATGATGGAAAGTGACTTGGCAAGCTCCTCCGCCGTCTCCCTCAGCACTCTCGGGTGGATCCAGATGTGCTTCTTGGAAGTATCGCTCCCTTCTGTAGACAAGGACATGCAGGATCAGGATGAAATACCACAAGAAGGATGCTTCTCCACAGAGTCACTAAAGAGATGGCTAAGTAGGATCATCAGGCAGAGGCCTCATGGCTGCCTCAGAAGCAAGACAGTGAGTTCTTAGACATGAAAGCAAGGAGTTGGGACCACAGTAGGACAGATACCACCTTTCCATATGCTGAGAAGTTGGATGAGGGTAGTGGTGTGTGAAGCTATCAGAGAACCACTGCTTGTGATAGGCAGAGGTAGTAACTTAATTGCTCTAGGGTTTTTTTTGCTGTTCCCCCTGTAAACTTCCCCTGCACTGTTTCCTCTCTTGTGTTGCCTAGTTTCTTCCCCAAAAATGCCCAAATGACCAGCTTGTCAAACCATGGCAAGTCTGCTTGAAAGGCAGTGGCCAAGCCTTGTCTGTCAACACACTGTTGTGACTTGTAATTCAGCAACATCCTGTTTCTAAACTCTTCACACTAACAACCCATATCGGCTTGTGACAGACGTCATAGGAGAGTGTGATGTTCACCTCATCCAGGCTGTGGGCAATAACATGGAAAACACTGTGCCATCTTCTGTGTCTCTTGGAGGAGGCTCTGAAAGTAGCATCCAAAATCTGATGGGTGTGGGGAGAACATTGCTGTGCAAACCAAACACAGAAAAATAATTGCTTCTCCTTTCTTGCCTTATACAGGATTTCCACCTTTTCAGGCCAGATGCTTGAGGACACTTTCCTTGTCAACAGCTCAATAGCTGGCAAAACTATGAGGGAAGAAGAGAAGAACAAAATAGAAAATGTTTGGTGGAATCCCATGACTTCTAGCCATGCGGCAGGGACGGAGAGAAAGGGTTTCTCAGGGCTAAAACAGAAGAGACCAGAGATGCAGTCTTGCAGTGCTGGCAGAGAATTGCCTCTGCATGCACAGAAGGCAGTAAGTGCCAGGAGGCAGTGGAAAAGAATAGGGAGGCGGAGAGGCACCTTGAGCAAAAGAAGCAGTTCTGGAAAGCAAGCCCCAGCAGACTTTCCCTGCTTCTCATTCCCACCATCCCTTGGCAACTACAGCTCTGTCACAGGGCCTGGAGAAACCCTGTGAGCTGGCAACCATGGCCTCTTCTCTGAGGGCATTGAAAATAAATAGCCTGTGCTAGGGGCCCACCACTGGTGTCTCCAGCCCAATTTGGACTGGCAGCAGGCCTCAAGAGTGTCCAGTGCTGAAGGCAGTAGAAAATCTCTTTAGACCAATTAGCTGTTGTGGGAGCTGATCAATTCAAGTTGCTTTACTGCTTCCATTGTGTTACTCCAGTTTGTGCAGGCCACAAACAAAACATTCAAATCGGTCTCTGAGCTCCTCTGTCAGCGCTTGCACTTCTCAAAGAACAGAGATGGTTCTATTTAACTGTGGTAATTTTTATTAACATTTCATAACAGAAGTTCCATAAGAGCATGGTTCCTAAACCACATTTAAAATGCTTTACACAGTTAAACAAAGCATGAATAAAACAGGCGCTGTGCTGTCAGGCACAGCCTTTTCTCTTAAAGTATTTTGAGCAGTTTTTCAGAGAAGTATACGGACTATTTCATGAGACATAACAAGAGCCGTGTGCACACTGGGATTCCTAAACCTAACTGGAAGTGCAACACACCCTCTAAAACAAATGCTCGTGGCAATAGGCATTCAAGAGATGATATCTTGCAGGTTCAGCCCATCAAGAGTAGTTTGCTCCCTGGGCAAGCAGGATCTTCTGGGAATTTCTTGGGAGTTGCTGCAGCTCTCAGTCCTTCCCTGTCTGTGCTCTGTGGCATTCATAGCCCATCCTTGTGCCAGCATATGGGTTACAGAGCTGAGCAGCACCTGTCTCTGTAGCATCCCCAAGCACTGCTGGGCGCCCCAGCGTGTGATTGCTAGTGGTGGTGCTGTGCTGTCCTGTCCTCTCTGGGACACGTATTCAGGTCACTGGGACAGCATATGGAGCAAGTGGATAGAGCCTACGGAGAAAAATTTCACACCATGCGGGCACCAGCAGCTCCACTGTGGTTTACAGAGGTGACTTGGCCCTGGCCTTTGCTCTGAGGGAAGAGGATTTGCCCAGACAGCAAGGTTGTATCTCAACCCAATGGGTTGAAGCTGTCATTGAACCAGTTCAGAGGGGAAACCTCTGCTGAGGGGGGGTTGGACCTGCAGGGCTGGTGGGAGGGAGGTGGTGGCAGGGTTGGGAGTTATGGCAGTGGCGGTATGTGAGGCTGCAACAGTGGGATAAATCCCAGGGGGGTCTTGAGAGGGAGCAAGTTTGGTGAGGTTGTTACTCCCTGGTTTGCTTTGTGTCCATATTTGTCAGTTAGACCTTCCTGGTCAGTTCTTCCAGGGAAGGACACTTACTGGGGATGGCTTGTGACTGATGCTTTTGTGTCCTGGGATTTGGCAGAGCTGCCACGATCATGAAAATTAGCTTAAAAGAGAAGCATGGCAGCCCCCTGCTCCATTTGTTGTACTAGCGCTAAATGCTTGTAAGAAAGATATGCAAGAGCTGCAGCGTATATGTCCTGTCATACAAAACTGCTGTTGGACTAACTTCACAGTAACTGTGAAATGATTAATTGCACTTACCTTTGAGAGTTTTACGTACCTTACTCTAGTTAAGTAATGATTCCTCCAGAGCCGTGGAGTACGGTTATCCTTTTTGAATTTGGCCAAGCCTGCTGTTAAAAAAAAGTATCTTGGAACCCTGAGGTCCCCAGCTACTCTGGTTTTAGTGGCTGTTTGCACGATGTTGGAGCTGGCGTGCCTCTGTCTGGTGGCAGGCAGTGATAATGCACAGAGGTGAGTGGCACTGTCTGTAGTATAGTCTTGGTATTTTACAAGTGATCAGGCCTAGAGGAACATCACTGTGCCAGTCAAGAAATGAGCCTCTCAAGTTTTCATAGATGCACATGGCATTAATTCCTTTCCCTTAATCCCTTGCTTACAAAATTAATTTCACTACTTAAATAGTTTCTGGTCTCTTGAATGATGTCAAAACACAAATAAGAACGTGCTTTCAACAGCAGAAGAGCGACTCAGTCCATTCTGTCACTGAAAGGGAAAAGCATATGTGAAAATGAGAAATGATGAAATGAGATTAGAAGGTTTACAGTATTTCCTGAAATTTTGGTATGTGAATTGTGTTGGAGGTCTCAGCAGTGCTTGGGACAAACTTTAATTTGTGCAAACTACTTTGCTAATCCCTAGTCTAGACACTCACATTTCCAGTGCCTATTCATCTTTATTTCTGCTTTCATCTAGCACATTTTTTTGGTCTATCGCAGAGCATCAGTCAGAAGGAACAGGGCTCTTCTGCTCCCGTAACTCCCACTTGTTGTTCCAGACTCAAGCACGGGGTTACAGAGTGTGTAGCTACATAGAGAACTTACAGGTAATGAATTGTTCTCCTGATGTGGTTAACTCTGCACTCAGCTGTGCATACTGTGCCTTTAATATACCCAGAGCTCATATGTGCTTATATTGACTTCTGCCTGAAGTGAGAGGTTTTAATGTGAAGGGAGAGGAAAGGGGGTGGACGTCAGTCCGCCCTCCTCAGAGGGTTTGGCAGGGGACTGACTACTATTTTACAGAGAACCTGTGCTGCTCGTTTCAAGTATGTTTTCAGTTAACAGCGAAAAAATGTCCTGTAGTCAAACATCTATATTCTAGGAAAAGAATCTGATAAAGCAAGTCAGTCCTTAAAGATAAGCTTTATATTTGCTTTGCCAGGCTTGTTTGTAGCTGTCTGGACTCCACTCAGGATGGCGTTTGCTCTCTTCTCTTCGTTGGGCTTTGCTGTTGTGTGCTTTGTAATGAGCTGTAATATCTAGGGCTTTTCTGAGGAGCTTGCTGTTTCTTCCATGTTTTCTATTAGTGCGGACCTGATGAACTGTAGAGTTTTCAGACTTTCCCCCCCCCAATTTGTTAAGATAATTTTGAATTCTAATCCTGTTCCCCAGTGTCTTATACTTTTGCTGGATTTCCTATGGATATGATAAACGTACTCTGTCTCAATATCCAACGTGCTTATAAAAATACTGAATAGCGCTGGATCCAGAACAAACGACTAAGATCTGCTCTCACCGTAGCCCCTCTGCTCTGACGGTAGACAGCTGGTAATTCTGTTCCGATGGTGGCTTTCCAACCAGTTTCATCCATTCTGCATTAGTTTCATCTAGGCTATTATTTCTCTAGCTTGCTAATGACAGCGTCTTACCAGCCCCTATCATAAACCTTACCAAAGTCACAATATATCTATCTACTGCTTCTCCACACCCTTAAGACTGATTACTCCATTGCAGGAGAAAATTAGGTTGGTCTGACATGATGCGGTCTTGACAAATCTCAGTTGGCTCCTATTTATTACCTTGTTATCTTCTTGGTGCTTACAAATCAGTTGTTTGATTATTTGTTGATTACCTGTTGATTAGGTGTCTGTCTGGAGGCTGAAGCTAGGCCCCCTTAGCTATCATGCCCCGAATCCTCTCTTTTCCCTGTTTGAAGAGAGCACAAAGAGATACTGGCTGAGATAAAAATGAGAAATATTCTTAACTGACAATTAATTCCCAATGCTCTTTTACCACTTTTTAAATTGGATGTGTAAGTAATGTGAGAACCGTGGTATCTAGAGGAATTACTCCTCATAGTTCAAGTTTAAGTGTGTCATGGCCCTGAGGGCACTGATGGGCTTTTCTGTCCCTGCCCACTCCTCAGGGCTCCCCTCACCCTGCTCATTGCCCAGGACCCCATGTCAGTCCCCCGGGGCTCCCCCCATCCTGCCCATGGTCCAGGACCCCAGGTGCTGTCAGCCCCTGCCCCAGCAATGCCACAGCAGGGCCGATCTCCAGCTCCCCATAGCCCTGCCCTGCCTGGCCATGGGCTCTGCCAAGGTGGGCCCCTAGCCTGGCCTGTCCCCAGAGAGGTGCCTGATGCCCAGGGCCAGAGCTGCCCCAATGCCCTCCTGGCTGTCCCGCTCCTGGCTGGGTGGTGGGACACTCCCTTGCTGCCAGGCCCTGCCCTAAGCCCCGCCATGGGGAGCCCCCAGCCCTTGCAATGCCCTGACAAAATGGCTCCTGAAGACCTGTTGCTGCTTCCAGCTTTTTGCACAATGTTCATGGCAATATAAACCAAAACCAAACCCGTGCCGCTACTGTGGGCACGGCGAGGGGTGGCAGAGGGACGACAGTATCCCTCACCCAGGGGCGGCAGGGCAGGGCGATCGCTGCCTGGAGGGGCGGGATGGAGGCAGACTTACCTGCCCAAGTGTGCCCATGCGAGTCCTGGGCTAGGGTAAATCCATATGCGGCAGCTTGGCTGGGCAGTGGTTGAGTAAGTCTCTTTGTGTTGAAAATAGTGGTGCTTTTTTTTTTTTTCCCTAATGAAAAGATGTTTCCCTCATTCTTGTATGGTAAGAAAGGGAAATCTGAGCATCAGGCTGACCTTGGCTGTATTAGGCATAATTTTATGGGCCACCTTCATGTTTTTTCTCACTTCATTCATCTTCTCTCCAAATGGAATAGTCCTAACCTTTAATTTCTCTTCATCCCCCAGTAGCTTCCTTCCAGAGACCTGTTTGACAAAACTTGCGCTCAAGCCACAGCTGCTGAGCTGTCACTGGTTTTGTATAACAGTGTTCATGATGGTTTCAGTTTTCTCTGTCCCATTTGCGGTGCACTCAATTTGCTGTATTTCCCCTCTCAGCGATCTGAGTGCAGGGTTTCTCTGAGCTGTCCATGGGGATGCTCAGATCTGTAATCCGAGTGGTCACCGTTCATTTGAAATCCATCAATGTGCATGAGTAGTTCAATTTGTTTCTTCTAATGTTCATTATCTTGCACTTGTCTTCACTGAATTTCATTTGCCAACTGTCTTGTTCTCCTAGGGCTGTCTGCACTGCAGGGTAGCCCTTCTCGGAGAAAGATGCAGAGATGTTTGTTATTCTAAGTGCTCTCCTGCTTAAATAACTTGCTGTGATGCTGGGTTTCTTGAGTTGTTTCCCACCTCACTAAGGTGGCTCAACCAAAACACTGTGTGATACTGGGAACCAGTCCCTGGTCTCTTGCCCTCTAAAACTCCTAAAAGGAGCCATATAAGTAAAGGGAGGAATGGGATCAAGCCAAGTATTAGAGGGTATCCAAACTATTTTACACAGAAGGATCTCAAGATCTGGGGATTGACCAGTGCTTTGGATGAGATGTGAATGTGCCAGAATCTGCCTTTTCCAGCAGTTTTAGGGAGCTCCAGCACTCCTTCATACAAGGCTGGGACCATTTTATGGCTTCTTCATGATTTGGTCTATCAAATGGCTACCACAGACAATTTGTTAGATGACTTTCATAGTGTAAACAACCCTGATTGCTTTATAAGCTGATATTTTACAGTTTCTAGGTTGTTTCCAACCAAAATCTCGCATCTAAGAGTTCAGCATGGGCTAGAACTGTGCCTGTCCTCCCTCCCAGTGGCCCTAGTGTCTTTGGGTGCTGGAATTGCATGGATTCTGTGGCCTAGGAAAGAAAGCTACAGGAAAATTAGGAGATGAGAGGGATGGCCCAAGTGTTTTGCGTGGGACTGGGGACAGTTACATACAGCTTCCAACTTTATCACGGACTTCTGTGAGACTGGGCAAGGCAAAGCAGGGAACCTGTTAAATCAGCTGCCCCTGTGTTTGTGTGTGATAGCGATTGCTGAAAGGCTGAAACTGTTTTTCCTCAAAATACTGTGTTTCAGCCACATTGGCTGGAGGCTGCTCTCAAACCCGTGTTGCCTGGAAGGGCTTCCAAATGCCTGCAGTCTCGCACGTTCTGTGTAACAAGTGCTAAAGGGAATTTGGCTCTGCCTGTGCTATCAGGAGCAGCAGCTTTCGTCCCAAGTTCAGTCGATGAGGACAGCGAGGCCTTCCTTGGAGAAGGCAATTATAACACCATATCTGTGAGTCTTTCCTGCTTTCTTTTCCAAGCTCTTGCCTGTCGTGCCTTCCTCCATACCCAAGCCACTTCCAGATGTGTGGCAAACAACCTGCCTTAGTGTATGCGTGTCTGAACTTATTATCTGTGTCTCAACATGAGTTGGCTGCTCTCCCTGATGCTCTGATGCTTGTCTCTGCTCTAGATGACAAGAGCTCCCCAAGGAGAGAAGAACAGCCGGAGGGGTTTTGATGAAAAGGCTTACTTGTCCTCAAAGCTGCTGAAGGCTGGAGAAGACCCCTACCGCCAGCATGCTTTTAATCAGCTAGAGAGCGACAAACTCAGCAGTGATCGGCCCATTCGGGACACCAGGCACTACAGGTACCGTGCAGCCCTTGCTCCAAGCCATGGCTGCTGCTTGGTGTGGGGAGTCCATTGCCCTCCTGTGCTGTTCCACAGTGTTGACAAAGGATGGTTTGGGTTTTTCTTTGCCAGCGTTGGTCTATTACGTCACTGTATTTCATGGTTAATCTGGAAAGGTCTCAAATGCACAGAGACCCTTGACTAATTCAGCCCCAGCTTGTTGCTTTTCTAGCATCTCTTCTCCCAGTTCCAAGCATCATCTTCTTGTTTCAGCACAGCCCCTCCATTGCAGCTCAAATTGCTCATCTGACAGTTGGTTTTTGCACAACTCCCCTCACGCTCGTGGCTTCTCTCAGCGACCCTCTGTCCTGGCTGTTGCAGCCTTGATTTACTCTGGTATTCCTCACCTGCTGTGCCCTGGCTGTCTGAAGCTGGTTTAATGCCTTCTTTCCAGCCCGAGCATTACGGTTTGGATGAAGGCTGCTGAGGTGGGGATGAAACTAATGTGTGACTATAGTGAATATTTCATGGCTTGCAAAGTGCGCATCGTTGTCTTTGTTTCAGTGGGGGTGAATTCATTCTGCTGAATAAACTCATCCTTAAATTGCTAATAGTGCTCAGGTAACTGTTTTCTAGTTTCTGGAGTACAAAAAGACAATGTACCTTGAAAACTGTAGGTTTGATAGTGATAGGATAGTGTAAACCAGCCTACTTCAATGGAGAAAAAGCAAAAGGAAACTAACCATGTCTGAAATGCTTGTCTACCTGGACTGGAACCTAGACTCTACCTAGGGTTGCAAAGCAACACTTCACAGTTGCTGGGAACGGGAATCCAGGCATCTAACTTGACTGAGTCTGTGAAAGGGATGTCAGGAGACATGGAGCTTTGTGAGCCTGCCAGCACTGACAGCCATCAGGGTGCTTTGTGAAAGCAAGCAGTTGGGACCTTGGTTGTGAGACACAAGTCTTGTGCTCCTGTTCCCCAGCGTAGTACCGGGAATTGGCTTCCTAGTGACTCAGAGGCAGCGGAGCCATGTCCGCATTACTGACAAGTCTCCCTGCTGTGCAGAATTGCTGTTTTCTGTTAATCTGCTGTCGTGTTCTGGCCGAAAAACAACTCACTTCAAAGGTGAGTTATTGTTTGTTTTGATCTGTGGTAGCATGCAGAGCATGCTTTTTGTGAAAAGCCCCATCTATATACTTCAGTCTGAAGAACAACATATATGTGATTCCCTGGAAATGCGTGGCCATTTCAGCCCCAGCTTTGCAAGGATTCCCTTCAGCAACGGGAAGTCCAAACCAGAGTATAATCAGAACAGATAAACATATTTCCATGTTCCTTCCCTTTGCAGAGGTGGCAGTTTGGGAATGAGGGAGCTGTGTTTGAGTACCTTGTCTTGTAACTGTATTGAAGTGGTTGCTGGGATGGCAATTTAGGATGAGGACTTATGTCAGCTGATAGAATTTAGAGTGTGGTTTGAGGAAAGCCCATCCTTGTGTCACAAATGGTCCTGGCTCCACGTTTAAAGAGTGAGGGGTCAATAGGTCACTAACATGTCACTTTTTCTTCAGGCACCCAAGCAGAGCTTGGACATACTTGACTTCACATTCTGCAAGCTCCTTCTGACCCAGCATGTACTGTTTTTTTGATCCAAAGCAAAGAGAGGGCCAACTTTCAAGCACAAACTTTGTCCTTGTCCTCTGTGATGCTGTAATAATGGTGACTGATATCTTGGGAAGACTTCCCCAAATAACACATACACCAGTCTCTGCTGCTTTTCCACTTCCTGATGCCTTAATACATTTTATATGCATTACATCATGGAGTTATTTTGAAACAATAATAAATGTGGTATGTCTCCTGTCTGGTCTCAGGTTTTCCACTTCAGTCTTTATCAAGGTTTCTTTATATGTTTGAAAATTGCTGTAAGAAGCTGCTGTCCCCTTAATAAACTATTGCAATGAAAAAGTCATAAACCAGTAGGATTGAATGTGATGATAAAAACAGTAACAGTTTAGTAATAGCCATAAAAGAACAGTAAGTAAATGTGGAAGAATAAGTAGTGGCTATAAGAACTGAATTGTGTTCCCTCCCAGGATGGATTCAGTTTATGCATGGCCTTGAGTTGTTAAAAACGCAAGGCCCCATTTTTGGGTGTGGGCTCATCATCGGACAGGGAATTAGTGCAGGCTGACTGCTGTTTGACACTGGCTGGAAGTTGAGGCGGAGGACACTCTGGAGGAGCAGATCAGCCCAAATCTGCCATTCCTAGTATCTGCCAGAATTGGATCCAGGATTCACATCTGCATTCTAGAGAGGGATTTGGACAGGCTGGATTGATGGGCTGAGGTCAATGATATGAGATTCAACAAGGCCAAGTGCTGGGTCCTGCACTTGGGTCACAACAACCCCATGNACTTCACTGAAAGGGTTGTCGAGCATTGGAACAGGCTGCCCAGGGAAGTGGTGGAATCGCCATCCCTGGAGGCATTTAAAAGACGTGTAGACATGGTGCTTAGGGACATGGTTTAGTGGTGGTTTGGCAGTGTTAGATTAATGGTTGGACTCAATAATCTTAAAGGCCCCTTCCAACCTAGATGATTCTATGATTCTATGAATGTTCGTATCTAACATTACAAAGTCAGATGAGAAGATGGGAAGAATTGCTTTCCATTACCAGCTGAGGTATTAGCGTTGAATCTCAGCAACTCCCTGATGCAGATCACAGCACTAGCTAGTGTTTTCCTTTCTGTAAAGCCCAATGTCCAAAGAATTTGAAGTGCTTTATACAGCGATGCCTGAGTGTACCAGCTCCGTGCATCCTTAGCACGTGCATGCCCTGTGCATGAACAAACAAGATTTTACATGAATTACAGGCAAATCCAGGGACTAGAGCCCACAATGCTGAACGTTTGCTCCCCGTGAAACCCACGTGCCCTCCTCAGTATGCAGCATCATGAGTTTAGGTATCACAGCCTCAAAACTTTGCCTTTCAACAGGCATAGTTCTTCTTAAGCTCTGACAACCCTGGTGCAGGGGCTGCTGAGGCCTCCCTTGCTGCAGGTCAACTGTGCTGTTTCTGGTTTTAGCATATTATTCTCTTCTCCTTTAGAAATTCTAGGTACACTGCTGCAGTGGCTGCTGCTGGGTGATGTTTGGCTTATGCTTCTGCTCTCCCGTGTTGCAGGTGCACTTCTGTACGCTATGACACAAACTTGCCAGCCACCAGCCTCATCATCACCTTCCACAATGAGGCGCGCTCCACTCTGCTCCGCACGGTGAAGAGGTGAGTTCAGCAAGGGGTGCTGGGCCCAGGCGATGGTGCCTGGAAGGGCACTAGTGGAGGGTTAGGCATTTTCCAGCAGTTAGGCATGCAGGGTGGCTGCAGTCCCCAAGTGCTTGTGATCTGCCTTTGAGCTGGCCCACTAGGACAAGTCAGGGGCTTGGATTGGCAGTGTGGGTGTATCTTCAAAGACAGAGCATATCTGCAGTTAGCTGCTATATAGCCCCTCTGGGAAGAATCGTTAGCAACAGGAAAGGGGCTGCTAGGCCTGCATCCACAGGTGGGAACAATCTGTATGAGCTTGGTTTGGGAGAATGAGGGGGGACCAAAGGGGACACTGTGTGTTGCTAGATGCAACTGAGGGAAGGGGCTTGGGAGAGACTGCGCTCCATAAACGGAAGAAGCAGCCCTGCTAGGGCACATGTTATGGGAGCTGAGGCTGGCTCAGTGAGGGCAGGGAGCACAGCTCACAAGCCTTTCAAGCAGAAGGTGATGAACTCAAAAGTCTTGTGGAGACTGAGCCCTTGCGGTTTGAGCAGATGCTCAGAGTCACTTGCTGGTAAATAGTTGCTGAACCTGATGGCCCACCAGATCCTCCCTGGGGCTTTGCGCACAAACCCTGCTGAATCTGCAGGACACTTGCTATCTTGTACCAGTGTCTCCTCATATCTGAGTATCATCAGCAGTGGCCAAATGTAATGAAGTAAATAGGTGGCATAGGGCCTGTCAGCATCCCCAAGTAGACAGGAGCATGCAATTATCTGTACCACAAAGCAATGTTCCATCTGCTCCTTCCCTTCCCCATCACCCCCGCAGAACCCAGGGAGGCTCTTTTCCTTTTAGTTTTTACTCAGAAAATGCCCTCTGCCCTCTCTGACTTATCAAGTCATTTCTCAAAGGGTCTCTGAAGCCTGCAAGCAGGTCCAGGAACAGCCTATGGAGGCTGAAGGAAGAGTGAATTGTCTGGGTAGCAGATTGAGCTGATGGTATCACTAACATGAATGCATTATTCATTATCACAACTTCGTCCCCTGTCAGATCCTGTGGGCTTAGAGAAATGTGCTTTCTGAATAAATAACAGGCTTTTTCAAGTTGGCCTCATGGCTAGGAGACTGAGTTTCTGTCTGCCAGGTTTGGTGCTACTGTGTTTCCAGCCACTTGTATATATTGCGTTGAAACGTTTTGCCTTTTTACTTCTATCATTTCCTTTTCGTTTGAACCATTAAATGAGTTCTACAAAAGCACTGTTCAGAAAATGAGCAGGTTTGTTTGGAACCACGGTGCTGCTAGGGCAACGGCAGGAGATTTCTGCCGATTACATCATAGGTCAGACAATAAATGGTTAGGTGCTCAGAAACCATGGTAGTAGGATGCTTAAGAAAATCCCAAGGCAGCCAATCAAGTAGCCAGATGCCATGATAGTTAAAATGAAGAGAAGATGACATTCAGAGCTGTAATAACACATAGAGAGACAAATTGATCTCCAGATCCTATGGAAGTGATGTGTACTAATGACCAGGTAAGTGTTGCCAATGCATGAACAGGCCAGTCTTGCTCAAAGCAAGGTCAACTAGAGTAGGTTACTCAGGGCTGTGCTTTGTCAGTTTTTAGTATCTCCAAGGATGGAGACTGTGCAGTCTCTCTGAGCATTCTCTTCTCAAGGCTAAACAACCACAGCTCTTTCAACCTCGTCTCATATGTCTGATGCTCCACTCCCTTAATTATGTTAGTGGTCCTTCACTGGACCTGCTTCAGCATGTCCCTCTTTTTCTTGCCCTGGGAAGCCCAGAACTAGACACAGCACTCAAGATGTGGTATTATCAGTCTCTCAGATGTGGTCTCCTGCAACCCAGAGCCCCCAACAAAGACCTTGAAAAAGGGATGACCCATCTGTTCAAATTGGCAATCCTGCCGCCACTGGAGGAGTGCTGTTGTGAGACACTGGCTACGCTCGGCTGTGAATGGTGGGGTGGATGGCATTTCCTCCCAGACCTCTGGCTACAGCCGGAGTCTTCAGTGCCAGATGGTTTACAGCCAATGCATGTGATTGATTTGTTCCTTGTTTACATCAAATGTCAGAAGCGTCCACGATTTATCCCTGTCTGACGTGGGATGCTGAAGGCTGAATTCTTCTTGAACTCTGCAGTATTTGCAGTGTCACACAACCAAGCATTGGCTAGTAGCCTTGTCTTTGAGGCATGGCAAGTTTGACAACCATACACAGAGGTGAAGGCTCAGGTCGTGGCTGCACTATTAGAAGAGGTATGGGTCTGAGTCCCACTTGCAGGTTGACACTGATGTTATAGAGGGGGTTGAAGATTTCATGGTGCTTTTCAAGGCCTCTTCTGTAACCCCAGAGTCCTGTCTTTCAGCAAAATGCATCTGAATGTGCCAGGCTGAGTTACTGCTGTGACTATAATTGTCCCTCAATTCGCATACACAGTCAGTGCACCAAATGCTATGTAATTATTACTTTGCAGCACTTTGGGATAAGTCAAGTATCAAAGGGACAGGACTGTTCTGTTCTGTTTGGTTTATGACCTGGCTGTGAGTCTGCAGAAGACCACAGTGATGTTAAGCAACAGGAGGCATAAAATTGCACTGCCTGCCTACCTGCTGACTAGTCAGGCTTGCAGCCTGTCATTATGTCTATATCCATAAGAGCGTTCTTAATCCGGGTAGAGCATGATTATTTAGGTAATTAGAATTAACGATTTGAGATGGCACCTGGTGAAAGTTAAATATGATTTGACTATTATTATGGGCCTTTTCCCAAGTTTAGTTATCATAATTATACTATGGGGATGCTAGAAGAGAAGTGGAGGTGGAAGAGGACAACTGATGGAAATGAGCAGCACTAAGAGCAAAATTTTCTGTGGCTGAAAACTTTTTTAGAGGCCCAGTCTTTAGAGGTGAGTAGAATATGTACTACCAGTTGAATTTTTCATACCTGACATCTTTGCAAGCCTGGCTGCTGAGTGCCTGAATTTGGGCACTCAAAAAACAGCTGTAAAACTGGGAATTTCTAGGAAAAAATATATGAAAAGGGTGCTGGGATTGAACTGATCTTAAATTAAAACTAGAGGGAGCCTAAATGTGCTCTGCTGAGCCAGATACTGTCTTACTGTGTTACTCTGACAGCTCTGCAAAGTAACTCAGCTGAGTGGCAATGCTGGTACCAAAAGGTCTTGGGAAGTGACGCAGGGATGACACTTCTACATTATGATTTATTTCAGGGTGATCTAAACATGGAAGCTGTAGGGGCCAGATCCTGATCTGCAGACCCTTCTTGCTAATCACACCTGCACACATGGACTTGCACAAGCACCCCTGGCAGCTTGGCAGTTGCCAAGCTCTCCCCGCTGCCCCTGGGTTCTCTGCTGCTGGGTGGAAGCAATGGGAGTGATGTACTGTTGTTGCCACTTGGGGATGGGAGAAATGTTTGTGTATGAGGGAGAGGGGGAAACAGAGGCGTGACTCTGGGGAGAAATAACTTCTTCCTTCCAGCACGCTGTCGCTTGACCCTCGCTTGACCCTCCTGGTCCCCAAAGGCAGCATGGGCTGCATGCCTGCCTGCTGCTGTGGGCTCCAGCCATTTTCCTCCTCTGCCCTTGGTAAAGGTGACAGGCAGCTGGACCTGCTGCCCAGCCTGCAAGCTGCCAGAGGGATCAGGCCAGTGCACTGATAAGCCATGCTGCCCCAAATCCTACTGGTCCCATGCAGGGAGTCCTTCAGACAAATTTTCTTCATTTGTTTTCAGTGTAGGGGGAGACAATTGGTTAAAAATATCCAGCAAGAGACTAAGAAGGGGAGAGGGAAAAAAAATGGGAAATGGGCTATCCACCAGAATCTGTGAACGTGCCAGTTCAAATGGCTTGTTGCTGGCATCCAGGGTCCTGCAGGAGATATGTGTCAGTCAAGAGGTGCTTACTTGCTTGATATCTCTTCCTCGGCAGGACATAGCTGTCACTCTCAAACCAGTTACTTGCTTGGCATCCTGTTCTCCCTCAGAAATAACTGTCACTCAAAAGGCATTTTGTGTGTTTGATGTCTACGCCTGATTAGTCATTGAGCGATACCATCACTTCTGCTGTAGTGACCATTCTGGCAGAAGGAAAAATAACTGCTTTGTTGTCTGGTCCCTTTCTTTCTCTTTATTTCTGATTTCAGTCGGTATTGTGGGTACCATTTGTCTTTGGTGCAAATGTAAAGGTGAATAGTTAGACTTTAAGTCAATGGACTTGAACAGCTGTCAGTGGCTCAGTGCCTATGCAGAGAGCCTGTATAAATTCTGATTAAAAGGATGTTGTTGTAATGCTAGAGCATTTGGCATAGCAACTCATTACAACGACAGTTTCAATAATGGCAAAAGAGGAGATTATTTTAGAGCAAAGGAAAAAAAGAGATGCTCCTCTGCTAACATCTGGAATAAACAAGATTATCTGTGAGCTGATAAAGGACAGACAGATCAGCAGAGGCGAGAAACTCATTGGCAATGCTGATGTGGTGTCATGTGACAGAATAAGGACACGGATACTGAAAGAAGGAAGCTGTGAGAAAAGACAAAGGAGGTAGGGAATCCATGAGTTGAGGGGAGAACAGTGTGTATCTCTGCTGTAAAAGGCAATTGTCATTTGGATTTTGGAATCCTAATGATACATTTTGTGCCTAAAAGTAATCGATTGTCATGCCAGTCTGTGCACCTCATTGGAGGGTAATACTGGGATTACTGTGTTCCTTGTTAAAAAGACAGACAATACAAAGTGCAGAGAAGATTAAGTACCTTTCCCAAGGTTCCATGCAAATTATTGCAGAGCTGAGAGCAGAACTGGGCACTGAACAGTGAGCTGTGAATTCCTTGAGGAGCGTTTTCTCTCTGCTGGGGAATCAGTGGACAGGTGAGGTAGCGGGAACAAAGCATTTGCTTTTTTTTTCCCAGATATGTTGAGTTGGAAGACCTGAAATTTGTGGAGAAAATGTGAGCACTGCTAATAGTCAGACTAGTGGGAGAAGGTGTAGAATAATATTTTACAGCCATTATACTGCAGGATGCAGCCTGTCTGGGTTGGTTATGTTTTGCATTGAGTTTGCACAAACAAGAATTTCAGTGCAGGGCAACCTTGTCTGTAAAATATGCAGATGATGGCTATGATGGGAGAAGCTGCACTTGTAAATGCAAAGAGTAACATCTCCCACCTCCTACCCCACCATGCTAGAGGATCCAGAGAAGTATGAGCCAAGAGAAGCAATTGAGATTCAGCTTTGAAAAATGCAAGCTCAGTCATCTAGGGACACATAAGCTCAAAATACAAGTACTTTCAGAGACATATGAAGCAGCATAAATCTGACATAGAGTGGAATGTGATACTGAGCAGCAGAGCAGTCAGGATTTTTCTGTGTGAGAAAGCAGAAAACTGTCCCAAACGGAGGAAACTTTGGCTCCATAGGCAAAGCCATCAGTGATGCTACTTAGCAAGATGGGAATTTATTTCTCTACAGCTCCATTCCTGGGAGTATGGTATTACTCTTGTCTGTTTTGTGTATGAAACAAAAAAGCCAAAACCATAAAAGGCCAACAATCTGTCTGCAGAATTGCTCAAAATCAGATCAGTAGGTGCCACGGAAATGAGATGGGTTGCTAGAACCAAGAGGACAGCGTTTAGCTCTATTTTTTAATGTTAAAGTTTGCTTAGCTGTTCTCATCACTGGGGTGACAAAATGTGACTGAACAATCTTGTTGAAGGTGATGAGGACCTGCCTGTGCATAGAGGCATTGGAGAAGGAGGCTCGAGGGGGTATATGCTGTGTGGTTGTAGTAGAGCCAGGGGAGGGACTTGAAGAAGGTCATGGAAAATTAGTTCAAGCGTCTTAAACAAATGGAAGGGACAAAGATGTCAGAATCAGACTGCTCTGACTCCAGGGTACCAGAGTGCCTCAATCTCTGAGGAGGACAGAAGCTTTTATCCCCCCTCCTTGTGTGTGAAAGCCCCTGTGTCCTGCAGATGCAAACCCACTGCAGTCCCGAGGGTATTGTGGGGTAAGGAAAGCCCAAGGAAAAGGGGGTACTCTCAGCAAGTGTGGGGGCTGGTTTGAAAGAAACACAAGTAAAAAGCAAAAGAGGAAAATAAACCCCCAATCCAGAATATTGCCAAAGAAAATTGCCATCCTCCCAAAGGAGGGAATTGGTGAGAAAGCCTCAGCAGGTCTCATCTGTGGCATTGAGACAGAGCTCCTTGCTGGGAAAAGTGGCAGCTCTTTCCACTCCCAGGCAGCGATGAGCTTTGCCCAGAGCCTGGCAGATGGGAATGGCCTCCTGGCTGCCTCCAGGCAGGCAGTACTCTCTTCTTTGCCCCTCTGTTTAGAGGCAGAGAGCATGCCACAGCATCCTGTGCTAGCTGCCACCAGGCAAGTCCCGCAGTCAGCTTCCTGCCTCTGGGTCCTTGTAAAGTCCAGCTGAGGACCCAGCTCTCTGGGATATTCCTGCTTGCAGTTTGGCTCCTGCCAATGAACGCTGGTACAAGGGCAAGGTTACCTCTTCCACATTGCTGGAGTTTGGTATTCCTGCTATAATAGCAGATTTGTATCAGTCCTACCATTATGGCATCTCACAAAGATTGTCTGTTTCCTCCCTGGGTCCTGGCAGTGTTCTGAACCGCACCCCTCCCAGCCTCATCCAGGAGATCATTTTGGTAGATGACTTCAGCTCAGATCGTAAGTATGGACCTACTTCCCTTGCACTTGTTTCTTCTCTTCTGTTTTCCCTTTTTTTGTTTGCTCTGTTCAGTCCCCCTTCCTCACAGAGATTCCCTCTTGTCTATATGCAAGAGAAAAAGAGAAGAGAGGAAGCTTTTCTATGTTTAGTTTATGTCCGTATATGGCAAAGGCCAGAGCTTCTTCCTCTTTATTTCTTTCCATTGGGTCTTCCCTTCTGTCAGCTTGGCAGTTTTGGCCAGGTTGCCAGAGATCTCTGTCTAGTTTTATTATGCACCATTTTGTGAGCTGTTTAGTCCAGATATGTATGCAGCAATGGTGTACATGAGCAGAGTGAGTAATTACAAACCGAGAGAGCAAGAGGATATAATGGAGCCTACAGAAAATTGCTGCCTGGGGTTCTGCAGGCAGACTGGGGGATACTGTCTGCCTGCCTCCACGTGTCTGGGATCCCAGGTGTCCCTGTGGGAGGCCGTGGAAGTGTTACTGCTTTGGGCAATGCCATACCTTCTTCTGCAGCTTGACACAGGGATGGAGTGTCTTCTGCATGAGTCCCACCAGACCTGCAGACTGGAGGCTATGGACTCTTTCCATCTGTACAGTTGCTCTCTCCTCCTGGGTGTTGTGTAGTGGTGGTGAGGTGGTGGGGATAGGAGACTTCTTGCTTCTCCCATGATGTGTGCTAGATTCAAGGACAAATCTAGTTGTGTGCCACTTGTAATAATCGATAATTACTCCTTCAGAACACTTTACAGATAGCTGAGAATGCCCACCTTGGCCTACTGAGGTAAGGAAGCGTTGCTGTCTTGATTTTGCAGCTAAATTCTTGTGTAGCTTTGGCAAAAAAAAATTTTAAAAGTGGATGCTGAGATTAGGGATTTAACTTTCTGAGGGTCTTAGAGCATGGTTTGAATAAGGACTGAGAGCTGTGCCTGGCTGTTGGAGTTGGGTGTTTCTGAGCACCTCCAACAAGCAGTCCTAAATGTCCCATATCTGGCATCAAGAAATTCAATTCTCAGTGGCCGAAGTGTACCAGATCAACTCTGATGGATCTCTGGGACCTGTACTGCACAGGGCTTGGCCAGAAACTCCCATTTAGGCTCCTAGGTAAATGGAAAGATTTTTAAAAAGCCCCATCCTATGACGGCTCTCATTTTTCTCACTGGCAGCTGGATATTTGTGGATACAGCTACTCCCCTGAGACACCTGCGTGGAGGCACTTTAGTGCATATTTGAGGTCTGATGCTTTGCTTTATTATCCACCTCAGTTCCTCCAAAGATACAGAGAGTTTATAAGCTCTAGCAAGTAGTTACAGTCAGAGTGATGTGCTCCACTCCCCAAGAGTGAATGACTTGATAAGGATTCTCATATTTACCTGAAGTTGTGACTTGGCCAAGATGAGTGTTGCCTTCTCATGTAGCAGATGTCCAGCAAAATCTTGGTACTCTGTAAGTAAAAGCACCTGCCACTTCACTTGGATGATGCAGCAGCTGCCAAAGTACCCACACAAGAGCAGTATTTCAGACTGCATGTATCTTTGAGAATGGAAATGCTCCTGCAGGAACATGCCAAGAGGTGCACTTTGGCTAATGGCCTTTGCATTTTCCCCAGAGTGCTCAGTCTGTGTGAGGATGACAGTGGGAAAGGGGAGATGCGAGACGTGAAAAGGAACAAGCAATAAACATAGAAACTGGGGTAACTTGGTGGGGCAAGGGAAAAAAGCAAGTTAGAAACTGTTATTCCTGTGACTTCTGCTACGCCAGGAATAGACAGGGGATAACAGAGAACTAAAGACGCAGTGCTCATTGGTACAGCTGGGCTGGAGCTGGTAGCTGTTTCTCTTCTTCCGTGGGCAATGTAACTGAGGGACTGCACAAGCTTCTGGCAATCTGCCAGCAAAGCCCTCAGTTAGGCATCCATGTGTTAATGGAATGATGTCTCCAAGGAAGCGGGTCACATCCCTGTGACCTTTATTAAATAAAATCAAGCAAAAACTTCCCAGACAACAAATGGTGGGAAATGCCCAGACGAGCCGCTGAAGGCAAAGAGAGCGGATGAGATCACTTTAGATGACAGGACTCTCTTTTACTTGGCACTTCAGTGATTTGCAGCCCTGACTCCCTGCGGTCCCTCCGTTTCATCAGTGCTCAGTGCCACATTGCCAGCACATGCCCCATTGTTCTTGTGAAACACTGAGCACGGGAGGGCGAAGGCCTGGCTGCTCAGAGTATCAGGAAACACAGGCTCAGCTGTCCGAGGAGGACAGCAAGGAAGCGGTGCTCTTCTGTGTAGTCTTTAGACAACAGGATTAAGGCCATCAGGATGATTAATGTGATGTTAAGTGAAAGCAGAATTTCCCCTCCTGTGGAGAAGCAGGAGAACAGTTAATTGGAGCTCTCTGTTGAAGCCAAATTATTCGTGCATGTGTGCCAAATGTTTTTTTTGCCTTCCCTAAGCTGAGGATTGCCAGCTCCTTACCAAGATCCCAAAGGTGAAGTGTCTACGAAACACCCGGCGAGAAGGTGAGTGTGGAGAGCTTGGTAGGTACAAAGATTTTGCAGATTTTCCCATATAGCCCTGTTTGCTTGCCAGCTGCTTGCATGTTGTTTCTTATGGTTACAGTTTGTTTTTTCACTATAAGAGTTTGGTGTCCTAGTTTGGAGGCTCTGTGGAGGGAGAACCTGGCTTATCAACTCTCAGGCTTCAGGGCTCTCATTTTGTACTTTAAATAATGAGAAGTGGTGTCCAGAGGCCCTGGCTAGAACAAGGACCACAGTTTAAGATCTTTATAAATATAGATGCAGATGTAAGTCTTATCCTTTTAAACTCAGAGTGCAAGATAACAAGCCATCTAGGAGATGTGGGAAAGGGAAAAACAATCATCTATCTATCATAAATAGATACAATTAAGGAAAGTTATTTCTCGTATATCTCCTATGTGCATAAATGGTAATGCTGACTTTCCCAGCTGCTCTTCAGTTTGACTCACGTGTGCTGGCTTATTTCTAAACCTGTCAGTGCACAGCAGGCCTGGAGCGAGGATCTGGAAGGGAAGACAGGAGCCACTGCTTAGTTCACAAAGGGCATCCCAGATAGTGGGTTGGTCTGTAAGAAAGCGTGGAGACATTTGAGAGCCAGCTTGACATCTCTGACTGCAGGGCACAATAAAGAACAAGTGGGAATAAAGCAGATAAGCAGTAAGAAAGACAACAAGCAGGGAGCAGAGCTTGGTCCCATGGAAGGGATGAGAGAGGCAATGGGATGCTCTGATGGGAGAAGCACTGAGCAGGCAGCATCAAGGTACCTGTGGGGAGGGCTGGAAATGAAGGAGGATGTCATCAAGGCAGGAACCAGATGAAAGCTCAGTGGTGTGGACAGACATCACAGGTGAGGTCATTCTTTGTCTGCTAGGAGGGCTCAGCTGACATTGTGTGCTCCAGGGGATGCCCTGCTAAAGCTGCTCTCTGCTCCTGATGGAGGTGTGCTATAGGAGAACCACCTGCTTTTCTCCTGTAATGGCCACACAAAGTATTTTGTTTTCTGAAGGAGGCTCAGCTGTTTCCTTTCCTAACCTTCCTGCTCCTCTGCCATTCTTTCCTCATTGTAGGGCTGATTCGCTCTCGGGTGCGAGGAGCTGAAGTGGCTACTGCTGACATCCTCACCTTCTTGGACAGTCACTGTGAAGTCAACAGCGAGTGGCTGCAGCCAATGCTTCAGAGAGTGAAAGAGGTGAGCACCATCTCCCCCTCTGGAATGGATGGGGCTGACCTGTCTTGTGCTGGTGGATCCTCTGCCCTCGCATGCCATCAGCAGTGCCAGTGAGGACAGCATTGCCAGGTACTCCTCAGACAGGCTGTCACAGAGGAAGGTACAGCATGAGCTAGATAGGCAAGAGATCCCTGACGGTCTTCTGTGTTCTCCTGCTAATGTGGCAGGGCAGGAGGTGCTCAGTGATGGGATGCAAAGGTGAACGCTTGAACCACTAACTTACACCTCAGGTCTCCTGCAGGTGCTGTGCTAACCTAATCATGTCCACCTGTACATAGGATAGCCACTTTGGCAGCACACACTGTGCAACTTTTCCATGGTGTCCATGTCCCTTCTTGCTGCTGGACCCTCCCCTCTGCCTGGTCACTGCCAAAAGTTTCCTTCCAGTATTGCTCCCGCTGAGCTGCCGAAACACATTACCTGCATGCAGGTGGTGTCCTAGCACAGAGGAGCTGCTTGTGAGTGCAGGGATGTCCCTTCAGTGGTCCACTTGGGAAAGGATTGACGTGAGGCTGGAAGAGTGAAAATGAGGCAGGAATATTAGCAGCTGTCACCTTGACTGCACTGTAGGGCTGGAGGGGGAGACATATGGCCCCGCTGTAAGAGCAAACTTGGGAGAAGTAATGGGAGAGGTCGCAGCCGTGCTTGCAAGTGGCAGAGATTGATCCCCTCCTCTGAAAGGAGGATTCCATGCAGTAACAGGCCCCGGGAGAAGGGGTGGAGGCTTTAATGCTGCCTTGTATTCATGTCTGCTTGGCTTTATATGAAGGAGCAGAAGAAGGTAAACTTCAGGATTGATGACTTAAAAGCTCCTGCTTTTTATTCCTGCTCAATAAATCCTCCATCTCAGAAGCCCATAAATGTTTTCTTTACTACTGGTCTTTAAGTCAAGCTGCAGCAGCAACAGCATAGGGGTCCCTTAAGCAGAAAGAACCTCACTAGTTTCTTCAGGGAAGGATCTAAGTTGCAAAAGCTTGGGTGCTGACTCCAGTATTATTTAGTGAGCAGATTTCAAGTCAGCCTGTTTCTGACCTAATTCCTACATTTCTGATGTGCATCCTAGTTCAGATTTCAGTCATGCCCTACCCAGTCCTAGTATTGGGTGGTTGGAGCAGTGGCTGGAGCACCAGCTGCTGGGTGGGTGCTGGAGGGGCTCAGACTGGGCAGACAGACTCTCGCTGTGCAGCCATCACAGCACAGAGGGGAGTAAACATGAACGATAGCACTTACCTAGGATGTGCCATCCTGGCCAAGTGCACGACAGCAGGAGGAACTATTGCAAGGCATGAAATGAAGGTTTGATAGAAAAGGCATGGAGGCTGGCAGCTGTCTGATAACAAGATGCTGTTTCTGGCATTGCCAGCTCTCTGTTTCATCATATATTTCCGCTGTCACAAGACTGTCTTTAGTACCCTGTCTCATGATGTTGAAAAATTGGTATAATCTCAACTTCTGCTTAATAAAAGAATTGCAAAGGAAAACTAAATATCTATACCCCTTCATGCCAATAGAGTACCCCCAATATCTTAATATTATAATATTATGGCTTTTTCAGTTTGCACTATGATTCTTAAGTGTGGGATCTTGATTGATAGTACTTGTTAGGAAGGTGCTTTATTAGTGGGTTGATCATATCTAGGCTGATGATAATGAGTTAATTCAAGGATGGCTGAGCAGAATGTGTGCTTTCAGTAGATATGAAAAGCAAGCACAAAACCTTTCGGGCAGTGATTCATGTCCTGTGACTGGGGCAGGAAATAGAGAGCTGTTTCATAGCAGCAATCCTGGGTGTTGGGGTCCCAGGCTCCATTCCCCACACCCATGGCATGCACCTGGCTATTACCCACCATCTCCATGTTTGGATGTAGTGGTTATGGATCCCTTGCTCAGCTACCAGAACCGTACTGAAGAAGCCAGACAAAGATGTACATGTGCAGCTTTGTGTTTTCTGATCTCTGAGAACTTTGACAGACATTCAAGAAAAGCCTGACTCTTTTTTTTCCCCCATTCTCTCTCCCTCTCAGGATTATACCCGAGTGGTGAGTCCAATCATTGATGTTATCAGCCTGGATAATTTTGCCTACCTGGCAGCATCAGCAGATCTGAGGGGAGGTGGGTATAATGGCTTGTGTAAGTTAGGCCTGAGGGATGGTGCATGGAAAATAATTGATGTTCTCTTCATCTTTCTGAGAAAACAGAGTGATGTTCCTTTCTGATGGGTTCTCTGTCCTCCTTTTCCTGCAACTTGCCAAGTCAGGTCTTTGGCAGAGTTAAAACAAAACCCAACTAGTGTTTACCTCTTGAGCTTGTGTCACTGTCACAACATTTTGCAATTTCAGGCCATAGTTAACTGATTAAACATATCACCATGGCCTCCCTACACTACACGTACACTGGAGTCTGACAGGCGCTTCCGGTTGCTGCTCCTATCTGCCAGGCTATCTCATGGCATCTTCTGAAAAGCATTTTCACCTTTCTCCTGGCAGCTGAATCCCCTTGCAGCTGTTCCTGTGGTCACCCACAGTGCCTGGTGCTCTTCTCCCTCTTCTATGGCTGGGGTTCACTGACGCACTGCTTGCCTGCCAAAGGCTACTCGTTCTGTGGCTACCCTTAACAATGGCAAAATGTTAGTGACTGTGCTGTGCTCAACTATCCACCACAGACCAACTATAAATAAATGGTAGTCTTGGAAGAGGTGATGGTTACGGTCCCTTCCAACCCAAACTATTCTGTGATACTATGATTCTATGACTCTATCTGCAGGCCTTTGTTCCCAGAATACATCACATCCCACAAAGTCCTTTGATTAAAGCCTCATAACTTTGGCAGACAGGGAAGTGTAAGACTCACTGGGAAAAATGCAATTACATCTCACACTGACAACACTGTCCTGAAGATATGGAGTGGAATTGAGCAGAGATATGTAATGCTAAGGGATGAGGATGCCAAGAGAAGCTGGTGACTTCTTAGCTACATTAAGATAGGCTCTTGCCATTTTGGGTAGACCATGAGGGAGGTCAGGGCTGGAAAACAGGGATAGCCTGTGATGAGAAGCTGGAGACTATCACTGAAGCTAGTAGAAAAACATTAACAAAACCTATTTGATGTGGTTTTTTTTCTTCTCAGGGTTTGACTGGAGCCTTCACTTTAAGTGGGAACAGATTCCTATAGAGCAGAAGATGTCCAGAACAGACCCAACTCAGTCTATAAGGTAGCTGTCTCTGATGGACAGTGTACAGTCCTCCAAATGCCTTTACTAAGCCTTCACCTATATGACAAGGAGTGCACAGGGACTGCCTTGCTAAGGACAAAATGCCACAGTGTTCACTTGCTGGTGACAAACTCTTAATGTTATTTTCTGAATGCATTAAGGTCTATACCCTGATTCTGAGAGTATTACTCTCTGAATATTGTAGGAATAGCAATTATAGGCTTGTAGCATGCCACCTCTACAAGCCACCTCTTCCATATGTTTGTTTTTGTGGTCTCACTCAACACTCTAGATGCCTCAGAAACCCCTTTGGAGGTTTTTAATTACCTCCTTTTTCCAGGTGAAGAATTAAGGAATGAAGCAGCTAAACGGTCACCCAGGAAGTGTAAAGCAGACCTGGGAACTGAATCTTGCCTAGTAATTTGGGCACAGAATTATTGTCCCCTCCTAAATGTGTGTGTTCATGGACAGAACAGACTCTGTTGGCTGGAACAGTTATTGCCAGCCTTGCTGCTGTGTACATGGCTCTGTGGAATGTAGAATGTGACAAATCCTGATATAAAAAGCCACAGTGCTTGTCTGTATAGGCAGACAGCTCCCTATTTGTAACATGGAAGTATCATTCAATTTCTCTGTGTAATTTGTGAGCCTCTGTTTTGTACTCCAGAAGCAACCAGCTTGTTAACAGCAGAGCAGTACGTTCAGCAAAGTCTCTCACACTGTGTCTACTTGGTGAACACAGTCATCAGACATTGCCCCTGTCATTCCTTCACACTGTGCATGTTTATTTAAATGCAAAAGGCACAGAATTACTCGTGTCGTGCTTGCAGGACCATCTAACAAAGGCAGGAGGATGATCTAGTGAGAGGGATCTCAGAAGCCTGCTGCAGATTCAAGTCCCAGATCTACTATTTTTCTCTTTTGAATGAGATATGATTTGTCAGGCCTGGACAAATTGTTCCCCCTCTAAAATGAAGATGGTGGTGCTACATATACATGTGATTATTTTGTGTGGGCTTGTGTTTTCTTTTCCAGAACCCCTGTCATAGCAGGAGGGATCTTTGTGATTGACAAGTCCTGGTTTAACCACCTGGGAAAATACGATACTCAAATGGACATCTGGGGAGGAGAAAATTTTGGTAAGTTTAGGGTATTTCAGGGGAATGACACACTAATGCAGAACTACTTCCCAGTCTTCATCGCCTACCAGAACTCTTGTTTTGAGAGATCTGATCTGCATGTCGATGTAAGGCTAAGGGCATGGTCAGGTAATCCCCATGTTGGTCAGAATTGTATCGCTGTCAGCTTTGTACAAAGTGAATAGAGGCTTTTTGCGATCAGGGCTATCACTCTCTTACAGGCATATACGCTATTAGACAGGTGCTTCCTCAGTACAAGTAAGAAAGAGGAACCTCCTGATATTTAAATTGTTGCTTGTTTTGGAGAATATTCCTCCAGTCCTTTCACATGACAGTCTGTGTTGCCCCACCTCTGAAGTGGACAGTCACTCCTATGCTCTCTTCTTACACCTGTTCCTCTTTCCCAGATAATTCTGAGTTGCTCTACAAGCTTGATAGGTCAGAAGGATGTTTTTCCTGATTAAACAAGCCTTTTTGTAAGTGGAATTTGGATACAAATAAATCGAGAATGCAAACATTTAGAAGCAGACTAGGGCATCACAAACATCTGAGGAATTCAGAGGCCCAGGGTAGTCTGACCACTCAAGTGCTGTTATCTTAGAGGGCATGGTGCGGAAACCCATCTCCTTGCACTTAATGGTGACACAGATATTCCAGGCACCTTTCTTTGCTCCGTGTGAAGGGATGCTGCAATGTCACTAGGTGCTAGTGACAAAAGGAAGAAGAGTATTGAAAAGAGGTTCACAGAGACCTCATGTATTCGGGGCATTCATTTAGAAATGGTGCAGGTGGAGCTGAAGAGATAAAAGCCTTGCTCTGTTTTGCAATCAACTGAAATAGACTTTTCTGTAGCTAATGCTGCCAAAAAAATTATTCTGTTTCTACAGTTTCCATAAATGTCACAGATTTGTAGATAAATCCCTTTAAAGAAGAATTTATATGGTGTTTTCTAGCACCTGGAGGACCAATTAGAAAGAAAGAAATAGTCAGGAAGAGGAAACTTGTTTCTCCGAACACAGCTGAGAGAGCTGCCTCTTTCTGAAATGCTCTCTGAAACCGGGAAATAATATTTTGGGCTGATAACAGAATATCAAGGTACCACTTTTTTAAAACAAAGTATATAATAATGAGTGCTTGTGTTCTCTGTTTTCTGAGGTCTTGCTTCAGTTTAATGATATTCACGATATTAAAAAGATATTAAATGGGGCTTGCATTGGGATCTCAGAGTGCTACTAGCACCAGCTAAGCCCTGTAGGCAGAAGTAACAGGCAGCCTTTACCCAGGCATGAAGATCCCCTCTCCTGTGTCCCTCAGACCCCTCTGCAGAGCCAAACTCCGCTCCTTGCTGTTCACTAGCCCTGCTCCAGCTGCAGAGTCAGCCACTTAGCCATCCTGCCAGCCTCTGAGCTGCAGCTGTGTAAAAGCTGTAAACCCCAAAGATGGAGAAAGAATATTTTTTTAGGCTTTTGGTTGTCTGCTCCTGCCCACCTGGGAGACCAGTGTTGTTGTTTGGTGTGTATGTCAGTAGCTTGATGCTAGGCAGAGCTCTCTGCCGTAAGTGGCAGTAAATTACCTGCACACCCACAGCCCTTCTTGCACATAGAGCTGATCAAAACCTCCACAGAATTGCTTCATTTTCCTTCACATTGCTTTTGTAAAGCCTGGCAGTGGCTGGGCCAGGCTGTTTGGAACTGGGCCAGGTGTACAAGGCTTGCCAGTTTTGCCTTCTTGTGTGGTTTCCCTGTAAATTTATTGTCTCCCATCACTTGTCTCTTATTCTGCACCTCCACTCTTCGCTTAAGAGGGCAAAGCTAAGTGCACAATGCTCTGTTTAATGGGGCCTGTCCCTGAGCCGCATTGCTACACCACCACTGTGATGATTGCAATAGGAAGGTATTTTAAAAACAAAACAGACTATTTTTCTTTTTTAAAGCTAACTTTTGCTCAGCTCTTCAGCATAATGTGAGGCAACAAATCAACCAGTGGCTTCTACATTGAGCCTGTTGCTGTTGCATGGCAGAGGGGTAGAAACCAACCTGTATTTGACAACAAATAGTATTAATTTTCCTTGAAGTATTCAGAATGGTTAACTTACCCTCTTAAAAAAAGTTTTCCATACTTAATTGAAAATTAGATTTTGTGATCAAGGAAAAATTTTGATAATGTTCTGAAAGACTATTTTTATTACAAATTACAATTTTGAGTGGAAAGGAACTGTTTGGATAAGGTCACCATTTGCAGGTGAGGTGGGAGAGTGGTTCTGACTAATTTGGGTGGGTGAGATGGGCCGTTCCCTGCCCACAAAGGCTATTTTTAATAAACTACTTCTTTAAAGCTTTTTTCCTGTGAGGAAACAGGATAAGAAGGACACAGAACCGGACAAGCTCTATGCACACAGCAGGTACACAAAAATGATCAGGCAGCAATTACGAGATGTCTATGTATCCTTCGAGTTGGATGTGAGCTGGTAAACACCTTTTTTTCCACTGTGATGGGGAAAAGCCACAGTGATTAAGTCACTTAAAACATGTGTGGACTAGGTCACGTCCTGGAAAATATACAGCAAAAAGTTCTCCTATGCTTTCCATCAGAGGATGGATGAAAGTCCTTAATAAGCTATGTTTAATCTCCATTTTCTCTTGGGTGCCCCAAATCTGCATTCTTTCACCATTCTTGAAAGAATTCTGTCATTTACAAACCTGAACATGCAGGCTGTCTGTGTGCCCAAGATATCAATATGACATGAGGAATCCTCTCTTGGGAAATGGACATAACTTTAAGTTACACATGCTAGATTGAGAGTTTTGTTTTTGTTATAGGCCGGAATGAGTCAGAACCTCATTCCAGGACAGCAAATGCCAGCTGGACACACCACCAGACAGAAACTTACGTCTTGGGCTTTTTTTTTTGTTTCCTTTTATTTTTTTCTCCCCTCTTCAAAGCTGGAACTCCCTGTTGAAAAGAGACTGAAAATAATAAGCTGCAGGAAAGAGTCAGGGAGAGACAAGAGCTAGTAAGAAACACGACAAAATACAGTCTAATAAAATGGGTTTTTACTTAGAAGCTAGACTAAATACACCACCTCCCCCCGCCTCAAACACACTATTTAAACAACCTTTCCCAGGAGCTAGAGAGGAAAGCTACAGAGAAAGATGAAGGTTGGGAAGATGTTAGTGCATGTACATGCTTTAAAACAGCCATTAGATCTGGATACATAATTTCTTTTTCATTTCTAAGCATCAGAGCCCCATAGTTCAGGCATTACTGGAGGGAGATCCCAACTGAGTAAAGTTTTTGAAGTAATCAGTCTACACAATCTGAAGCCCTTTTGGTAAGGACTACCAAACTACCCAGCTAATTTTCATTTTCCTTCTTCCTTCTTCTATTCTCACCACCACATGAAACGCAAGTGGAAAACCCCTCCAGTGTGGTAGTGATTAAACTTGCAAGGACAGACCCGTAAGCTTCAGCGAGGTCACATCTCTTCTGTGATGCAAATAAGGGCCTGTACATCAAAGCTCCATGTTCTTCTAATCCTTTAACAAAATGTTGAATTTAGCTTCAGGACCAGCTGAATTTCTTCAAGTGGCAGGGTTCTCTCCATATTTTTATAGTCACACTATTAGACTGATTTCTGCTCTCAGTAGCTCCCCTAGCAGAGGCAAATGGTGACAAACTGTAACCCGGTCATTCACTTATTTTTTTTTTTTTTTTTAAATTAACAGAGCCTAGCAGGACAAAAACAAGATACTGTAGGATGGATAACATGAAGATATGAGGGAGAGGACTCTGTTCTAGACATTGACTCACTTCCTACACCCTCATCTTGTTCTTTTCTTTCTCCTTGTCTCTTAAACTTCTTTTCTTCCTCACATGACTTGCTTTACACAGTGAATTCTTTTTTCTTCCATCCATGTGCAGGGCTGGAGAGTTACAGAAGTCCAAAACAAGGTGGGTGCGGGGCTGATCTCAGTCTGTTGACAAATGCCATCCTGAAGGCCTGGCAGCAACCACAAGGACCTGGTCAAAGCGAAAGGTGTCTCACTGAAATGCTCAGGGGACCAAAGAGATGATTGGAACTGGAGAAGGCTAGGAAGTCTCTGAGCCTCAAGTGTTGCCTCCATTTTAACAAAGGGAGGACAGTTTTTCCACTCTCACCATGGTATCGCTTTTCCTGGATTTGCTGTTGCAGGCAATACATCGGGAGCAGAGGGGCAAGGTTTTCAGGCACACTGCTGAAGTTGCCCTTCTTGGAAATGCTGCCGATCTGCCTGCAGCTGTATGACTCTTGGGGTCTCTTCCAGAGCTCTCTTTCCGAGTGTGGATGTGTGGTGGCAGCTTGGAGATCGTTCCCTGCAGTCGAGTGGGACACGTGTTCAGGAAGCGCCATCCCTATGACTTCCCTGAGGGCAATGCGCTGACTTATATCAAGTAGGTGTTGGGTAGTTCCTAGTAGCAGCCAGGTCACCTTGATGTTGTGCATATCTAAATAAGCCTGAATTCTTTGTTGTCTTTCTGCCTGATGACAGAGGAGAACAGCTTGTGGCTGAGCATCTGTTCTCAAGGGAAGGATGAGTTGCTGTTTTCTGTGAACAAAACGTATTCCCGTCTCTGTTTTTTGTATTACTGCATCTTTTTCTTCCTCAATCTGCAATGGAGAGGAGGAGCAGTACCCCAGAGAGATCCTGGCCATTCATGGATACTGCCCTATGACATGTGTCTGTGTATCAGAAGTCCTTAGTCATCCCTGTTGTCTCTGAGCTGCTTTTGAGTCCAGAGATCCTACTGAGCTGTATATGCTCTGAGACAAGCCCTAAGGACAACTTCCACTGCAGGACAGATGGGAAGACAAAAAAGATGAGACAAAGTGCTTCACAATGACAGCAGTTAAGCACTGACGCAGGGCCCTAGAGAGGTGGTGAAATCTCCGTCCTTGGAGATTTCAAAACTGGACCAGACAAGACCCTGAACAACACGACCTAACCTGAAGCTAGTCTGGTTTGGGCCAGAGGTTGGGCCAGGTGATACCTAGAGGTGCTTTCCAAGCTGAATTATTCCATGGCGTTATTCTAATCTGGGGAAAGGGATAATATAAAGCAGGGTGACGGTGACAGTCAGTCCAGGTGTCTCTGCAGAGGGAGCATGTTTGAAAAAATCATGGTAAACTATGGCTGTTAAAATTTTAACTTCTGAACTGAAGCATCCTTGCGAGGCTTTGTAGACTTAACACATTCAATCTATATCCATCCATACTGCCCACTGTATTTCATGTTTGGGACTGTCCCCCACTCCCTCCTGGCAGACATGCCTTGGGTCTGCCCACCCAGTGCCCGCTCACTGGGAGGGCATGTTCTCCAGCAGCACTCAGCAAAGCATCTCCTCTTCCCCATGCAGGAACACCAAGCGCACAGCAGAGGTGTGGATGGATGAATACAAGCAGTACTACTATGAGGCCCGACCATCTGCCATTGGAAAGTCATTTGGAAGGTAAGCTGTCCTCAAGCCGTGGTAGGAGGGCTCTGGTAAGCCCCTTGCTACCAAGAAATAGGGTTTGGATCTTCTCTTGCACCAAGTGTGCGAAACAGATGCTCTGAATGGCTAGCTTGCCAGGGACCTTGCAGCTTGAGTGTCTGGCTAACAAGGTTTGCTTCTAATTCACTTTATTTTTTCCCCAGTTACCCTGCATAAATAATTTCTTAGCAGAAGGCCAAAGGGATCTGTAATGAAATTAAAAGGCCAGACATTTTAAGTGGATAGATAAGAATATTTTCTAACACAGCATGCAGCTTCTCCGGAAACATGAACTATGCAGTTACTGGAGCTTGATCCAAAGTTGCTGTGCAGATGCAGAATCCTGGGGCAAGCACGGCTAGCTGGTACATGGGGCAGCTTGCACTTGGTGCACTCCCCTCTTTCCTGATGAGTGAATGGGTGGTTTGCCTGATTTGTAGGGCAGGAGAGAGCCAATGGTGAGACATCTCATTTAGAAACACAGTCTGGTTGTGACTTGTCTCCAGCACGTGCTGAACCCACTTCTGTGCAGAATTGTGCTCCTTACGGCACCTTTGCTAAAGGTGCCTCCGGGCCACACGGGATTCAGTGTTATGGGCTTAAGCATTCTTTGTGACCCAGAAATCAGCGATGGACACCAAAAGCTGGGATGAGGGTAGAGCTTGCTTTCTGTGCTAACAAACCCCTCTAACTCCCAAATAAATGTAAAAAATCCCAGGAGGGGTGTATATCTGTGGGTTATATCTGCAGGTTATATCTGCCTGTGAACAAGTGACTGTTGTTGCATCAGCTTAAGGACTTGGCAAATGTGGTTGTATTACAAATGTCTAGCTACGTGCTATGGGTAATGATGCATCTCCTGCTTATTTGATGACAAGCAGGTTTGGTCTGACGCACGCACACTTTTTTGTAGTACATCGTGCTTTATTATCATGATGCATTACATATTTTTGTACAGATAGCTTTGCCTACCTAGTTTATCTGTCTTTGAGCTGACTGCAGCAGCTGGGCTGGGGCCAAATAGCAAGTAACCCTCCTACTTGTGAAGGAAACCATACTATTGCATATTGGACATGGACATATTGCTAATGTGTTTTAGGGCCGAAGCCTGCAGTTCTTGTTCACACAAACTTTCTAGTGGCTTTACTGGCAGCATTGGCTGAATAAGAGCTGGAGCAAAGATGCAGGATTTGATTTCAGGCAATTTCTTGATGTGTAGTAACAGCAGTGTGAACCTGCATTAAACCTAGATTTTAGAATGCAAATGCCTCTGACACCATCGCTGTCAACTGAGCCTGAAATGGACCCTCCTTCCTCACAATTTTGCTGTGAATGTAGGATCTAAGTACATTCTCCTGAGGTATGGGCAGTGAAGTGGCTTCTGCGGGCTGAGGATGGCAAGGAGCATGGGTACAGTTGAAAGTCCTTCCCAATAGACAAATGTAGTGGTATAGCTTGAAGAGCAGAGTCCCTAGTGTCACTGCTCAGTAGGACTGCTTGAGGAAAGTCCTCCTCTTCAGCCACCTAAAGCCAAGCAAATCAGCAGTGGGAGGACTGCTGCAGCAGACAGTTATTGGGATGCTGAGTTAATGTCCCCTTATACTACTCCTCTTTCCCCAGACTGCCTAAGAACAAATAATTATGTTCTCTAGGTCTGAAACCCAACCGGATCCTAGAGCTGCTGCCGTGTTCCCTCACCTCTAGCACACACAGATTAACCGTTTGTATATACCTGAACACCGACACTTTCTAGACTTTCTCAGGAGGTGACGATTGTGCAAGTTTCACGGCATGCGTCTACAGGGTCACCCAGAGGCAGAGGTGCTTTCGTGGTCCTGCAGTAAATAGTTTTTCTGTAATGTACTATTTAACACTGTAGGACCTGGGCCCTGCCATCGTTCTGAGCCAAAGGAAGTGCAAGAATTGCTCTCTGAAGGTGTTTATGTCTTCCTTTTCTACTTCCTGCCACTTGCCTCTCTGCTCCTTTTCACTTCAGGTCACTGCTAGTGCTCTGAACCCAGCAACAACTAGGTAGCAGAATGAGTACGGGGGAAAAGTCGTATAGTCTCCCTCAAACCTCTTGGCCGATCTTCATTGTTCCCCTCCCTCCTGTTCACTACCTTATCCTCAAAAATCTGCCTGTGTTTCCAGTGTTGCAGACCGAGTGGAGCAGCGACGCAAGCTGAACTGTAAATCCTTCAAGTGGTATCTGGAGAACGTCTACCCTGAGCTCAAGTGAGTCAGTTCTGTGCTTGTAGAAATCTCTGAAGGATCTGGGAGGTGGGTCACAGTGAGCAGCTGAGCCTTGGCGGCAGTGGGCAAAAGATAGACTTATGCTTGGAAAAGGTTTTCCTCTGTTATTCTTTTTGGTGAGAAACCTCCTGTGATTTCCTGGCTTGTATCATCACAACAACTCTGCAAAAGGTTTATTGCTCCTGCCTCTGGGAGCCCTCTGCTCTGCTCCATACAGTTGTCCCTCAGAGGTGTGCAACAGTGGTGTGTTTGGAGGTGCAGGGTGTAGACAAGTGTCAGAGCACTACATTCCTCCCCATTAAGGCTTGGTCTCTGCCTGTTGGATGCTCTGGCTGGAGGTAGTTGAGCCAAGTAGAGCTGGACAGCTTCAGTGCAGAGGTGCTGCTGGTTCAGAGAAAGCCCAGGTGAATGCCAGAACCAGCTGTGCCTGTGGCTTTCCTTGCCCCAGGTCAGGATGCAGTAATGCTGTGGCATTGCTCTGCTGGGAGGTAGTCTGGGTAGAGCTGCGTTGTTAGCACTTGCTAGCTAACACACCCTGACAACACACCTTTAGTCTCAGTCAAGCAAAGTCTGTAGCTAACATAGGTCAAGGCTAAAACTTCGAGCTATAGTCTGGCCTTGACAGATCTTTCCTGTCGGGAAGACTCTGGAAAAGGGTGAGGCAGAAGCTGGTTAAATCAGTGTGGATATGGCTTTTTACTGGCAATGGCCTCTTTCAAAAGAGACATCACACTGAACTGCTTGGGACACATGTGCTAAAGTACCTTATGCCTTCCGAAACAAAAGGGTACCAGCCCTTTGACCAGGTTCTCCATTGACTTTTGCCTCCTCCAGGCATTTCCAGTGGATAGATATCATGATATTCTTCATTTTCTGTCAAATAAAGGGGATTATGTTTCAGTAAGAGGCCAGTTACACCCTTCTAAATGTGTGTGTGTGTTTTGGACATTTCTGTGTATGAAGTGCCAGGCAACTGTCATTTTACTTCAAGGGTTCCTGAAAAGGAGCTGATTCCAGGAATAATTAAACAAGAAGGAAACTGCCTGGAGTCTTGGGCACAGGATACCACAGGGAATACATTGGCTGGCATGGGAATTTGTAAAGGAACAGTGAACAATCCACCTGTCACTCAGGTAAGGCAGGCTTCACTTTGGTGCTTTGCTCCTGCTTCTGCTCTTTTTATTACCGGTGAATGAAAAGGTATCTCTGGCCTCAGTGGGTTTGTACAGAGGTGAATGAAGGAAGAAGTTGGCCCTGTTAATGATTTTAATAGTAAGCAGAAAAAGAAGCTGTAGCCATCTCTTAGAGCTCTGTTGGCTCAACAAACCCAGCAGTCAGGCATAGAGCAGGAAGGTTTTCATCAGTCAAAGGCAACAGGTAGTGCTTGAATGCTCAGGGGCGTGACTAGTCAGTGTACTGGGCATGTGACCAGGGTTTGAGTCATGTAGCGGTTCCCACTCAGGCCGTTGCTTGGGTGTACTCTACTTCATCATCCAACCCATGAGAACTGGTCCTGGGGTGTGCTTGGCTAGTACCCTGGCACAGGGCTAGGAGATTTTCCCAGGGTCAGAAACGTTCCTTGGTCTGCCAGTTCAGCTGTAGCTGCAGATGGCTTGAATTGTGCTGTTTTGCAGATATGTTTCAGCATAAAGCCCAAATAGAGTTTAAATAGCCAAGACCCCAGCTGCAGTAATTTGGTGCAGGTCCCCTAACTGCAGTGGAGCTGTGCTGGTTTATACCAGCTGAGGATCTGCACTCAGCCTCTTCTTTTGGTGATCAAGAGCAGCAGGGAAGCAGCTTGAAAAGGTTAAGAGTCACAGTAGGATATTTTATGCCAGAAAATACATATTCACATCTGTTAACTGTTGGAAACCAGTTTGCAGCCAGCACTCAACATGCCATTTAATCTGACTCATTGTTCCATGTCATGACCATTTGAAATCTCTGAAACTTATTGCATTTTGTATTTCTTCCTTAGGGAAAGTATAATAATAATAGTTGATTGGGTTGGGTATCCATCTAGTGAGAGGAGGGAAAAATGAAGTGGGTTGTGCTTTATGTGTGCTGGTGATACATGTTGGCCCATGGATATGCTTGCATGTGTTTTGCTTCACTTGACAATCTATAGGTCCCAGATATCTGTTACAGAACATATCTGCTATGTAAAATATGCAGAAGCAGTTGCATGTCACATAAATCAGGGGACGGTGTCCTCCCTGCTTTGTAGGCCTAAATCTGTAAAGCTGCAGAGCAGGGAGTTGCATGGGATCCAAGGTTAATCAGACAGATCAGATGGTCAGGGGAGGCAGCTGCAGGCTTTGAAATAGTCATGATGCACCAAGCCTGAGCATAAACTTCTGATCAGGTGAAGACTGCTGCCATAGTCTTTCCAGGGAGCCTGTGATAAGAATTGAACAAAGGATACAAGTTTTTGAAATACCTGATAGAAAAAACTCTTTCTCCCTCATGTGATCACCATTGTGATCCTAATGGAACCTTTCTTTTTCTCATGCCAAAGGAGTGGGTATTCAGTGACCCTCTAATTAGACAGCAAGACAAGTGTCTTTCCATTACCTCCTTCTCTACTGGCTCTCAAATCACGCTGGAAGCCTGCAATCAAAAAGATGGCAGACAGGTGCGTAACTGTGTGCATGTTTTTAATCCCTCCATTGCCACATACCAGTTTTCCTACATCAGTGCAGCCTGCAGGGGCAAGCTTAGTACTATCAAAGTGATAAAAGTCACCTCCATCTTCTGCATCTCCCTCTCTGGTGTGTTTCATAAGCTCGGATGTATGGGATTGCCTGCAACCAAAGCGGGGAGCACAGACCACACTAGTGTGTTGGTGTCTGCTCTGCCTGGGCCCTCGGCAGCGTGGTTAGCTCCAGCTCAATAGCACCCCGACCTCGCTCCTCGAATACATTTATGTTCAGCTGGATCGGTGCATGGATGGAGCACAGCATCAAAGAGGGGCGGATAAGCAGTGAATGCTTTGAGATACCCAAGAGAAGGGTGGTATGTGCTATCGTTGGTTAGCTTATTTAGACGTGAGAGAACTGTGTTCTGTGTGCTGTCTTTGGACATGTGAACAGACCTTTAAAACTGAGTGTGTGCAACTCATTTGAGAAATACTGACTGACATAAAGCACCGTATGTTCCACCCAAACTGCTCCCTGGGGAAAAATACACAGCAGCAGTGTTCCCAACAAAATGCAGCTCTGTGACTCTTACGCTGTTTCCAAGATGTGCATCTCTGATCTGTCGGGACACATAAGTCCTTTTGTCTTACAGCACAAGGTAAGAGATGGCCTCTGCAATGGCCAGGGTGCCCTCACAGGGATGTGATGTGCCTTTCTATCAGAACTCGGCAAAACGCAACAGGTGACAACGCAGCACCAGCAGACAGTGGACTGGGCTTGTCTCATCCCTAGTTCCTGTGCTTCCCTCTACACCATGACAGAACACATCTTCTGTCATCTAAGGCTGTGCTGGCTCTGTGTTTTCTGACACATCTATTGTTTTGATAGCCCAGAGATAGGAGATGGCTCAGCTTGCTACCAGGCCTCAGCAGCATCCTCTTTTGTCAGTACTTTTCAATGCTATACGAATCTCTGAATTTAGTTTTTCCTGAAAGAAAGCACTGAAATCCAGTCTTGCCCATTTATGGAAAGCCTGTGTAGACTTTCCTCTGGAGGGCTGGTTAATGCAGAAATGTCTTGAAGAGTTGTCACTGTAAATATGCTGGGAAAACTCTGAGTTCGGATTAGCCTTGCAAGAATATCCCAGGTGGGCTGTGCTTGCCTGCTCCTTTTTCTTGTTGGTAATCACTCACCCCCTTGCTGTGTAATTAGGTCACTTAACTTCCCCTGAGGTGCCTTGCAGTATTTTTCTCCCTGGCAGCAGAGAGGACTCTAGCAGCTGCCAAAATCAGCTGTCTTTCCCCGCCTCCCCTGTCATGGAAGGATAAGGGTCCCCTGAAGGGGGTGTGGAGAGCAAGCCCTATTAGCCAGAAGAGAGATTAATCCACCCTAACACGAGCAGGTTCATTCTGTTGCTGGAATAGGATTTATTGAGCCTTGATGTGTTGATTATATACAGGCTCATTATAAAGACATGCACACACACTTAAGAATGTGAGCTGTTGTTTTCCATTACCTTATGTGAACAAACTGCACTTAAATTAAGGACTTGACCTAGCAGATGATTTAGCCAACTGACTGTAAGCAAAGATTTTGTTTAAGCACTTCAAATAATTAGACTGATTTGAATCACAGCTGCCATTCCAAACCACCTTGCAGGTGAAGGGATGAGGTGGGGAAGAGGTGGAAGGAGTACATTTGAATTTTTAATCTAATTTGGGTTGAAATGCTCTGAAATGTTGGAGATTTTTGGAAGTCCCAAACTCCCATTTCAGATTTCTACGTATAAAGCCAATTTTACTTGCAATGCTCAAGTTTGTTGTGTTCTTGGGGAATGTTGTTATGGTCCCTTACTTCCATAAACACAATGGTAATTGTTGTTAATACTGACATTGGGTTTTAATTAGCTCAAAGTTGGATATCTTTGCAAACTATCCCATTCTCTCTCCTCCATCTCTTTTCTAGAGGGCTCACCTGCATCTAATGCAATGTTTTCTGCTTGCTTTGGGAACTAACTCTTTCTCTGCCAGGTCCTAGCTAGAAAGTGGAAAGTGAAGCTAACAACTTTTATGGGGTCATCTGAGAGTGTATGTCTGGGCTGACAAAGGCAACAGAGAGCGAGTCTGGTTCTTCCTGAGTTGGCAGCTTGCAAAATCGCCTGCCTAGAACGTCACCCAAGCCTAGCTCCTGATATTTGGGAGGTTAAGATTCAAGGAGATGGCCACTACTGTAGTAACTTTAAAGTGTAAAAATGAAAGAGCAAAGCTGGAAGGAACAAACTCCCTCAGTTGCCCTACAACTTGCCTTTCTCTCCATGGGTACTCACAGCCCAAAGTGTGAGTGCTGGGGGGAGAGCAGTGTTTTCAAACTACACATGGGTGTAGCCCCTCCTTAGTTCAAGTGAGTTTCTCAGAAAGTCAGAGGGGCTGAGTGGGAGTGGAGGAAGGGAAGTTGAGCTACTTCAGAGAGATGGAGGTGGCAATCAAGAGCCCCAAGTAGGTGATCTGAGTGGAAGGGGGTGAGCCTGGGCAGCGTGCATCACACATACAATATCTTAAGAGGAGACGGCAGCACGATGAAAGCCCAGCTTTGAACATCTCTGGTATTACTGTCATCAGAGGTCTATGGTGGAAGATGTTTGGACTTTTCTGGATCTAGACTTTAAGTCTGTGTCTGAGTGATGCAAAAGCAAGAGTTCTGACAAAAGACAGAGCATGTGATAACTTCATTTTTTAGTGTCACCAGAGCAGATTGGTTAGATCCTTATGACAGCACCATGCAACTCCTGAAGTTGCTCTCTGCTTTCAAACATACTGAATCTGTGCCCGTGTTACACAGCTGTTGTGCATTAAGCGTGACCACAGGGCAGATAATTTTGTTGTTATTTTTGACTGCTAATCACAGTCCATCTAACATATATGTAATACTCCAGCGGAGGCTTTACAGTATTATAAGCTGTATCTAAAACATTGCTTCAAAATAAGTCTAAAACTTTGCAAGTGGAAGGATATAAGACAATGGCCAAAATTTAGATGGTTTTTGGTTCTGTCAGACTGTTCTCCCTTGGGTTGAAAGGAACCAGGAACAAAATCTATTTGGCACCATGATCCTGTTGATCATTCAACAGCAACAGCTGGCACTGCTAGCAGAAGACCAGCCAAGAGCTATTCTGCATAATCAGAACTAGATTTCAAACCAGATGGATGTTATCCATAATGTTATTTGGAGAATAGCATTTTTTAGTTGAATGCACAATAAATTATTGCCTTTTGCTTTGGTTTTGGCTCTGACTGATGGTGGGAGTGGCGTTTTAGTTTGTATTATAGTGAGGACAAATAGAAGGCGAAGTGAGAGTCAGACACTAAAACAAGAGAATGAAAATGAGAAACGCTGGCACAGTATTTCCCAACAGAACAAGAAGCATGCTGAGAAATCCTATTAAGCAGCCATATTTCATTAAAGTGTGCTGAAGGAATGTGACCCCAGCCTGAAAATGAGGACACTAAGTTTTCTTGTGAGACAAACAATATTTGAAGTCCTGTGTGCCTTTGGACGTGATTGGGAAATTTTTCCCACCTTGCTTCTCAGTGTATCATGTTACCCAAAGTGCAGACAAATACAACTTTATATAGACTATTGGATAAGAGAAGGAGTGAAAACCTCTCTGTTCTGGAAGCACCTGACTTTTGATTACCCCGAAAAATTACACTAGTGTAAACACTTTCAGCTCTTGTATATATTGGGTAGAAGAGGACTGGCTATTTCTGACTTTTCTCTTAGTAATTGCACATGGAGTGCTTCTATCTAGTCACCTCAAAGTACTTTACAATGATAGATAATAAAGATGGAGAGAGAGCTTTACAAAAGAGTGGGGAAATTTTTGGTCGACATTGGGTAATAGGATCAAGACATAATATTTCAAAGAAAATATGGCTTCTTATTTTCCATCTCCACTCCAAACATGCTGTGACCAGTGAATGGTATTATCTCCATCTGCACAAGAAAGGGAGACCAAGGAAGATTTTCAAGCCAAAATTTTTCAGATTGTGCAATGCTTGTATCTTCCAAAAGCTTCCCTTGCAAGTACAGGCCAGTCATAATGTCTAGATGCAGGAGAGGAGAGGACTGTCTCTAATATTTGGCTGTGTATGCAGGAGGTATCTGCTCTGTTTGTTTGTTTTTCCTAAAGATGGGCATCGTCACTGTCATTTAAAAGTTAGCTGTCCAGGCTCCCCTTGTGATCTGTGGAGAAAGCTGGGCCCTCTCAGGTGCTTGTATCTTGGACCCCTCCATAAGTATGTCATCAGGTGACTAGTTTAGACTAAGTTGCCCAGCTCTGAGGTGGGTGACAGTGGGAGACGAGCATCCTATCTCGTCTTTCCACCCATTCCTACTGCCCACCCTCCTCAAGGGTCTGAGATATGATGTGTCCCTACAGGATTAGGTGTTGGGCTGTCCTTGGTAATCCTGTGGTCTGGCAGTCAGGCACTGGGGTCTTGTGAAAGGTTCAAGTCAAGTCTGGGGAGTTGCTCTGGTATCTCACGGATGGCAGCAAAACACAGTTTCTGACCAGAACGGGTAGAATCCGTAATTTTGAAAATATCCCTTCCATGTGAGACGAGGAGCCCTACTTTGGCTTTTACTGTCAATATCCTTTATAATAGCTCCATGCATGGCACCTCCCTGCAGCCCAGTTGAGCCTTATATTCAACTCTGTCACCTTTGCAGTGTTTCTCCTCCCCCTTTCCCATCCTTGCCCCACTTTCTGTTGAACATAAGGATCTGGGGTGACTTGAAACGCTGGGCTTTCCAGTGGTATGATTCACTGAGAAGCTGATTGATTTGGTGTAGTTTGTTAGCAGCAGAAAACGTGCTCTCGTGAGTGTTTGCTGGTGTCTTCTGTGTCTGTTGCTGTAGACTCTCCCTACACAGTGGTATCTGCTCAGCATGGAGAGATGACAGCAGCAGGTCTCTGATCTGGAGGAATAACATAAGCAAGCCTCCAAGTGGTGCTAGTTTTCTCCTGAACGGCTAGGGGGGAGACGAAAACCAGTGTCTCTTAGTAATTGCCCTTGTCCTCCATCTCAAATCTCGTAACAGCATACTCCTTTACAGCAAGGTCTTCTGGTCAGCTATGGGGTGTGTGAGAGAGACGGCTGGCGGGCGTTCTGTTGCACATTCACAGAAGAAAGCAAAGGAGGAGGCTGGGAATTCACAAGTACAGAGAGGCAAGGGGATGGTAGAGGGCAAGGAAGAGTTTCCCTTTGTGCAGGAGGTGTGCTTTGGAGAAGGTCAAGAGGCTCTTCACTGAGGTGTCTGTGACCCTGGGAAGCAGTGGTGAGGAGGCCGCTGTCCAGAGATCGAACAGCTAGGCACGGTGTGCTGCTTTCCAGGGAAGAAGACCTCCTGCTTTCCATCCCGTCATTACAGCTGCTGCTTTATGCTATTAACTGTTCCTCAGCTGTTTGCAGGGAGACTTCTGCCAGATGAGAGCCAGATGGCTCTGGGACCTGTGTAGGCATTGGGTTGCAGTAGCTGGTGAGGACATTGCAGTGCACGGACTGCATTGTATCTTCCTCTCCATTGTCACTAAATTCCTCTGCCCCCTTGCCTATTAAAACCAGCTTCTTCCTGCTGCACAAACAGCTCCCCTTTAGTGGTATCCTGTCAGTCAGGGCTAGCAGTGCTGGCAAAGTGATCCTGCCTCTGGTGTTTAGTCTTGAAGGAATACGTGATACAGGAGTAACAGATTACTCTGAACTTTGCAACTGCCCTGCCCTCCAAGAAACATAACCAGCACACAGATTTGGAGGACAGCTGCCAACAATATGTGAACATAACTGGATGTCTTAAACCACACAGCATGTAGCAATCTGTTTGCTGTGTTACCCAAGAATTGGGTTGGTAGGTTTTGACCTTGTCTGGATACTTTAGGAGTTTTTTTATTCCCTTTGCCTATCATTTCTGCAACAGCCTTGAGGTCCATCAGTGATGTCAAGCTGTTTCTTTTTTTTTTCATCAGTCTCATGGGTTAGTCAAAACATCCTCATAGTATTCCTAAACTGTTTACTGACTGAGCACACAGACCCTAATTCTATCTGAGTCATCTGTGTGAGTGAAAATCCCCAGAGCCTGAAGTGCTCAATCCAATAGCCTGCTGATCTCAGCTGTGCCCCACTGGAGGAAAATGGCACAACCTCACCTGGGAGATCCCAAGTCCACAGGTTCGTTTCAACTTTTTTTCTCTTAGCTATCAGCCACGATGGTCCTAGTTCTTTCCAGCAGGGATGGAAGGTCCAGCCCTTTCCCAGCAGAATTTGCAGGTCACGGTTAGGACATATGTTTTATTTCCTGGAGGGCAGCACAACCAAAGTGGACCTTCAGCAGAGGGTTGCATGTAGGACCTTGTGAATATGCTCTGAGGGGAGCAGACCCAGAGGACAGCACTGCAGAAAGCAGAGCAATGTGTGCTGAGAAGCTGTCAAATGGACACTTAGAAACTGAAATGTTGTCAGGACAGATAAGATTACAAAGAAGAGCCAGATGAGAAGGGTGCAGAGCTATGAAGAGCTTTCAGTGTAGTGCTGATAAAAATCTTGAATTTGGTGAGAGGAGAGATGAGAGGACACGGAAGAGAGATAGATATGATCTAGTCAAGCAGCAAGAAGTGTGATTCTTGCTTTCTGTGGATGGACTGCTTTCTGTGTTGGGAGGGCGTTGAGTGCTTTGCTTTCTATGGATTGGAAAGAAGCCATAGAAGGGTTTCAGATTGTGACAGGTGTCTTGATGCCTGGAGATGCAGGACAAAGAATGGCAGGGAAATTTTGAATATAATATGCTATTGAAAATTCCACTAGTTGCTGATTTTTTTGTTGTTTGCCTTCTAGATGCTTCTGAATATCTAGCCCTGTAATTCCGCTAAACTCAAATTCCAGGTGTCATTAATACAGGAAACCAGTGCTTTGAAGATGCTATCCATGCTCAGATTTTCAGTCTCCCCAGCTATTGGGGTTTACTTGAGGTTTATGCTCAATCTTTCTTCTCCAGCTTGAAGGCACAGTTCCATGGTGAAATGGAAGTAACAACATGTTTCTTCTCTGTCTTCTCACAGAAGTGGAAGATGAAAGGCAGTTTCATTCAACACTTTGTCAGTGGTCTCTGCCTGGAAAACCAGACTGGGAGAGTAGTGACCAACCCTTGCCAAGCAGATGTACCTGGCCAACAGTGGGAGCTGCTACAAGCAACATGATGGTAGCACAGAGATCTCCTTGTCACTTTGTGCATGAGACTTTGGGAACAGGAGATCGGGAAGGGAGGAATGGTTTTGTATGTCTGACCCTAAATGTTTTCATTGTGCCCATCTGCAAGCCACTATTTCAGCTGAGCACTTGGTGGTTTTGAGCTTTTCAGAAAAGACGCTGTGGGTGAGAGGGATGAGGAGAATTGTTGAAATCTTCCCATCTGTTATAAGTTTTCCTTTGTAGCTGATGTCTGTGCACAGCTGCACCCAGAGGGGGGGAGGACCCACCGCAGTACGTGGAGTGACTAGAACTGCTTTGCAGCTCTCCCCATCCATTCCTTTCTCTGCATCTAGAGTTCACGATCTTCAGTCCAACAGCTTAAACGATGCTTATACAACCCCATTGGTAGCTCTTTGGCTTCCCTGGTTTTTTGCTTGTGCATCACTTATGCATGTGTGTGTCTCAGTGAGAACTGGCCAGAAGAAGAATCGTCACGAGTGGAGGGGCTGGGAAGGAACTAGCAGACCCTGGGGCCAGGTTTGTAACCTCTTTGTGATGGGCCCTTTCCTTCCTCTGCCTGCTGTAGCTGCCCTACAGCCAAATGGGCTGAGGTTGGGCAATGGGGCACAATGCTGACAAGAGAGCTGGAAAAGGGACAATCTGTTTTAGCAGCATAACCAGGGATTGTTTTGAGGACTATTCCCTGTTGAATTCTTGCTTCCAGTTTTTTACGGGTGGAAGGCCAGCCCTGCCTTGATGAGAGATCCAAGCCCGCAGGCAGCCCAACTGGACCTGGATTCAGGGTACCACACTCCTGCAGAGCTGGTCAGAGACAGGTGCTGACACTTGGGATGCCGGGCAAGCTGGGACCATTCTCTGGCTGCTCTTCCTGGTGCTACCAGACACTGCCCGCTGCACCCAACACCAAAGGTGATGCACAGAGCTGTGTAGGCAGCGCACACTGACAGTTCCACTGCACTTGGCTCAGGCCTGTGACAGGAGCCCACCCAGTTTCTCGCTGTGAGAGGCAGAAGGGGACAGCCCCTAGGTCATCACAGGCTTCCTGCTACTGGCTGTGCAGGAGCACAGCCCTCTCGCTGGCTCTCTGGCTCTGCATGGCCCTTGTGAACACATCCCAGCATGACAAGCCACCCAGTCCCTCTGTCTAGTTGCTTTTCCCCCTCTCTCTCAGAAAGAGGAGGCAAAAAGGCCTGGGGCTGCTCCACTTGCAACGCCCAGCTCTCCTCCTCCTGCTGGACATCTTGGAGAGGTTAGTTGGTGAACCTGAAGCCACCCCCCCATAAATGTTGCCACAGTACAGGCCTGCCTGAAGAGATCTCTCCTTGTGTTCTGGAAATACTGAGGACAATTGGTGTCTCCAGCTAGTATCCCAGTCCTGTTCCAAGTTACCAGTCGGCTGTAGCTGATTGTGGGTTTTCAGACCTGCCAGGGAAAGCTTACCTGTTCGAATAAAAAAAAATAAAATCCCCACAACGTTACCTTTTTCTGCTAGATCTGTTAAATTTTCCTCTTGGAACTAGGTTTTGTAAACCAACCCTCCTCTCCAAGAGTCTGGCAGGGGAACCAGATGGTGGGGCCACCTTCAGCAGGCAATTGCTTGCCTGGATCCTTTCTGATCTGGTGGAAAAGAAACAGGATGTTCATTTGGATTCTGAACAGCTGGCTGCTTTTGATCATGCTTGTATCCCTTTTTAATTCTTTCTCCTACCTTGGTATTAGCCCAAACTGTTGACAGAAGAACAGATACTGTTCTTCATACGTTGCATGTGCTCAAAGTGCTTGTGTGAGAACTGGATGATTTGTTTTCTGTTCTCAGTTCTTTTATTTAAAAAATTAAATCAGCCAGGTGGCAGGAGCTCTTTTCCTGTTTCCTCCTTCACTTTGACATCAGCTCACCATCTCGACACTGATTAACTAGATGAATGACCTGCCTGCACTGTGAAAACTCAGGAGGCAGTTTCCTTTGGTCCCAAGCTTACAGCATGGTACAGCCACACTTCTGTGTGGGAATGGGCGGGCACTGACTCTGCAGAGTTTTCTCTTTCCCTATAGAGAGATGCTTTGGGCCTGAACCACTGAGGCCAGGAAAGAGCGGAGGAACAGAACTGCCTAGGAACAGAAAGAGTGCAGGGCAGGCAGACCCATCGAGGGGGACAGATGCCATCCTACTAGCGATTGCTTTTTTAAACAAGAATATGCAGGAGATGCTACTTCCAGAACATCATCATTAGGGCGTAGGAGACAGGAACAGTCAAGTTCTCACATACCTGGCTTGAAAAAAGTTGATGCAAAGACAGACGAAAGGCCATTGAGCAGGTACTGTACGTAAGCACTGTATACAATGAAGTGGTATAGGACTGCGTATTTTCATCAAAATGCATCCTAAGTGGACCATCTGAGCTTCCCCCATTTCACTCTCCAGCAGCTTAAGGGTTGCAGCTAACAGCGTGTTCACTCCTCCACCAGGTACTGCTTCCTTCCTTCTTGCTCCCACTCTGTGTGTGCAGCTTTCTTGCAGTTCCTTCTTCATAACCGAACTGGGACTAGGACCCAGCTCCTCTACAAACGACTCTCCTGACTGCTGCAGACCACAGGAGCCCTGCTTATATACAGTCTCCAAGCTTTGGGCCAGCCCTGGTTTAAAGGGCTCTTGTCAGCATGCTGGCGACTGCCCCTGACTTTGTGCTTGGCTCCAATGTTGGAGGTTGCTGACCGCACCCGGAGCAGAGGTACCTGGACTAGCTGTGTTGATTTGTGCCTCTCTTCCTACTGCTCACCACCTGGCAGAGTGTGAACTGGTATCCATTTGGGGCCATGAGCTGGGACAGCTGAAGATTGGACACTCTCCTTCTTCAGGTGCCCTGGCCTGGGGGAGAAAAGGGAAAATGTGGGCATATGCTAGATGTCAATGACTTAAATTGCCCCTGGAGTTAGGGGCTACCAGAGCCCTAACTCTGCCTGGTTTTGGACATGTTCTCCTGAGGTCACCTCCCCACTATCACACTTGGCTGTCGGCTAAAGCACTGTTCACAGGACTTTCCTGTCAGCCCAATGCAGACCTCCCCCCAACATCATCTTCTGGAAGCCATTGGTGTCCAATGGATTTTAGCAATTGCTGAAAAGGAGGTGCATTACAAAAGGCTGCTTTCAAGTGTGGGCAAACCAAACTTCTCAGAATAAACAGTCTTGTCCAAACTCATTATTAGTATACTTTCCCTTTCCCTTGCACTGAAGGGAAAGAGAAACGATGTTATCTGTCCTTTTTATCCAAGATCCACACAGTGCCCTGTTTTGGAACAGGACTCCAGTGGGGTTTTTGAAAGCAAACTGACTGAGCCCTCAAATTTGGCCCAGTGATTTGTTTCTGTAACAGAACAATCAGCTGCTCACCCTTGTTTTCCTGTTTACTTAACAGCCCCCTAGACTGTCAAGACAGAGCATTTGCGTTGGTAATACCTTTTAAGAAAGCTGTTATTGTATCAGAGCATCCAATGTAATTTTGTGTGCTGTGAACCAATGGGGGTTTATTTAAGAGGAGCTGAAACTACTGTTGTACAGAAAACAATTTCAAAAGGTTTATTTTCCCCACTCACTTGTAAGTTGCACTTTGCCAGATGTAATTTATGTGGAGCCCAGATTTGTTTTCCCTTTTCTTGAAGAAAGCATGTGCCAGAATCTGTTTAATGCCTGGAATAAAATCCACTTTGAAACTAGTGTTTCAACCAGTTCTTATTCCCCCTTATTTCCCATCGGAAAAGAGCCTCTATCCTTTCTTGCCTGGTCCCTGCCTCTGTTTTTCACTGGTTTTGTCTCCCCAGACATACATACCCCAGTTCTTTGCATGGGTTCCTGGATTGCTTCTAGCAGGATACTGCAGGAGCCAGCAGAGACATTTCCAGGATACAATGGCATATCAGTTGAACATGACTGAAGAAGCCCTCCTCAGCTGGCTAGGCAGGAAAGCACCCTTTCTGGCACAAGTTAAGGGCAGTTAATGGACTGGTTTTTACATGCTGAAAGAAATAGCTGGAGGGGGGACGGGATTAATTCTCCCTGTAACTCCCTCCTTGATCTTTTCCTCAGGCTATCAGCCTGCCTGTTCCTTACTGAGCCTCCCAAAGGTCTTTCTTCTGCCTCTATCTTGAGGGCAGGGAAGCATCACCACCCACATATGCCTCCTAGCATGTGCATTGCTGAGCCTCAAATACTGTAACTCCCTAAGCAGGCTGGTGAACCTTCCTAATCTCACCTTACATTTTAAAAAAGAAAAAAGAAGAAAAAGAAAAAGAAAAAAAAAAAAAAAAAAGCCCAGCCAGCAATGTCAATTTGGAGGCTTTGAGTTTAAAATCGGGGCTTAACTGCCTGCTAGTTCACCCACAGAGGCTTTTTCAAACTAGGATCAGCTGGGTCTGCCTCTACAGAAAGCAGCCGTGGAGCCTCTCTCTAGGGTGAAGGTGTGCTGGAAGTTAGCTGGTGTGGGGGGAACCAGTGCTTCCCTGTGCTGCCTTGTAATGTATCTGGTGCTTGAGTGCTGTGGGAACTCAATAAAAAGGAAAAGATTTGGGACCTTGTCTCTTAATGCTGCTTCTATAGCAGGGTATCAGTTGGGCTGTGTCCCTGGGGTTCTGCCATGTGTGCCCTGAGTGATGACCGCTGTAGTGCCCTAGAAACCAGGAGATTCTCAGACTGTAATGATGGCTGGGAAGACTTCAATTAGTCCTGTCTAGGAAAATGAAATACTGATCTTCTGAAGAGCCAAAGGGCGGCGGCGGGGAGAAATCAGTGAGGGATGGGTTCCCCTCTGAGGAGGATAGGGTCAGACATGCAGTGATCTGGCACATAAATGAGGTAGAGAAAGAGTTTGGAGTAGAAACAATTGCATCAAAGGGGACTAGAATCAAGTGTGGGGAAAATTATAGGGGAGCAGTTTCTTTGCAGGAGGTTAAAAACGTAGCAGCACCACATCACAGCAGTCACACAGTTGGGTCAAATTTGGTAAATGCTCTCTCAAAAGGCAAATCAAGTGTTGTTTGGATTTGTTGTGATTTTGGGTTTTTTTTAATACTCAAATAGTTCATTTTAGCACTCACAAAGCAGATTATTTTCTTAGAAACAGAAATGTTCCCTAGGCTACGTTCAGTAAGAAAGTTAGCTGCTAGGAGATCTCCTTTTTCAGCAGTTTGTTAAAAGGGACCTGCTTGGTATAAAGACGGTGTGTGAGCGTCTCTTCATTCTCAAAAGCCTCTGCTGTGGGGCTGCAGGAGGTGCCAAGGTGGATATCTCTGTCCCTCTAACCGGACCTCTTGAGCACTTTAGAAGTGCATACTAATTGCAGAAACACCTGGAAACCTGACTGCTGCTCTTCCCTCGGGAAAAGCATCCTAATACACTTCTTGCATCCTTTCTTTTTTGTCTTGTACTGCTTGGCCAACGCAGCTGAAGAGCTCCTGTATCCCTCCCTCTTAGGGAGCCTAAGATTCCTTCCTTCATGGTGACTTTTAAACAGCAGCAAAGAAGCCCCAGAGAACTGCAAATGTTGAAATTAGATGTTTAGATCTACCTGAAACAAAACTTGTTTTCAGTGTGTTTGTTTTGGTGCTACGGTAGCAAAAAATCAGCACTGCATTGCCCTATGAAAACAAATGGGGTGTTTGCAGCATGCTGGGCTTCTGGCTCTGCTTCTCCAGTGGAGAACTTTGTGCCCATGTGTGCACAGGAGGCATTGCCCCCTCCACCACTCTCCCAGCTTGGGTGCAAGGTAGTGGGGCTGTCATCCACATTTCTAGGGCTTTGTTTCTGTAAGGTGTTTTGCGAACACCTGTGATACAGTCCAGAGCTGCGTGAAAAGTGTTTCTGTGCTGCAGCGTGTTGCAAAGGTGCCACTGGGCAATGGGAGGCTGGGTACGGGAGGGAACTGAACAGCCTTTTGCTTTTTAAGTGATCTGCATCTGTTTGAGAAAAGCTGCTTAAATCTCACCTGTGACTGACCAGTGATTAAAAACAGGCCAGAACAAGGTAGTATTTCTGTCCTGGAAACAACACTGGGTAGGTGTTCAGACCTGCCTGTCTTTGAGTCAGGGACATCCCATCCAGGCAGGGACATCCCATCCAAGTGGAAATAGTGGCTTCTGCTTGCTGTATCGATGAAACTTGTGCTTTACAAATCTGAGTCATTAAAATAAATCCTGCTTCATCTGTACTGCATGGTGCAAAAAGAAGAATGAGAGAAAAGATAACAAAATAATCCACTTGGGACAAAATTGTGTTTTAATGTGATTTTGGTGGAAACCAGCTTCTCTGGTTTTGATTTCCATGGAAACTAGTTGAGCAACGCTGCTTACCACTGCCTGCAGCGGGGCTGAGCTTGGCAGTAACAACAGTAGCCATGAGGTGCTCTGGGTGATGAGCTGGCCAGTGCCTAAGGGGATGCTCAAATTGGTGAGCATGAACGGAACAAAATGGGATCACTGACTCAAAAAGCCACTGATGGGTCCCTCCGCACCTCCTGATTTCTTTTCCCAAGGACTCTTCTCCCTGAGTTTCGTGGTCAGAGCCAAGACCTGCTTTGCCTTCTCCCTGTCTTGATCTCGATGTGTGGATCTCAGTATTGCTTTCTCTGTACCTGCCTGAGCTCCCTGTAAGTGTGGTGGCTGCTGGCTCCTGGGGTGGTCGTGAGCTCCACCCCAGCTCTTGAGATCCCTCTTCACCTTGCACCCTGGCATGTCATGCCACGCCACATCCCCAATGGAGCTGCTATGGTGTCTGCTGATTGTTATTTAATTTTAACCTGTAGACATGCTGCTGTCTGCTATTGGCTTCCCTTCAGCAGCTAGGTGACCAGAACTGGCCCTGCAGTACAGCTGTATTTTGGAAGTGACCACAAAGGTTCCAAAGAAGCAGGGCAGCTGCATCCAAAGTACTGAAAACAGCTTGTTTGAAGAGGTGACATCTTATGTTTTACCAGCGTTCATGTGAATTTCTTTACCCACCAAAGCACCTTGTTCCCCAGTCCTCCCAACATACAATGAGAGCAAACCAGAAATCACGTCAATGCTGGTGTTGAAGACAATGGTTTGAATTTTGCCCTTGCTAAAAAGAAGCAGTGTTGTTCCCGGTGTTCTAGCAAGCAGAAAAGCAGTAGAAGGGGAAGTCCTGAAATAGATATGAGGACACTCAAATGTGGCCATGGTTTCCAGAGTAGAAAAAATGGGAAGATGGCTGATGAGTACCTTTGAGCTCGATCAGTAGTAGAGCAACAGCGTAAAGAAGAAAGAGGTGTGAAAGGAACAGGAGTCTTCCTGTGGTGGCTTCAGGTGTTTCTAGGACAAGAAGACCGTGGGTCAGGCTCTGAGGACAATGTAGACCCGTCTCTTGTTTCTAATCCGTGCTGCCCCAGCCCTTCTGCAAGCTGTCTCCCTTCTGTTTCAGGGGACAGCTTGGCCTGTGCTGGGCAGCCAGCGGGACTTGGAAGAATGGTGCTCAGGCTGTGACTTTCAAGCCTGGCTCCCACCGGAGGGACATTACGCAGCTGGCAGCAGGGCTACACTGATATGAGGGTGTCTGTGTTTCAGGCTGCAGCAGAAAGTGGGGCACCGGTGTGAGCTGAGGCTGATGTCCCAGCCCAGATATTGGACCCAGTTGCACCCCCATCTGCTTCTCTCCTTGGCTGTCTCTGAAACATGTCTCCTGAGTCTTGTTTCTCAGAATCTCAGTGAGGATCAGACAGTCCAAGGCTGGCCAGGCCTGAATTAGAACATCTTTTCCACCCCTCATCCCAGTGATTCCTTCCCTTTTAAAACAAACACAAAGGCACCAGTACTACAGCTGGAAATTCAGTGGAAATGGACGCAGTTAATTCTGAGTTTTGCCTCATCTTACCAAGGGACACAGCAAAAAGGATGTGTTCTGCCGTCAGCTATGATCCTCAGTGACTGCAGACCAGCCACATCGCTCCCTTCCCTTCTCCGAACTGGGAATGGTTCCATCTGGCTGCCACATGACGTGAGCTTTAATCCAGCCACCTTAGAAAAGCACATTCTCCATGGCAGAGAGGAACCATTTTTGTTATTGGTGTTTCCTAATCGATCTTCTCCTGCAAGTTGTTTAATTCTTTGTGGAGTTTTTTCTTTGCGTGATCAGTCTCCGAGTTTGCTGCGCTCGCAGTGCAGCGTGAGAAAAGCAAGCCTTCCTTCAGGCACTGGGGCTCAGCGAGTCATTTCAATGCAGCCGGTGCTGCCTGGAGCACAGGGTGGGCTACCACCGTGCTGATGCTGGGGCAGTTTGCCCGTGCTGATCCCCTTGCTGTGCTGGCTACAGCAGCGACTACCCTGCAGCCGGTGTGGGCACCTACACATCCTACCTTACCTGCCCAGCCAGGCAGGAAGACAAGGGTGAAATTCTTGCTCTATTTAGTCTCTGTGTGTTTTGCCATCATCTTCACTTACATCTGCCTTTCCCCTTTCTGGTCTTAAAGCAGACTTTATGGGTGAGGAGACCAAATGGAGAAACATTTTTCTCAGCAGAAATTGATGGTGGGCTTTCTCCTCACTGCTGCACTTTTCCTTCCTTTTTGCAGGGTTGGGGGGGGGGGCTGTTATTCATTAGTGCATACATGTGTCAGATTTGGGAAACAGACTCAGGCTAAATCATTGTTCCTGCTTGGATAGAATTTCTGATTGTGCATTTTAATACTGTTGGCTTTAAGAAATGTGAGTGGCTGGGAGAATGCTGCCGGTCAGCAGTCGCTGGCTTTGTGGCAGAAGCAGCAGTAGAGAGCTGGCCCAAGGCAGGTGGGACTAAGGGCTAGGGGTAAGCTCGGTGGTTATCCTGCTTGTTTTTTCTTCAGCAACAGCAAACCAGTAATATAACATTTAAATCTTGAAATGGCTACAAGCGAGGAGAGACATACAGGTAATGCTTGCAGCGGGTCTGCCTTCTGTGCTGGTCCTGCACAGGGGATCCTCCCTTGGTGTGTCCAGCATCCCCTCTCTTCCCCTTTGAAACAGCCTACCTGTCTCAAGTTGTTCATCTGCAATACTGCTCGATACACTGGTACTTCTCCCCATTAAAATCAGCTTAATGACAGCTGCTGTGTAGATGAAGGCTTGACTATGTGGGCTATCATCTGGACTGCCTCTGCTGCTGAACGTGCTGCAGGGCAGAAAGCACATAAATGGTGTTTCAGCAACTCAGGCACAGAGGGACCTCTTTGAGTCAGAAGGCATTTTTTTCTAGGTCATTTCTCAGATTTTTGAGGAAAAGTAGTGAATTGTAGCAGAGACTTGATGCCAAATTGCTGGATTTGCTCAGCCTGGTGTATTAGGCTTGCAGGCTCCTTTGTCCTTTTGGCCAGCCCCAAATAGTTTTAAACTATCCCCTAGGCGAGGCTTACTGGCACAGGCTGGCACAGTGCAGCCTGACTGTGGGCTGAGATACTCAGCTGCCACGGGACAGTTGGGTCCCTTCCTCAGCAGTTGCTCTTATCTCCTGCCATACCGGGGATTTTCATGGGAGCCTTCAGCTCGGAGAGTTTTGTTTAGTCTAAATCGCTCAGCCTCTGAAAGCTGATGATGCTGCAGCCGTAAATACCTGTTGATGAAAACGGGCGTTAAAAATGCGATGGATGTAGGTAAATTTAAAAGCATACCAAAGGGTCTTACGCTTGGGGTTAAATTACAGAGTGCAAATGTTCAGGCCCGTTCTTTCACGGCTCCTCTCAAGGCTTCAGTGCAGCACCTTTAATCTTTTGTATTTTAACTCTCTTAAACGCTATTGTGTGAGATTTGTTGTATGCGTTTTTTTAACTAGAGGCTACCCGTTATAATGCTGTTGACAAGGACAACCAAATGATGTCAAAGTCCTTCCAATTATCCCAAGCTGAAGTGTCACCTCTGCTTTCTGTCTGAGCAGATGAAAGCAATGTTCAAAGAGATCCACTTAATACCTCTGCGTTTTTCAAGGCAATCAGCTGCTCCAAGCTCTTTTCCCCCCTAAGCAATCTAAATGCTAAATAGATCTTTAAAATAATTACCATATCTAAGACGAGGAGCCATTTTCCCCTGCAAGCACCTGATGCTCATTAGCAATATTTAACGTGTCACATATCACCTCTGTTTACTCTAAACTTTTTTGGCAGGAGTTTGTCAGGCGTCTGCAAGTGCTGAGCCTCCGCTGAAGAGCTTGGGGAAGCCTCTTGAGCACAAATCCTTTGTCCTGAGAGAGAGGAGGAGTCTGGATTTCTGCGAAACTCTTCCCTTCCACCCCCCTTCCAGCTTCATTTTGATCTTACTGAAAATAAATAGTGTCAGTGCCCGACACCAACCTGGCATCAGCCTAAGCTGGGTCCCCAAATTGGAGATGAGCTTAGCACTGAGTTTGTGAGGGGCAGGGTGGTAGAAAAGCTTTAACCTGTCTTTGCAGCTCCTCTTTCCCAGGTCAGAAGGACACAGCTGGGTCACTGGTGGCTGTTGCAATATCCAAGAGCCCTTAGCAGGACCAGCAGCTGCCAACATGGACGTAGCCCCTTTGCCCAGGAATAACCATGAACCCCACGGGGCTGCCACAGGGCTGTTACAGCAGCTTTCCCGCAGCACGCGGAGCCTCCTGCTAGGGGAAATCCATAGGAGGGGTCTGCTCCCTGCGCCTCGTATGGCTGTCAGGAATCACTCCCACCCTTGTACCAATGCAATATATTAATGAAGGAACAGACCCTCTGGGAAAGTGGGGTCGCTCAAAGTGGAGACGTTCTTAGCTCCGCCTGCTAAAGCTGCTCTACTTTATATCTCGCATGATAATAAAGCTTAATTTGGGCAAATGACGTATGATTCTAGCCTAGTGATTCAAGAGCTTTCCATCTCTGTAGCAAGGCCTGCAGCCCAAGATTGCTTCAGGAATTACTTTGCATTTTTATTATGTCACCATTTAATTTCAAGTTCATAAACAGCCTTTGGAGCAGTGCCTGGAATGCAGGACCTTCCTGCCACACAAATGCCCCAGCTGCTGCTAGAAAACTGTAATTACTTTCCCTCTGGTGCAGGTCATCCTCAGATATTCCATACCAAGGATTTCAAAAGAGCCTCACCATAAGACGTTAAGTGTTTTGCCCTCTAATACCTCCTGCTAGCCCCAGACAAGCCTATACAGCTTGGTGAAATCGAGAACGCAGTGACCATTCTTTTATTTTTGCGTTCATTGGCAATGGCTGTGCGCTGGGAAGGCTTACCAAATTAAGGGAGGTGGAGGAACACCTTGCTTATGAGTTCCCTTAGCACTTACTCACAGAGATGGTCTCAACACAGCTGAGACTAAAGCGCTTCTGGGTAGGTGTTGGAGCAGATCCTGAATTGTGGAGACAGATGTACGTTTGAGGTGAATCCAGCTTTGGACAACAGCTGAATAGAGGCTTTTTGGATTCCAGTGTGAGATCCAGCGTGATCCAGTGAGAATCCCACTTACACCCTTTGGATCTGGGCTTCTGGACACCATACATCATCTGGGGTGTAGCCTGGAAAAGAGTCTGGAATCCTCTCACTTTGAGCCCTATATTTCAACTAGGATGCCATACATCCCTCTTAAAGTACACTTCTCAAAGTTCTTATTCAAATGTCTCATTTGAATAATGTGTGCTTCATTACCACAGGGGTTCTTTATCCTGTAATATACTGCAAACAAGGCTGAAGGTCTCAAGTTAGTGGAGTTCACGGGACCCTTTCATGGGTGTGCTGTGCATGGTAATGCTATCCCCTGTGACCTCCGTGAACTCAGAGCCTCCAGACACCATGTCCATTAGTAAAACAGATTACAAAATCTCAGAGTTTTTTTGGTGTTACTGAGAGAAAAAGGGAGTGCTGCTGTAGAAATTTCCTCCGAATTAGATAGTGATAAAACCTGGCCCACAGGACTGTGAGCATGTGTGAGAAGGGTTAGTTGGGGGCTCTCCCTCATACCCCCGGGCCCCCACCAGCTGATCTGTTCAATCACATCTTTATCTGACCACAATCCCAGCAAGCTGATGAAAGTGAACTGGCAAGAAAGGCTCGGTGCCTGCTGTAGCGATGAGTGACCAAGCAGATCCTGAAAGCTGTAAAAGGTTTCAAGGGGATCAATATTCTCTGTGCTCTCATTTCTAATTGGGCTTTATTGCAGGGCTCTGATTCATGTAGTTCATTAAATGGACTCAGATGGAGTTTCTATAACTGGGTTTATACTCCTAGGGCATAGGATCAAAATAGCAGCAGCAAGCAATTGCCAAGGCCCCTAGAACTCATCTGGAGAAGTAATTGCAAGAGTGCTGAAGCATTAGACTTCAAAGAAACATGGATGTGGCTAAATCAGTATTATTCATTGCATTTAAGTTTACAAAAAAACTTATCTGCCATGTTAAGAGTCACTTTAAAAACCACTCACTGCCATGAAGTAGATATTTCAACTGATTTGTAGTACCACTTGCATTCTGGGGCAAGTATTTTCTGGGTCTTCATGAAGCCCATGAGTAAATAGCTCCTAAACAGTAACTATATCAGCTATAGTTACAGCATCTCCGGTTCTGTCACTCTCACACTGTGCCCAAAACACCAAGCTAGTGGAAACAATGAGGAACATACACAATGGAGGAAGATGCTGCCTATTGCACCTCCTTATCTACCTTAGGTCTGCATAGACACTTTGAACGTCCCCACAAAACATCTGTGGAAAACATTAATTAAGTAGGAAAAAACCCCCATCAAAATAACCCCAACACAGAGCGCTTATGTGTATCCAACCAGACCAAAGTGCCACCTAGTCCATTAGCCTGTTTCTGTCTATGAGCCAAACCAAGCATCTAGGGGAAAAACGTAAGAATGGGGCAATTGCATGGCGCTATTCTCCCAAAACACTCTCAGGGTCCTCAGTAACTTCTGATGCATTGACACCCCAAGCCAGGGACGGCATCCTTCTTTTAATACGGGGCTTGTCTAAGTAAGTAGGAAGAGGGGTGTGTTTCAATTCTTAGTGGATCTTCAGCATTAACTAATTAGCACTACTTATTGCTAGTTAGGGCAAGTGGCAGCATTTGGTGGAAAGTAGGGCAGGAGATATCAGTTAAGTCAATGCATGTGTGAGGGAGGGAAAGGGGGAACTGGACCAAGGTGCTCAGTGTGAAGCTGGCTCAGCTGGAATTGGGCTGGGACCTGCATTTTACTGTTAGATTACTCCAGGAGCTAGAAGGGAGCCTGGGCAAGTCACACAGGTAATTTTTTCAATGTGAATTACATGTCAAACACCTCTGAGGCTGGACCCCCATTCTCCCTGCAACTAGATTTAAGTAATGTCTAACTTCTGATGACAGCATGCCTGGAGGTAGTCATTAATTTTCTACAGAAGCAGTTTAAATGGAGAACTCAGGTTTATGGAGCCTAAAATGTTTTATTTGAGGTGTCTTGGGGTGGCAAGAGGAGGCCGATAAAAATTCTACTGGTTGCTGTTCCCCCACAGGAGGAATCTGGGGCTCCAAATGAGATGTCTGGGCTTCCTGTAGTAGAGGAGTAAGACAGGCAGAAGCCAGCGTGCTGAGCAGAGAGCTGCCTAGGTTATGCAATATGCTAACAAGATGATTAGCCCATTAATTATAAGATGGGGGAGGCACTTATTTTTCCTTGGGATTTTCAGAAGGGAAATACTTCCTGGAGCTATGGCTGACCTGATTTGGGTGCCTTTCTGCTAAGAAACAGAGCAACACAGTTTTGTGGTTAATGTAACCCAGCTCTGCTCATTTCAGATGGGCTTTGAGTCTTCCGGAATATCCCAGGTGAGTGTCCTCATTAAGATCCACTGCTTGGTTAGTCTCACATGTCTCTTTTTCATGCTTTCTAGCTGAAGTTGTTTCGTGTGAATAATGAGAGCTTTTACTTGGAGATGATAGAGGAAAGGGATATGTGGTGCACTGAGTGATCACTGAACAATTAGGTATGTTGTAAACACAAAAACAACATGTATAATTTTAGGAGGCATTAAATGATTCATTCTTGGTTAAGATTAAGGCGATATCATTACCACAGTATGAAAGACTGGTAAACTTCATTTAGAACTGCAGGTGCTGAGAATTATAACTATGTTCAATTGAAGACAAACTTCAAAGACAGGAAAAGATGTAGAAAACTGCTAGGATGAGCAGGAGACAAAGCAGCTTCTTGTATGAGAAGAAACTACAAATCACAAGTTAATAATTTAGCAAAATTGAGATGGGGAATGATTGCTCTTCCTGGGACATGAGGGGAGAAGTACTTGGAGAAAGAAGATAAAAAGATGCTACTAGCACAAAGTGGATAGAAATTGAAATTAAACTCACTTGGCCCAGAATCCAGAAGGACACTCATGAGCTGAGAAGTGTGTTCTGGAACAGCATCACAAGCTAGGCAAAGCAAGCTGCATTGGTTTGGCACTGGCTAAACTTCTGGAGATGATGGGGATGGAGAAGAAACAATTCCAGATTTGAGAAATGCACTTCTTTGAAGAGAAGACTTGAATGCTGACTGCTTGCTACACTCTGGTAATATCTTGGTGCTTCTGCTACATTCTAGTGCTACAGTGAAATAGGTGTACAAGCTAAGAATTCCCTCAGAGATCAAGTTAATGTATTGAGAGATAAGAGATTTCTTTACCCTCCCCACCCCCCTTTTCCTTCCTGCTCAGAACCTGAGAGTCGGCACAGCTAAAAATGAAATGTGGAGCAAGTTTTATTTCTGGTCCCAGTAGCATTGACTTTTCTCTTTCCCCTACAAGTACGTTATTGGATACTGCATCAGGATGCCTTTGCCTCCCAAGGAGATTAGTAGGGGGTGTTGGGGTGGCAGCGGGGCACAAGTGTGATTGCTTTTCTCTCCATTGTCACACATGGCCTGTTTCTGACCTTCCCCTGGCATTTTGCAATGCCCTTGAGCTTTCTCTATCAGTACATCACAGATTTCTGAGGCCTTTTCTCTTATACAGATTTTTTTTTTTTTTANGATGACCTCTCAGGACTAAACCTCTATGACAAGGCATTATTCTCAATGTCCCACATCAACCTCCTTTCATTCAAAGAGAACATCAGCACAAGATCAAATCTGACTATTCTGCACCCTGTCTTTGTCACCAGGGATTAGTTGTACTTTCTCTAGCCCAGTGAACACTGCCGTTGCATCACGCAAACCCACTCAGGACTACTCACTAGCCTGCCATTTGCAGCACTGCCCTAGGTGACCTGGGGAACACTGAGTTCTAATGCCTGCATGAAATCGGTCAGCATAGGGATTCAAAGCTTAGGTTTCCTATTTTTCATTATATAGGACGTTCCAGTAGTGAGACCAATAGAATGATGGATAATTTAGATTGGGAGAAAGCTCCAGAAGTCATCTAGTCAAATCCTGCTCAGAGCAGGTCTAAGCAGATCAGGTTGCTCAGTGCTGTGTCCAGTCAGGTCTTGAATATCTCCAAGGATGGATAGTCCGCAGCCTCTCAGGGCAACAGGTTTGCACTGGGGGTGTGTGAAACCCCATCCTCTGGGTAACTAAGAAGTTAACAGTTTGAACTTAGGAGCCTGTTTCCTGCACAGTCAATAGAGTGATCCAAAAGCTGTCTGAAGAGGAATTAAATATGCTAGATGGAAGCACTGGTGCATGAGCGATCTGGGCTATACAAGTGTCGTATTTAGCCAGTGGCAGAGTCCAGAAACACAGCCTCTGTGTACGCAGCCCATTTTTTCTCTTCTCCAGGTCTTGTTGACTTACATGGCACAAATGCAAGGCATGCAGCAGCTACACAGAGTTCCAGAAGCTGTGTGTATGTCACTGATGGCTGGTGCCAAGATGAAAGTGCACAGTAAGAGTTTTAGCTGGAAGGACTACAGAGATACCGCAGGGGCTGCGGCAGAAGATCAGCTAGGGTGTGTACAAAATTAACAACAAAACCCTTGCTAATGGTCCACCAGGATGGCACTGAGCTGGGATATGCAGCATGCAAGTTTTACTTGCGTGTCATATGCAAACTCAGCACAAATAGCAGGAATAAAACCTGTGAATTGGAGCTGTGCCCAAACCTCATCCAGATAAATTGTTCATACAGGCATAGTTCAGATTACAGTAATAAGAAAACTAATTGCTAGAATACGATGTTTCCCTGTAACAAATCCCAGTGGGTCTTACTTTAACTTCAATCCTTTTCAGACACAGCAAGGATGAAGTATTTATTAATAAGTCAGAATAGAGAGCTGCCTTGTACTGCGCAAACCCAAACATCTCCATTGAGTGTAGTTCAGTGGCAAATTCATTCCCCTGCTATTTCAGTGAATGGAACATTATATTCAGCCAACACTAAGTAACATTATAGCAGACAAGACACTCAGTGTAGAAAACCTGAGAGAATTGACTAATATGGCAGAGCTTTAAAATAATTTTCTATTTCAACAGACTTACTCTTACAGTTTATGTACAGCGGAGAATCTCAGACTCTGTTACTAGCCTCAGCCACAACCTGTCTCCTGCTGGAGAACTGCGAAGTTATGCTCCCTGCTCCCCCAAATATTCCCCGCCCAACAAATCTGTGATAATGGTAAAACAGAAAACTTGTAATTTATTTGTTTTAATGCTCTCCAGGGTCTAGCAGACACTTAACAGTTCCATAGCAGTTGAAAAACAGGAGCTTGAAATTACTTTGTACTTGTAATCCAGCTACCCTTGATTTTTCACTGTTTATTAGTTTTCTTGATGGATTGTTTGAGTTTCCAACACAGCCGAGTTCCAGTGCAATCAGGCTGTTACTCAGTGGGAATTGCAAATGTACATAACTGTTTATGTACTCTAAAGCAAAGTAGCTGGAGCATTCCCCTCCTCTCTCTCAGAGCAAGTCATCTTAAGGAGTGTTCTTGCTTTCAGTGCATCACAAACTAGCTCATTGCTTGGCATAATATACTAATGACATCACAACCAGCAACTTTCTTACCCCTTTCAAATGCAAGCAAAATATCTAGTGGTTCTTCCAAGCTCAAAAATCCTATGAGTGATGAAATCTCCTCTTGCTGTAAACAGTTCGTCTAAAGCACATGCATTGGGTACTAACAAGGTGGTCTTGGCTACTACTTACTCTTTTTTTCCCTGCTGTGACAGTGGTGTTAAACATGAGAACAGACTGATACAACGATTCGGATGCTACTTTCCTGCTGTGCTTATGATGGATTGTGATGGATGTCATGATTTCAGTCTATTTTAAAAGAATGTGACGATGAAAGAAACTGTAAAGTATTTTAATCACCTATCTTATTTCACCCTCAAAGCAGGAATACGAACTCAATTTTGCTTTTCACAATCCCCTTCAGCACACTGGAGGAGGCTGCAGAGTGAGATTCCTGTAAGACAGTGTTCCTGTTGTTATTGTGGAATCAAATACAATTCAAATTCTAATCTTAGCGGGGTTACCTCAGACCTAGGTCCTTGAACTGGCTGCAAGATTTCAGCCTGTACCAAAGGATTAATTAAAGTGGTAGAATAGTGTCAGACACTCTCCCCCTGGCCTAGTGCGTTACTGACTGGCAGGAGCATGCAATGGTAGATAAACTGGTCCTTTATAAATATAAGACAATTTATCAACTCTTTTCTGCAACAGCATCTACCGTGCTTGACCTTGTTCTCAAAGCCTCGGATGAGGTTTGGTTTAAGTGACCAGCTCCTCTGCTTGTTGGTGCTGACTGGCAGTCCTGTTCTCTTCTTCCCCACACCACCAGTGTCCCTTGCGCATAGCATCGAGTAGCATTATGCCTTTCAACAGCAGTGAACTTTAGATCAGCTTGGCCATCACACAGAACTTCACCTTACTATTTACTTAGTGAATAGCCATGCCAAGAAATGAGTTGCATCATTCCGGTCATGCCTTAACCTGAAATCACTAGCAGGCAGTCCAGAGACTGCATGAGGACTTGCCTATTCCATGATTAGAAAAGATGCAGCATGTTTTGTGGCTCCATAAGCCAAGCAAATGCCTCAGTTACTCCATACTCCTGGCGATAGATGAGGGCTCATAAATCTCATTGAACTGAGGCTAGACGTGCTTAATGGACTTGCTTTAAAAAAAAAATTATTAAGTATTTCCACACTTGGAAATACGAGGTCTCTGAATTCCATTCTTTATCCCTGTTTTACAATACTGTACCAGTCTCCTGCAGAAACCACCAATATAATTTACTTTATCATTTACTCCTACACTGTAGCAGCATGACCAGCACTGCTACTTGTACCGATCCTTTACGCAGGAAGCACCAGACAATCTGCCACAGGCGAAGCACGCGTGGGATGACAGATTCTTTTCTGACATACTTTCTGTAATCCTGCAATTTGTTTATGGCTTTACTTGCAAAATGCTGCTGACAAACCTCACTTTTAAAGTACCTGAACTCAGGCAAATGTTTGCTCTCTTTTAGCAGAAGTGCTTTCTTGTGTCTCTAAGGTCAGGTGCAACCAGAGAAAGTCCTAAACACACTGCTGTCATCCTTTACTGGAAAGGAGCCAAGAGGCAAACCAGAAAGTAGTTTTTCACCTGGCCTGCTAGAACAGACTGCATTACTAGAGTGCCAGTAGAATGTCTACTAGTTTAAGTGTGTTAAAAAAACAAACAAACAACCAAAACCAAAAAACAAAACAAACACAAAAAAATCCCAAACCCAAAAACTTCATGTGAATTAATCTTGAAGTTAGCTTGTTTACCTTCTACTTTCCAAAAAACATACCTTCACAAAACCCCTTTCATAAAGGAGAAACATTTATTACTGCCTGCTTTAAAGCACCTTCTTATGAGAAATTCACGTTTTGTACTTGCTTACTGGTCGTAGTTTGCACAGTTATTACACTAGAACCAAAACCAAGAAAGAGGAAGAATTTTTTTTTTTTTGTTAGACCAAACATTAGGTTATCTGTGAAGAAAGAGCTGTGCTATGTTCCGAGTTCCTGATTAGTATATATTCAGCATGCTCCTTGCACTTTTCACAATCAGGAAAGAGCCTAAATGACTGGTTTTCCTTAAATTGAAAACAAGCTCACAGAATGAGGAAAATATTAAATCAATATTTTTAATGTGAGAGGGAATGTTTATTTGCCTTCATTTAAAGACAGCAAAATTGCATCCTACGTAGCACCTTGAATGATCCACCATGAGAATATTGGAATTTTTAACAAAAAAATTGTAAACACTTACCAGAAGTTAACCTCAAACATGTTGGGAAAGAACATGTTATTTTACCACTTGTGATACAAGCTGTTTAAATGACATTGCTTGTATTAAACCCGAATGTTATTATGTGGGGCAACAGTGAATTTTCAAAGTTTTACTTACTGTGTCAAGCTGTGTTTGAATATAAAACTTCCATGCAGAAGTATTTACAGATTTAAGTAAGCTTACGTGGATTAATATACTTCTGACCTACTATGTTTTGAAAATCACTAGTTCTTCTACAGGAAGCACGTTTGACCTTAACAGATGGAATTAATTCCTGGTCACTACAACTGTAGAGCTAGTAGGTCTAATTTGCATTTGTGCTGGGGGGAAAAAAGTTTAACATTGGCTCCCAATATCTTTCTAAAAATTTCTCTCTTTTCAGTAATTTGATCCCACGTCTTCAGCAGCTATTATTTATCACTTAAGTGAAGGTATTTTCATTAAAGCTTTACTATAGACAGTCAACTTGACCTCAGATTCTTTTAAGCCAATCCATTTGCTGTGAGGCCCATCAGAAACTATTGATGTGTATTCTGGTCTTTCAGGTATGCAGTGATGAAGTAGGGAGGAGAAGTCCAAGGGCAATGAAGAGAGATTTCAGGGCATTGGGACGACTGGTCAAGGGATATGGAGCACAAGTTCTCCTCTATCCCTCCAGTTGCGGGGAACGATGAGGGGGTAAACAGGAAGAGCCAGCAGATCAATGCCTGGCTCCAAGACTGGTGCTACCGGCAGGACTTTGGGTTCTTTGACCACGGCTGGATTTAACAAGACACGAGGCCTGCTGGTAACAGATGGGA